>CAHIKZ030004979.1:5747500-6027500 GCA_903632075.3 Acanthosepion pharaonis | reverse complement strand
CGCCTTTAGCAATGAATCGGATGGGCATACAAGTTCTACTTGAGGTTTGGGTCGAGCCTGAGCTAGCAGACGACCACAGCAAGGAGCAACCTTAAGAGAAAACCCATCCTTCGTGATAGATGAATGTTACTACTTTTGAAGTCATTTTGAAGTCATTCCTCCATTGATTCACCTGGGCTAGATGAGATGGTAGATTCTGGTCTTCCATATTTTAAAAGTTCACCTGTAAAGTGTTGTCTCATACGCATAGATAGTCATTAATGATCAGAGTGTGCTCTCACACAAATCATTAATATACGATAGAACGAAAGAACCCAGGCGAACGCCGACATTAATCTTGTGGGCTTCCGATGACATCGTTATCAAGGACTTTTATAGATCTACCTGTTAGGAATTGAGAGAGCCCTTTCAGAGATTCCACAGATGGATAGTTCATATAACAGCGTCCGACTTTGCACCATGTCAAGGGCCTTTGATATATCTAAAGCGATGATGAATTTATTGTTTAATGCCTCGTTGATTGTGTGAGTAATGACAGTTAAGACACCAGCTGTGGATCGAGCAGGGCGAAATCTATACTCAAGAGGTTGGTCCTATTGAAGTGTTCAACAACCTTCGTGTTGATTATAAATTCGCAGAGTTTGCTGATGACACCAAGGTAGCTTCTTTTACGCGCCGTGTCCCTTCAGGACGTAAACAGTAATGTCTCTCCATTTCGCCCTATCCTTTATAGTTCTCAGTAAGTTTTTGTCCTTTTGCTACTTCTCCCAATGTTTTGCCATCCACTTGCTTAAGCCCGCTAGTTATGTCACGCGTTGCTTTCCCTCTATCCGCCCTGTGAGTATCAGATTCTCCAAGCCTTCTTTTCTCATTACGTGTCCCAGAAATTTCATCTGCCTCTTCCTGATGTTAAGTATAAGCTTCCTCCTCGTTTGCATCATCTCCAAAACCTCATTGCTGCTTACATGTTCGGTCCATGGCATCCTTAGCATCCTTATATAGAACCATACCTCCGTTGCCTCAAGTCTCTTCTCCATCTTTGAAGACAACGTCCAACATTCGCAGCCGTAATGAGGACAGATATCACGTAGCAGTTCAGTAGTCTTTTCTTACCAAAGAAATCCTCCTATCTCGTAATAGTCTGCCTAGTTTTTGAAATGCGTCTTTGGCCATTCCAATAAAACATTGGATCTCAGCGTCACGTTTACCGTCCTCTCTCAGAACACTTCTCAGATATTTAAATTTCCGAGCCTGCTAGATTTCAGGGTCCCCGACCTGTAAACCGCATTTCGGGGTCATCTTTTTACTGATGACCGTGCGTTCTGTCTTCTTGTAGTTTATGCTTAGTCCCCTCTTTTCGCTCTCCTTCGCTGCCTTCTGTAGGAGATTTTGTAATTTCCTTTCCTTGTCTGCTAATGAGTCGATAACTTGGGCGTTTGATAATCCCATTTTACTGACAAACATACACTCTCTCTTCTTTCTGACTACGCTGAGTCCTTTTTATCGACTACCTTATATAATCGTTATTTCAATTTTGGATTAATATCGATAAATAATTTCCCTATTTAGCTTTAACGATCACATTTTCCATATAACTGTTTATTATTCATTTTCAATTTAATCTGATCCTTTGAGATCTTTATAAATATGCGAATATATTGTCGATAGCTGTTGTTATTCAGATTTTAGTTATTCAAACAACGTCATTTTCTACACTTCATGTGCTAACAACATTACCACTTAATGGGGGTAAAGGGAAATAAGTCATGTATAAACGGAGGTAATTTCTTTTGATATTTTTTTCATAGTATATTTTGAAAATCTGACAAATATTATAAAGTGATTTTCCAAACGTAGTTCAGATGCGGCACAAGGCCGAATGTAGGGGCAACCAGTGAGGATCGGACTCACTAATAATTGTAATAATTGTTCAAGCGAAACAAGCTTGCTAACCATTACCCCGCCTCGAGGTGTCCCTGACAAATATTATAAACGATTATATCTTAACATGCCGTATATGAAATAAGCAACTACTTAACAGTTTTAAATTACTAAAAACCCGTTCAGAAAAAATTAAATTGTCTGCTGTTTGCAACCGCTTTCTAAGATCAATGGTTAAAAATCTTCACTTCTGCTCATATGACTCTGTGGCAGAACTGAGAACTGATAAATGGCTACTCGGTCAGCGAATGCTGAATGTTTCCTTATTACCATTTAACTACGACAATTTCGCGAATCTCTAAAAAAACAACTGTGTGTCGTGGCGGAATAAAGGAAAGAGTTTGCCTAGGTAACGAGAGATATCATTGCTACATATATGGAGATCGTTTTGTCTTATGGAAAAGAAAGAAAGAAAAAGAAGAAAGAAAGAAAGAAAGAAAGAAAGAAAGAAAGGAATTTGTGGAAAGAAAGAAAAGAAAGAAAGAAAGAAAGAAAGAAAGAAAGAAAGAAAGAAAGAAAGAAAGAAAGAAAGGAATTTGGAAAGAAAGAAAGAAAGAAAGAAAGAAAGAAAGAAAGAAAGAAAGAAAGAAAAAAAGAAAGAAATTTGTGTAAAGAATGGAATTTGTGGAAAGAAAGAAACAATGGAATTTGTGGAAAGAAAAAAAGAAAGAAAGAAAGAAAGAAAGAAAGTTGTGGTAATAAACAAACAAAACGAATATATCTATATTTGTGTATATATATGTGTGTGTGTTAACTATCTCCCGTAATTGCCAAACAAGCAGTGGTGATTGCAAGAATGTATTATCATAATTGATAGCAAACACAGAAAGTAAACTACAGGATCTCCCACAGAAAGTAGTTAAAGAAAGCGAGAAGAACGGTCTAAACAAAAACTAACAAGGTTGTCAACAAAAGAAATAGCCCAACATAAAAATTACAAACTGGAGATGCCAAAATTAGACAAGGGCAATTTAAATATCCAGGAAATGTTTTAACAGATGAAAATGCGGCATTGCAATCCTAAGGTGCATTGGAATAACGAAAGATGTCTTGCAAAAGTTAAGCAAAATATTAAAAAGCAGGAAAAGTTAATTGGAAACTAAGAAAATTGTACTGAACAGTTATGTAATATCGATCCTGGACCATCTCATCACAGCTTTTCTTAATACCGACCTTCCGGGTCATCTGTCTTTTTTCCCTCCTCGTTTGGGATTGGATTGTCGTCTCGATAGGGCTTATTCTAGTTTCCCTACATCTTACGATATTGGGATTAATGGCGAAATCTTCTGTGGTACGTTGTTTATCGTAATTAAGAAAGAACAACTCTTAACTTAAGGCCGTGGTAACATGAGTCAGCAAAAATATGTCAGTACAGAGGGATGCTGAGAATACCATGGAGTAAACATGTGAGCAACGACGAAGTTTTAGAGGAAATTAAATAAAAACGGGATACTTATGCGCATCATCTGAAATAGACAATTGAAATTTCTAGGGCGCATAATGAGAAAGGAGGGCTTGGAAAATTCGACACTCACAGGACAGATTGAATGAAATATAGAGGAAAACAGCAAATCATCTGCCTAACTAGTTTGTGTAAATAGTTGGCGAACAGGGTTTAAGGGATCTAGGAAAAAACAAAATTTACTAAGTCGTGAAGGGTAACAGAACTTAGGAGAAGATAAGCGTAGATTATTGCATAAGTCTATGTGTAGGGTTCGACCATAATATGTACTGCAATGGTTTGTTAAGTTAATTTGCTATGATATGTCCTAAACAGAGCTTCGTCTGAGACAAGGCTAGAAGTATAGTATACGTAATGATATCAATCTTCATTCAAGACGCATTTAGGCTAGAATTTAACACAATAGCCAAATTCCTAAACAAAGAAGAAAAAGGTGTTAAGAAAGATCTAAGCAGTAAGTGTAAGAAGACTATGGTCGTTAGCAAGAGAAAAATGCCCCATTTATGAGCTTCAAATTTTTTATATCAAAATAAAGTACAGAAATTTAAATATGCGGAAATTTTTATAACATACGACTGAAAATGTGACGCAGAAATCCGAAGCCGTGTTAGAACAGGGAAAGTTGTCTTACAAAAGCTAAGGAAAGTATTAAGAAACAGGGAAAATTTTTAAGAAACAAAAGGTATTTTAAATGATGATCTATTATCAATCCTCCTATATAGCAGGGAATATGGGTAATTTCTCCACAGACAAAGAGATTGATTGATTTGGTTTATTTAACAGCATATTAACTCCTCGTGGGTCATTTAATGATGAAATTTAATTTTCTTGGGAGTTCCGAAGTAATAGAAATATGAGATAGATTATTCTGCTTTCACAATTGAATACATGGAGGATGATACTCAGAGTTTTGTGCATGTTCGCGTGAACATACTTACTTGAGGTTGTGACATGTGTGTTTTATGTTGTAGTTTTGGTGAAGTTATATTAGAAAATTGTTATACCTGACGTACCTATTCTATTGTAATAGACTCTCCCATAGATAATAAGTACTAGTAGCAGTGGCCAGTTGGGCTCAGTGATGTTGAGCGAGTCAGTCGATATCGGACATTGAAGTACCAACCATTACAACTAGATTGCTGCGTCATTAACTCTTATTTCAAGTTCCTAACGTTTTGTACGTCAAACCTAATTTAGGACGACTTATTGAAATACAAGCCTCCACTTTGAAAACTACTCTACAACAGAAATACAGTTTGATTTCTTTAAGAAATTGTCATATATTATATGGATTAATGTCATGACAGAATTCTTTTATGTTAGTTGGTGGATTTCGTTTCGCGCCATATAAACCTCTATGGGTTATTTAATGCCAAAATCTAAGTATTTTGAAAATAGTTTTAAGGTTTCAACTACATATAAAATGTTTTGTTAGTCATTTTGCTATAAAATTTATTGTTGGTAGTTCTACTATAAATATGTATCGTTGGTATTTTATATAAAAGTATATTGCCGATATTTTTACTATAAAAATGTATTTTTATACTTTCATAGAGCTTTGGGGTTTCCCAATATGCCCATAAGTGGGGGTCTAACAGGTGCTACCACCTCGAGTCAGAGTGGACCTGGGAACAACAGCGGTTAAGATGTGATACTACGCTCCTCAAAACCGACAATTTCCCGATGAGAACCCTTACTACCGGATGTAGTTTATCGTCATACCCAGGGCTACAGACAAATAGAAGACTTGAGGCAAGAGAGATATGGCTCTACAGAAGGCTGCTGAGAATACCATGGATGGATCATGCGAGCAACGAGGATATTATGAGGTAAATGGAAACAAAAGCGAAACTTTATATTTAGAAAGGGAAATAGATTGTTGAAATTTCTGGGTTACTAAATGAACAAAGTGGTCTTGGAGGTTTGATCTTCACAGGAAAAACTGAATACAAAAAGGACAGGAAATAGTGAGTAACATTACTTGCTAGTTTATGTATTGGATATACGAAAAGTGAGTTGGGCGGGAGCTAATAAAACTACAAGCATTCAAGCAACGACAAAGGATAAGAATTTATGGAAAGCCATGATCGCTTCTTTCTTGAAGAGTCCGGACACGTAAAAGAAGGTTATATTAGTAAGACATGAAAGGAAATGCAAGTGTAGTTGCCATGTATCGTGAAACTGAAGTGTTAACAATCGCATTACAACAGGCACCCTAACGTGAACAAGAATTTATGTACAGACGTAATAAACATCAGAGAAATATAGATGCATACATGCGCGTATATATCTGCTTTGTTTGGACCTCTGAGTATTCTTTATTGATTGTTTGGTTGCAATCTCTGGAGCAGATGTTTGTCCCAATTATATCTGCCAAAGATCTTGTAACGAGACACTATGTAGTCAGAAGAAAGAGATAAGACGGTGGCTGTTTTAAAAGCCAAGGAGTCTACAATTAATTAAATCGGCCGAAAATTGCAGTTATATTTTCGGGTTATATAAGTACTTCAAAATATTTCCTCTTCTTCCAGCGTAACCTTATTTATCAAGTCGTTTCTTATAAGTCATCTTCATTTATCCTTTCTAAGGAATTCTTAATTAAATTATTCATTTTCCAGTATTTCCAAACATATTTTGAACTTCCTAATCCTGTTTCGCGTCAAGGCCTATTTAAATTAAAACTTGAAATGGTAGAAATTGTCGATAAAGTAAATCGACAATTTCCGGTGACAGATTTTCTTGGGTTAAATATTGTCAGATATTAAATGTGTTCTTATTAATTTTTAAAGTCCTCGCAAAATGTTGACAGGACTACTGCGGGTTATAGAGAACCACATGACATTCCTTTCATAACTTGATTGAGTAGTGTCAATCTTGTGAAGTTAGCAATATGTAAAATATGAATTCGAACCTGTTACTTATGCTTTTAAATAACTTCGGTTTAATTAATAGCAAACTCATAACTACTGTAATTAAAAAGATTTTTGTAATGAAAAGAGATAGTATAAGTTATTATACCATACGACTGTCTAAGAATATCTAATGTCATTCATCGGGTAATCTATATGGCCAGAAATTTGGCCCTTACCGATGGACAGGTGAATGGACATAGTCAATGTATTTCGTCAATCTATTCGTTCTGTGATAAAATTTACATTTTCAATGCAATTATGACACCGTATATTTGATTACTATACTATGTCACTCCCAATAACATTAAATTTCTGTATATATATATATATATATATATATATATATATATATATATATATATATATATATATATATAAAAATCAAAACGTGTGTGTGTGTGTGCGTGCATTGTTTGTTCCTCACAGCGAAAAATTGTGATTACTTCATGAAATTTTAAGGGTTACAATGGATTGAGATATGTACGGGAAAAACTATTGTTATTTTTACATTTTGTACAAAAGGAACGGCTAAATAAATTGAATGATCAATACAATTTTAAAACTTTTCGAAAATATAAGGAAATTTAAGATATAAAATATTGGAAACACCGATATTTATGCGACCACGGTTTCTAACAAATATATAATATATATATATATATATATATATATATATATATATATATATATATATATATATATATATAAAGGTGCAGTGGGGGAAATTATATTTTCAATTTCGCGCCTGTACGTTGTTTGTTTTTTTTTTTTATTTTGATGACTGCACAGAATATTAGGGTCAGTTAGACACCGTTTGTTAGAAAAAGAGCATCATGAGGCAATTCACTCCACAAGGAATTTGGTAAGTGCATGCTGACTGCTTGGCATTCACGCCGGAAGCTCCAATACAAACATTTCAGAGTTTTTAGGTGTCAATTTGGGTGAGGACAGTGAAGCGGATTAGGAAAGAGTTGGATGAGTCTAAAACTAATTACAAGAACGTTTGGTGTGGCCACTAGTGATGGCAACGTTATGCCTCCATTTATCTTCCCACAGGGCCTCTAACTCAAAACGGGGGGCTACATCAAATGCCTTGATGAGATAGTGCTGCTCTAGGTCAGGAAGGTAGCTGATGGAAGACTCTGCACCATGCCATACATGGCTGTCAGACAATTTCTGCGACCACATCATCCTTTACATCTGTCCACCTAACTTCTCTGACTGCAACCCCGTGATTATTATGTGTGGGACGCAGCTCAATGAGAGACCAACAAAACTTCTGGTAATAACAAAGACGAACAAAAAAAGGATTATGGCAGCATTCCCCCAACTTAAACAAGGAGGCTGTCCAGCCAGAAAAGTTGCAGAAGATTCCGAACTCGTCAGGCGGCCGTGGCTGAAGCCAATGGCGATTTTATTGAATAAATTTAATCTTTAGCATTCCAGTATATTTTTGTGTAATTTTGATAAATACATCTGTTAAAACGAGGTGTTTTATTTTCATTTTTGCATAATTGAGACGACAATTTATCCAGCGCACCTGTATAGAAACATATATGCATATATATATGAATCAATATATATATAAATATATATATATATGCATATAACATATATATATATATATATATATATATATATATATATATATATATATATATATATATGCATATTGATATAAAGTGGGTGACAGTTTGTTTCATGCTTAAAGTCAATCGAAAGGCCATGACGATAGAGTTTAGTATGAAACAGACTGTTGCATCTTGGTGTTGATTTCAATGTCCACTTTTAAATTTATATGGGCTTTATCCCTGATATTGAGCACGTTATCTCAGTGGACGCGAGATAAGCAACAACTTGTGACAGTCTGTTTCATGCTTTAACACAATATTTAGGCCACTTTTATTTTATACATGCTCAATGCCCGATATTGAGCACATTCACCCATAAATATAAAATAACTTACATCTAGATTTCCACATTATATGTGTGTGTGTATGTTCGTGTGTGCGCGCGTGTAATCTTCCCGGTGAACTCAGCTCTCAACTTTGCATCTACGCTGACAACACTACCATTTACTCCTGACTCATTAGTAAGGCTGATCATTCAGACAAAGTCAAAATGACATCTGATGCACAAAATGACCTTAACACCGTCATTAACTGGGATAAAAGATGGCTTGTCAATTTTAGTACTACTAAAACTAAACCTGAAGGGCCTCAAATCTGCCTTCTATCAACGTGGCTGATGCTATCTTCAAAGAAAGTGACTCACTGAGCCTTCTAGGGCTGGCCTTCTCAGCTGACATGAGGTGGAAAGACTACATTGAATCAGATAATAAGAAAGTCGATTCACTGTGTCGGGCGAGGCAATTTTCCCGGAATCTGTCTTACATATCTATAAGTCTACCACACACCCATGCTTAGAATATTTCTGTCATATATGGTCCGGTGCCCCTGATATTTACCTAGAGTTCTTTTATAAGATCCACAGAAAAATCAGCAATATTATTGGTCCTGATCTGACGGTTCGGTTTCAGTCACTCGGCCACCGCCTTAAGGTTGCCTCACTGTGCTTTCTTTTATACTTACATGGTAATTGTTCGGATGAGCTCTTAGCTATGGTATCTAGACTGCATGAATGTAAGACTAGCGCCGAGATGACATCAATTGATAGTTGAGCTAGCTAGCTGTAGCCGTAACTTCTATGCTAACAGTTTTGTATCTCACACTTCATGTTTGGGAAACACCCTTTAATCTGCAATGTTAATCGCTATCTACTGTCTTTCTGGTTGCTCTTTTATCTTTCTCCCCATTACTAATGTTTCTGTTCCTAATTCCTCCACACTCTGTAACCCTTTGCGTACTAGTGGCTGGGTGATACCGATTATATATATATATATATATATATATATATATATATATATATAAATATATATTTATATATATGAAAAATATGATGAGGCTATATTTATGGAATAAAGTGTTCAATATCAGCGTGTGTAAATATAAAAGTGGATATTTCCTGTAATAAATTCATTCGTGTAAGCTAGTTATATATTTATAAAGGTATATTGGTTGAGAGATTTATTTTTGGAATGTCGGGGTTACCAATTGTAAAGGTGTCCGTTTGTAGATAGACCAATACTATTTATTTTAACGATATTCCCAGGATTCAAGTAAACAACAATAACTCCAAATTGTTAATCAACAAATATATATTGAAATAACATACAGGAACAAACATGCAATAAAATTGTTTTCAATGTAAAGATTAAAGGAAAGAATTTGTTTCCCTTTAACTGTAGAAGGATTTGTAATTGATTGTTCGAAGAAAGTTCTCTTGAGAGAAAAATGTTCAGAAATCAATATTAGAGCAACGTTTGCATGTTAAGAATAAATAACACAAGAATACAATTAATTAAAAATGTGTTGTATATAGAATGGTTTAAATCAAAGGAGTTCTGGTTGATTGAACTTGGCAAAGTAACAGAGAGAAATGTAAGTTTATATTACGAAAATCTGTGTCTGTGCGCGTTTGAAATGTGACGATTAAGATCGTGGACTTGTGCTGACGGCTGGAATCTTACGGGATGTTACTGACGACTTGCGAAAAGTCGTCTCTTTCAAGGAAAAAGGGTAGGCTCCCACGGCAAAGCAGGAATACTTAATCTTGTTCTAAAATATGTGATTGGTTAAAAATTAACCAATCACTACATTCGCACTAACAGAACAAGCAAGCAAGCTCAAAGGATTCAAAGAAACGTCTGTGATGGCTAAATTGTCCTATATAAAAGTAGTAGGGATTTATTAGCCAATCGCAGACGAATAAAATGTGGGCGTGGAAAAACATAGCAATCGCTAGATATTTACATTTCCTTACGGTTAACCATGAAAAGAAATGTTGATCAAAACTGCCTAAAACTTTTAAGCCCGTATTACTGCAAAATTATCAAATGTTGAATCGGTCCCTCCTCCGCCGTCCGCGTCTTATATATAGAGTAGTGAGGTTTTTTTTTTCTGCTGGACTCAGATGGCAAACTATCGAAAAAAAGAAAATTAATAAAAGAGAAGTTTTCCGCTATGTTTAGTAACTGTGGAACTGAATCGACGGAAGTTAAACTATTGCAAACAGACACGTTGAATTTATGGATTGAAGACTTGTTAACAGAAAAGAATGTAAGACAGTTGACCAGTAACAGTTTTAATTTCTCAGCAATAAGCTGTGAGGGACGATCACATATGTGCTGATGTTTTTTGTAACTGTATCAGTTTTCAAAGCACGACAAGAAATGTGGTTTTCATTCCTCTAACTAAAAGATAAATAGAGACTCTTGTTTAAATAATTTCAATCTTTAAAGGACTTTTATCTCTTTTCTTGAGAGATAAAAGATTTGTATAGATAAATACATAAGAAAGTCGAATTCTGCGTAACTTCAGTTGTAATTTAATCTGACTGCTGTCTTTTCTTTCAATTCACATACAGACAGATACAAATACACACTGCAGTATTTGTTGCCGATTAATATTTTTGTGTCGAGGAGAGGATTTACTTATCGCTGGCTACATCTGGAAAGAACGACAAACGTGGCTGTCTAGTAAAACAGACAACACGATGTTTATTTTTTTATTTATGAACAGTATATTTCCGCGTATATATTTCCTTTAAATATTAGCAATTACCCCCACCTCAAATTGAGAGTCGTCTAATACTTTTTTTTTTTGCGCAATGGATCGTGGTAGGCTAACAATTGTCTCGATATGGTAACTACAGATGTAAATATTTTTACTTGAAACAAGTCGCATTATAATGCTATACTACAGTTATAAATGTAATAAAAGTACTTTCATTTCTTGATTTCACATTAAAATGCAATATTTAAGAGACGATTACGCAACAATTTGCAACAGAACTTGAATATTTGATTTGTAGAGCTAAAAATCATTTTTTTCATAGTAGTGTTAATAAAACATTTTTAAAATTTATATTCCTAATTAAAATTAATTTTCATTGTGGTGTTAAATAAGAAAACATTTACTATAACAGGAAAACTTTATTTTCAATAACCTGAGGTATACGGTATTTTTTGCAGTTTAAACTACAAAATAAATTAAGATGCCATAAAAATTTTCATTTCTCATTCCAGAATACGCAACTTTTGTTTTCATTCTTACGAACTCGTAAAAATAAACTCGTTATTGTTATTTTCTTAAAGATTCATGTTAATACTTTTAATTATGGTAGCATTCTCAATACATTGACGTGGTGTGATGGCTAGCGTCAATTAAGTATATGTTCGATCCTCTTTGATTGAATGCATTTGGCAAGGATAACTAAAATTTGTTAAATTTCAGTAAACAAAATTGTAGAAAGTTCTAAATCTTTCGTCTTAGTAGGATTGGTAAAGACACGAAAAACCAACCAACCATGTTTTTTTGATGTTTTTGTAACGTTAATTTTTTTTTCTTTTTCTTGCGCTTTTTTTTTTTGTTCTGAACAGTATATATTAATTTTTAAAGTGACAGATTGAATATTTATTCAATAAAAACTTTTCAAATAAAACTTTTCAAATACATTTTTTTTTTCAAAATATGAGTGCGTCTTTTATTCCGAAAAAAAGACGCTCGGACATCTATGTCCTTTCAAATCTGGTCGACCCTTTATGAATTCAAAATATACATATATAGATATAACATTTGATGTTAGGGGTCGACCCTTGTTCAATACGCGTTTAGATAAAAATGCATTTAGAGATTTATTCTTTCATTACGAGTATATGTAGAAATATTTCGATGTGCTGTAAGGGTTAGCAAAGTTTTCTTGCTAGATCAGTTACGACTGAATAGTGAGATCGATCCTCACTGGATGCCTCCTATTTTCGCCCTTGAGCCAAATCTAAACTACGCTTGGAAAATCATTACTGGATGCTCCACACTTTCGGCTTTGTGCCACATCTAGAAAATTATTTTTGGGAACTTTCATGTGGTGCAATGATTAGCAAGATGGTCTCAGTAGGTCAATTACGACTTAACAGTGAGAATTCGATACTCTCTGGGTGCTCCTTACTTTAGGCCTTGTGCCGTGTCTAGAAAATCACCATTACGAGTATATGTAGTGAAGGAGTTTTGATTTTTTTTCAATATAATTTTCTTCTTCATCTAGGTATTCTGGGCTACATATACCGAAAGCATTGTGAAACATATAATAAATCCTAGTTTTATTTTGTGATGGAAAAAGAAGATTAATTAGGTCGTTTTTATTTGTTGGTTTTCGATAAAGCTAGAAATCTAATTTGTCTCTGTTTCGGATTAATTGAACGTTGAGAAAAGTTAGGACATTGTTTATTTCGTCCTCGTATCTGAATTAGATATTGGGTTCGAAATTATTAATATTTTTTTCTGGGCGAGGTGGATATATATGAATAATAATAGATGACGTTTTATTAAATACACACGCAGAATCCATAAAGTAAACACATGACTTCCACACAACCTAAATGATACATACATACTAACACCATAAAATGAACACGTGACGTCTACACAACCAATGAAAACAAAACTACATAAAAAACATAAAAAAAGCTACGCATTATTTTATTTACAAAATTACTGATGAAGATAACAGTAGCGAGATATGTTCATTTTTATTACTTCAAACATTATTATAGTGGACACTCGTATTTAAAATAGATGTCGTTTATTTTTTTTAATTTTAAACAATGTATATTATGTCAACCGAATCAACCTGCGCACTCGAGAAATCAATAAAGCAAATGTATTTTCTTGTAGGTATCGAACCTTTATCCCACTACTAGGAAAGGACACGGTTTATTTTACTGCGTGGTCACGAAGAACGTCATAGTTAATGAAAGTTCTATTTTCTCTTTTTTTAAGGAAAGCACCTCCTCTTCACCAAGAGTACTATTCCAGAAAGCCCATATGTGTGTAATGACAAAAGTCCGCAGTGGTCTCCTCTTTGAGGGAGCCATTTCTGTTTACTGGGACTATAAACGGACACTAAACGCGAACCTTGTAATCTAAGTTGATTAAAGGTTTCTTAAAGCCTACACCTACGTACTTTTGTCATTACACTGACGGATTAAAAATAAGTTTATTAATTCTTTGGAAATTGTTATGTTCAGTTTATGAAGGTTTTTCCTGCTTGTTTCCAATTTAATGACTTTGTCGGATTTAATTTATACTCATCTTCAGCATTAAGCGAAAATGACAAGCTCTGATTAGAAAAGAACAGGCGTAATGTTTAAGGCTGCCAGAATCCCACTAGCTGACTGTCCTACGCATCAATGGATGAGAGAGTTGATTAAGTGCATTGCCTGATCAGGCAACGAAAATCAGAGAATCCGGTTCAATGGTAAAAGCAAATATCAATATCAACTACAGGAATTAAAGCAGAAGAGTTTCAATTGATACAAGATGCTCTTTAACATAGACAATGGGATGAGAACATTCTACTATCGTTAATTGAATGTAAGGATCAGGTAGAATGCAGCAGACATCTGATGAAGGCCAGCGAGTACAATGAGCGTAACGTTGTGAAAGTAATCAAATGATGGAAAGGTTCTGAATAAATTCATGTATAATAATAATAACAATAATAATAATTATTATTATTATTATTATTATTATTATTACTACTACACATCTCGGACATTCTGTCGGGAATTATAAATGGCAGTTTCTGGATGTGTTACCTGAGTGTATGTCGTTTGTGAGCATGCGTGCGTAACCTCCCGTGTTCTCAACAATAAATCTCCAATGCATTGTCCCAACCAAAAATAAATAAATGAACAAATAAAATAAATAAATAGGGATCAATTTCATTAGATTACTTCTGGAAATAAGAGTAAAACAAAATCCCTCAAAATCACAACACAGTATAAAATACATCGGTAAAAGTAAAAGGAAAAGAAAAAAAAAATTCCTCCTCTATTCTTACGTCTCTACGTGTTATTTAATCGCATGTTCCCTAGCTTTTTCTCTATATTCACTCTCACGCTCTACCCGCTTTAGGTTAATTCTCTTTCTTTCTTTCTTTCTTTCTTTCTTTCTTTCTTTCTTTCTTTCTTTCTCTCTCCCTCTCTCTCTCTCTCTTTCTCTCTCTCTCTCTCTCTGCTTCTATCCTTTTTTCCCCATTCTCACTCTTTTGATTAATCTCTAAAACCTTTTCCTCATTTAACTATTTCGTATCCTTTTTCTCTTACACTCCTCTGCCTATTACCTCACTCACTATGCACCTACAACCAAATTTTACTTCGTTTCTCGGACGATTCCATTTCCATTTTGGCCTATTCATCATCATTAAATTTGTCAAAATATTACAGATTTATTTTGTATTTGTGTGGTCCTTATCACTAGAATTACAGTATCAACTGTTACTCCTCAGCCTGCTACTTGGGATCAGCGTGTAGTAACACTGTACTTCATGAAAAATGTTACACACACATGCTTATACATTAAATTATTTAATCCTTTCTGGCGGGTTCGAAATTTTGGTTAAAAATCTAGATTTTTTTTTTTTGTCAGCTACTGGACCAAAGATTACTATGGGGATTTTAGCACCTTTTTTCCGGTAAAAAGCATACTGAATTTGAAATTCTTTCAAAAATCAAATAATTGTCATATTTTATTGAGATTTTCAGGACTTAGTTACAAATGAATAAAATCTTTTCTTGAATTTCTTACTTTATTTTATGAAATCTTGAGAAATTAAATTTTGATCAAACATTTTAATCTCCTTAATAATAGTTTTTCTTATATTCTATGACACTATGTAACCCCTTGGATCCTAGTTGTTTTAAGACTTTGCTTGGGATGAAATGATAAAAAAAAATAACATTTATACTCAGAATCAGGGATTGATAGCTGAAATTCGTTGGACACATAATGAGGAAGGAGGGCTTGGAAAACTTATACCCCACATGTCCAGAGAAATAGGTGAAAGTAGAGAGTCACCTACCTAACTGGTGACTGGAACCTTAGCAACGGGTGAGAAACTTCTAAGTACCACAAGGAATAGGAAGTTTGGGAGAGCCATGGTTTGGTTTGGTTGGTTTTGTTTTACGGCATATCAACCTCAATGGATCATTTAATGCCAACAACTTTTTTTTCCTGGTAATGGTTTTGTTTTGTCAAAAATCTATTTCTGTTAATTTTTTTTTCCTCAAAAATGTATAGCTGGTAATATTATTTTTCAAAAACGTATTGCTGGCAACAGTTTTTTTTTTTTTTTTTAAGACGTATTGCTGGTAATATTTTATAATGCTTTTTACCTCAGTTTCGGGGTTAACTATTTGAACTATTTGCCCATAGCTAGGACCCTAACAGGTACTACCAACCCGAGTCAGGGTGAACCTGGGAACACCAGAAATTAAGAGGTGGTTCCACGCTCCTCAAAACCTCCTGATCAGAGGCCTTGCTGTCAGGCGTAGTTTATCGTCTTACCCAGGACGCGGATGTAGTTTATCGTCATACCCAGGACGCGGATGTAGTCTCAATCTTGGTGTTAACTATTTGCATATAGCTGGAACCCTAACAGGTGCTACCCACCCCCCGGGTCAGGGTGGACCTGGGAGCATCAGCAATTAAGAGGTGGTTCCACGCTCCTCAAAACCTCCTGATCAGAGGCCTTGCTTTTGGACGTAGTTTATCGTCTTACCCAGGACGCGGATGCTGTTTATCGTCATACCCAGGAAGAGGGGCGCCATGATCGCTCATATCCAGAATTACCTTCATATTCAACAACTACAATGGAAAATTTGTTTTTTTTCCATAAAAAGTTTGAAAGACTTTCAACTTCTTTCTCTCCGAAATCTTTCAACATATGAAATGCTTTAGCAATCAAAACATCTCTATGGCAATTTTTCCACTGAGTTCCCCTCCTTGCTACTTCTATTACGTGAATCTAAGCGTGCTACTAGATTGGATACATGGTCTCATCGCTTTATTGTTTAAATCACGAGATGTAACTGTATATTCTATTTTAATTGTTTCTTTTCTCATACTTTATCTCTTCCAGATTCTTACCATCTGCAACCTTCAAAAAGTTTAATGGACATAAATCACCATTGTTTGTTCTTTTATTATCGTTTCTGCTCACTAAAGTCTCCTCATTCTCCTCCTAGAACCCCCTTCCATCTTCTCACAGATTATGAAGAGTCTTGAAGCAATAGGTTCTACTAATGAGAACACCATGAACAGAACATGTAAGAACTGAGGAAATTTGACAGAAAATAGGAATTACATGGAAAACTACGCTTACAATCATAAAAACACTGATGAAATTTTGGGGACGCATAATGACGAAAGCGAGTTTAAAGAATTTAACACTTACAGGACATGCTGACTGCAAGAGACACTGTGTGAAACAGTGAGTAAGCTACATAGTGAGTCTGTGGATGAATACAGGAATAAGGACAAATATTAATTATAATCGTAATATTAACCGATTCCATACTAAAAAAAAATCCACAAATCTTTCACCGACAAAACACTGTTACTCTCTGTTAAACATTTTTTCTATTAAAACATTTTTCACGAAAATAGGTTTCTCTAGTCCAGTAACTATTATTGTTCTTTCCAGTATTTATAGAGACATCCTTCCTAACCTTTTGTTCGAAGTAGTGTAGAATATAAACATCTTGATTACGTTATTATCTTTCCTTCGAGATTTATATGCTGTCTCTTTCAGTTGTTGCCTCTTTGAATCTCGTAATGCGATTTGGATTCTGGTATTTTTGTACAGTTCTTTGCGATTCTGTAGCGCCCGTCCACGATAGACCTCGCTAAGACCTACATGCTTCATTCGCTGAAAGCTATTTTATCGATCTGAGAAAGCGGTTGTACACAGCTGACAGTTCAAATATCTCTGAATGAGTATAAATAAAGAAAATCAATCTACCTGACTGTTGGCGTTTCGAAACTAAAACTTGAAAAATTGGTAGAAAGGAAAAAAGATCCACAAAATTCAATGAAGTAAGTATTACAGAAAAGCAATCATAAATGTAAGTTAAGAATGAAAGAAAAAACAAACAATATTTCGCAGCAAGGTGAAGATAGTGACAAAATCTAAATCCAGAAAAGGATATTAACTAAACGATAAAGCCAACGAAAGAACGTATAAATTAAAAGGTCTACTTGTAAATCTCAATGGAAACATCAAATATTTCTTTTTTTTTCTTTTACTTTTGAAGATAGAAATGTTCACACAGCAAGAGAAAACCTCAAAGATGTCATATGCTTCATATACATTACACCGAATACCAGTCGAAATAGATTGGCTCAGAATTTTGCTCGCGGCAAAGGTTTGATTAAATTTACTGGATTGCATATCGAAATCCCACAAATAGCTAAAATCCTTTTTTTTAAATACTTTTAAAAGAAGGAGAATTTATTTGAATGGCAGAAAATAATAATAATAATAATAATAATTACTCTTAAAAATCATCGTTCTCTGAATAAAAGCCACATGCACATGCGTACATATAATATGCCATATATATATATATATATATATATATACTTTTTGTAGCTCTTTTTCATCCACTTATTCATTTTTCATTTATACTCATTCTTTATTAATGATATTCCTACATGAAAAGAAAAACGTAATTTATTGAAATCAGAAACTTGATTTGCGAACGAATCAGTTGCTGGCCTGAGGTTGAATCGTTAACGTAACGTGAAAAAAGTTAAATTCTCCATGTCATCTGTGTGCATTTTACTATATGCTACTCAAAATTCGACAGGAAAAGCAAAGATAAGGTTTCTCCCAACTCGTGATATTTTTTATATTAAATCTTAAAGAAATAAAAACAAGGATCTACGGGTTAATGGTTTCCTATTTAATGCAAACGCTTTTAAAACATTGGAAGATAGTTAAAGTTCGACTTCTCTGGCACATTTTAAACGTTAGAAAATAATCTTTTCTAAAAAAAAAAGCGGTAGTCGAATAAAAGTCATGAAATATTCGATAAAATACAAAAAATATTTCACGTGGTGGTTAGACATAAGAATCTAAAATGCTTCTGTTTAAAAAAACTGCATTCATGAGTATCTTTACAAGAATGCAAATTCTATAAAATTGGGTATTTTCCGAAGCATTTAAAAAAAGATACTACTGTAACTAGAATATGCATTATTCCTATCTTACAGGAAAAATTCAGCGATTTTTTTTAATAAAAATAATTTTTTTTGCATATAAATATTGATTCAATTTTATTTAAATGCTAATATATACTTAGCTGTATGGCATATCTACTCTGTTTTCAAACAATATCAATTTTAACAGTATTCCAAGTTGTTTAAAATCATTTAACAAACAAGGCAAAAATAACACATCCTTATTATTAATCGTTCAACAATAAAAAAAAAAAAAACTGTTACGCAAGCTAGAGGTTTACTGAATGAGGTTGTTGTATGGACATAAACAAAGTAAGTAAGGTATGTAGGATAAATTACTGTTAAATCTAGGCTTGAAGGAGTTCAGTTTGTAGTGATTGGAGAAAGGTCCTCTCAGAAGTCCGTCCCACAATGTGTTATGGTCCGGTTCCTTGTACCACAGTGATAGCCCAAGGTAGAACCAATAAAGAAGAACTCGAACACATATATGGAATAACACAGATATATTACCAACAGGAATATATAGAGAAGTAGAAGTGTTAGTATGAACAATCAGGTTTAAGAGAGAGAACAATATAGTCTCGACCAGTATCACTATTCAAATGTCTTGCAGTAATTGTCTGAACGCGACTCTGTTTCGGACTGCCTCTGACTCGACTCTTGACTCGACTTGAACTACTCACTCCTTGCCTACTCCTGAGGCGCAGTATTTATTAAGTATGGAATAGTCTATTATTATTATTATTATGGATAAGATCCCATAACACAAAGGAAGAGCGATTTCGGGATAAATTTGTCTTTTTAGTGCAACATCTTTCTTACCAATGGAATACGAAAAGAATGAAAGCGATTCAACACAGTGTGCGTGGCATGGCGAGTTTTAGTTATGACGATCTGGACTGGTGGATATAAGAAATGTAGCTCATCTGAACGTTTGCCACGGAAATAACAATAGATTAGTGATATCACATAACTAGATTGATATATCCTGTATTATTTTACCAGCATAAGTAAATACATTATCAGTCTTCTGTTTGCAACGCTGAAAAGTGAACGTCCTATTTTGGTTTATTTTCAATCAGTCTGTTAAGTATGGTTTGGTTGATTTTGTTTGGCGGCATATTAATCTCTATGGGTTATTTAATGCCGAAGGGCTAAATATTTTAAACAGAATTTTATGAATTCGACTAAATATATTTTGAACATAACTGTAATACTTCGTCTATATATAAAATGGATTGTTGCAAATTTTACTATTGTTGTGACCAAGTAAATGGTTAAGTAATGACAAAAAAACAAGTTTGCAGATATATCGCATATTAAACTGTAAGTACACCAGAAGAGTATTATACGACTAGTGAGAGTGTATCGAATAAACTAGCACTAGCATAGGTATGTATGTGGCACAAGTCCAATTTTACCGTGGGTTCTCCGAATCCGTAGGCTCGGCCAAAAATATTTCATTAGAACCCGCATAAACGGGTTCAGGGCTTGTCTACCTCCCCAGACGAAACTTTGCCCTTCGGCAAAGCCTCGTCCGGGTTCATCTCTGCCCAAAGGCAGAGAGTTAGACAGCAGGTGTGAAAAGTCACAGCCTCGGTAGAACAATCTATTCACTGTTAATATTTAACATCCCCCCACCACCACGACGTATCTATGTGGCACAAGGCCAACTTTACCGTGGTTTCTCTGAGGCCGTAAGCTCGGCCAAAAATATTCCCTTAGAACCCGAAATGAACAGCGAAGGTACTGTTCTCCAAAGCCTTGTCTCCTACTAATGTTATAGTAGGCGGAAGAGTATAACATAGACTCTTAGAGGTAAGACATCACAACAACAATAGAAAAAATCTATTGCTGGTATTTTTTACTATAAAAATGTATTTTTATCCTATCGTAATGTTTTATTTTTGTTTGGGAGTTCGCTATTTGCCCATAGCTGGGACCCTAACAAGTGCTACCACCCCGAGTCAGGGTGGACCTAGGAACAACAACAATTAAAAGGCGGTTCCATATTCTTCAGAACCTCCAATATTCCAATCAGAGGTCATGCTAGATACACGCTTGTACGATTATGCCTCTTTCGATTCATGGCTGATTAAGCAGAATTTTTTTTCCGCAGTCGATTGCAGTTTCATTCTATGGTAGATTGGTTGCCAATCAAATATATAGGACTCGCTATGTTCTGCTTTTTACCGCATAGCTGGGGGGGGGAGGCCAGTAGAAAAATTCATATCTTTCCCAAGACTATTTGCGCTTAAGTGAAAGTAACGATGTCGACTGGCATTCAAAATCGGTTCTACGATTTGTCATCACGAGCCGATATATTCTCAATAAATTTCTATAACATAATTATTTACAATATCTCTGCAGACAAATCATTAGCAATATATTTACATTATACATTTCATTCATTAGTATTAGACTAATCGGAGAATTTGCCAAAATGTATTTTGCTTTTAGTGCTACGCCGGAGCTTCATAGACGTCTAGTACATCAGGGGTGGGTGGACTGAAAGATGTTTTACTAGCCACCAAACGCAGACTGCGTTCCATAAAATATTCCATGACTACCCTCGATATGTAAGGTGATAAACTTGAACAGGTGGTGAACCAAGTTCCGCTTGGTATGTGCACAGGTTAGACAAAGCGGATGAAATGTAGATATATACGAACAGCTGCTAGGGAAAAGTGTGTCTCTTACATTCTCGCGAGAATGATAAATCCACGTTCAGAGAAAACCCCAAAACGATACATGCCGATAGTAACTGACACGGTCTGAAGTTGAATAAGCAATAATTTTACGTATGACAGTCTTGTGTTCTTGCTGTTTTGAATCATGATATTACACTATGCTGTAAATACCCACTGTCATATATTCTTTGACACCATTTGAACTTATGACTTTTTCTTAGATTTAAATGCTAAAAATTGTAATCGTGTACCGAAGATTACTTCCAAAAGATTTAGCTAAAAATTACAAATCACATATTTGAATTCTAGTCAGAAATATTGAATTTATTAATTCATTAAAGCTTACGGTCATACCAAGTTAAAACAACAGTTCTCCCCCGATCGCCGAAGTTAAGCAACGTTGAGACTGGTCAGTAACTAGATGGGCGACAGCTTGGGAATGCAAATTACTGTAAGCTTGGGTGTCAGGGTGGTGTAATGGATAACAGCTCGGGATGATTAATCAGAGATCCTAGTTCAAATGCCTGTCTGGTTCGTTGCATTCATTTACGCGCAAATATACACATTGAACAAGCGTTGTAGGATAATGACACATTCATCGCCATTAATCTGAGGAAAGGCTACGTCCAAATCAGGAGGTTCACAATCGGAGAAGAATATATTAAAAGACTAAGATTTGAAATAGTAGCAAGAGTACGAGGGTCGACTGAAATGTTCATCGGCTGTCCAAGATACTTTCATGGAATATGATCCAGTGAGGTTTATTTTTCAACATAGTCGCCATTGCAGTCCACACACTTCTTCCCGTCAGTGATGTGGCGCTTTGATCCCATTGCTGAATAAGCTTTCATCTTGTTCTTCAAAAAAGTCATCAGCAGCAAATATGACGTTATCATCATTGTGGTTCCTAACCAAATTTTTTTTTTGTGAATTGATGATAGTCATGGGTCAAAATTAGGAGAATACGTGTGGGGTTCAGCAAGTTCAAACCCAATCACGCACAAAAGCCATTAAAACCAAAGACCTGTGTGTTGGAGCATTGCCCGGATGAAACAAGTCTTTTTTCGTCAGTTTTTTTTTCCTGGGCGCTTGCTCTTCATAGCCTTTCGCAACTGCCTCAGCAAGTTAGCATAGTACTCAACATTATTGGTGTGGCTCTTTTAAAGGTATTAAATGACCACAATGCATTTTGCATCCCCCAAAAAACTGAGGCCATCGCCTTCCCTGAAATTGAAAGAACCTTGGTCTTCAGGAGAGGAGCGGTGTTTCAACTGCATGTATTGTCTCTGGCTCAAAGTGATGATCCTAACACATCCTGGTTTAAGAAACGATCAAGGAAACCAACTGGATCTGCCTTAAACATAAGATTTTTTCGTGATGTGATCAGCCTGGTGCACTTTTAAACAGGTGTCAGAAAATGTGGCAACAACCGAGCAGAAATCTCCGTCATGACAAGTTCATTGTACCGAATATTCTTAACTCTCTCACTGGATATGCTAATAGCATTGGCTATTTGAGTTATAGTCAATCACATCCATCCAAATGTGTCGAACAATGTTTCCCCAGGCAGGATGTCCAGACCTTCAAAACTTTCCTTGCTTCTGGTAAATTTACCTGCACCCTTTTGCACTTTTGATAAGTCTGAAGTGTCATCACCCAGTATAGCAACCATGTCATAAATGTCCCTTCTTCTGCAGGGAATTGATGACATTAGCTATTTTCTACCTGTTTTGACATCAAATATAAAATATTTTAAATATTTATAATTTAATACCTATTTATCTTCTGATCGAAATAAAAAGGAAACACAATAACTTGAAAAGTGTCTAAAGAAGAAGAAACTATACATTTAAAATCTATGTAACTCACTTCCGATGATACCAGAGTAGACTTTGGACACAGTGTCACTGCAATCCAACAAACAAAGACAAGGTACATCAGCTGGATGGCCAAAATTCACATATTAGCCAATAACTGCAGATCGGCGCCTTACGTGATATCAATGGCTGACTCTGTCATGTAAACAGGTGATCAACCCGGCGGCGCTTAAAATGTGCACTCGTGTAACAACCAGGTTACAGGAAAATACATGTTGTTGAATAAACAGTAATGCTATGTATGAAAGATTTAGATTTGTGTTCTTCTTAGTATTTTCAAAGATAATATTACTTTCGAACAGAGTAATTTTTCCATCTTAACTATATGTAACTTTAGTATTTGCAGTTCCACTATATGTAAGGAGATTATCATTAAGTGTGTCGTCTGATACACTTATTAACTGAATTATAATCTAAAATATTCGGCATTAAGAAAGTGACTAAAGCTGAGCCACCAGATAAGGACCAGTAATGATAGAGTTATAGATATGTATGATACATGATAAAAATTGTCTCACACGACACAGTGAACCAACTTTCCTAGCAGCTGACCTAGCAATGGATTCAATATAGTCATTCCACTTCATGTCAGCTGATGCTGGAGGGAGATATGTGTTAGATTGTACTAGAGTTAATATTGTAACCGCATGATTTTTGAACCGAATATTATGTAGCTATAATATTTTGTTGTTTTTCTGCGAGAAAGAAGTTCCCCAGAGAGGAAATAACCTTGTCTGTACTGCATCCTGTGGTTGAAGAGCGAAAAGAAATAATTTTGTCGCTTTTTCTTTTATACTACGTTATACAACGCCACCTACCGCCCATTAGGAGACATCCCTAACACACTAGGTGAGAATAATCCCACACTTACACTCATATGAAATAACGCATGCTATTTTTATCGTAACAAATCGTTGTAATACCGTCTGAAACAATCTGCGTAAATTTTATAAGACAGAACAAGGTATCAAGGATCCTGACATCACTTCGTTAGCCATTATTTTTTTCCACATTATAACGCCCCACTAAACAACATTATTCTTTCCCTATATACAAAAAATTAAAGACAAAAAAGTTTCAAACAATATGGTTTCTACTAAAATGAGTTGCATCAAATTGGTAATTCTTCGGGATAAACGAACTCCAAAATTGAAGTGGACCTTCTTCATATATTTTGGTTGTTTGTGCGATTTCGGTAAATTTAATCCTGTAAATTTAATCAAACCTTTGCCGCGAGCAAAATTCTTGGCCAATCTATTTCGATTTGTATTCTGCGTAATATATGAAGCGTATGACGAATAATTCTTGAGGTTTTCGCCTACTTCGTGAATTTCAATCTTCAAAAATAAATGGACAATATTTAATGTTTCTATTAAAATTTCCAAACAGGCCTTTTTAATAAGTAAATCCTTTCGCTGGCCTTATTTATTTAATATCTGTTTTTTGGAACTATAACTTTCTTTCACAGCCTTCACTTTCCTAGGAAATATTATTGTGCCTTTTTTTTTTTTTATTCTTGAAACTTTTCTATGATACTAGCTTAACTTCTGCGTTGCTTTTTTTCCTTTTCAGTATTTTATGTTTTTAAACTCGAACAGCTAAAGTAAGTCGCCTCTATTTTTTTATTAACTTATTTATTTCTTCGTTAATTCTCGTATAAATCTTTTCCCGTCTTATTTATTTCAACTTTACAGCGAGACAATCCTAAAATAACTAGTTCATCCGGGATTTCTTATTGGTGTGTACAATTTTAATAATATAAATATGCAAATGACAGTGCTGTTGGCAGTCAGTTAAGGAAAGTGCAGGAAATCCCAGAAAAGCAGTAAAGGAAAGCAGAAAGGACTAATCACCAACAGTAAGAGAACAGAATGTTTGTCAATAAAAAGAACAGCCCAAGACACGAACTACAAATTTGAGATGTCAAACTCAAATAAGTACGAAAATTGAAATATCTGGGGACTATTGTAACAGAGGATGGAAAATATGACACCGAAAACCGAAGTAGAAATGAAATAGTAAAAGATGTCCTCCCATAAATAAAATGGCGCTCTTCAGAAAAAATATCTTTTAAAAAAGTATTTTAAAAAAAAGCGGGAAAATTTCATTTTACAAAGAAGAAAATACGCAATATGAAATTTCATATATGGCAATGAATTAACGGATAATTTAATATATACATATATATGTTTCATTAAATAATATTAGACAAGTTTTGTCCATTTTAAGTAAATTCTTTTCATATTTTTGAATAAACGTTTTAGCATTATCACTGAAACACGAAAGAAAATCACTATGTTGATACATGATTTTATTGTTAATCCTGTCTAAGCTTTCGGCTTACATAAGCCATCATCAGACATACCAAGTACATTACAATAAATTAAATAATAAAGTATATAACAAAGATGGTAATTTTTGTTTTAGAATGGTTATGCGGACATTGTAACAGTGATAGTTTGTTTTGTTTGTATGGAAGATTGTTATGCAACGATAAATTCGTGTTTATGATATTTTGCTTCCTGCGTTTCAAATGCACGAATTTATCCTTCCTATCACACTAGATGCATACATAAAAAAATCCATATATAAACTTAAGAAAATTAGAGAACACAAGAAAAATTAAATAAAAAACTTAACCACAGTAACTTGTCGGTCGTTTTTAAGGAAAGTGTAGATATAAACCAAATTAGATATTAGCAACTGTATATACGTGCATAGCGTGCATACAAAGATAAGCGAATGAATATTTATTTTATTTAAGATAAGCTGTAAACAAAACAGTGCTCAATATATTCAGACAGAACTAAGTATATATTAATAAATATACATATACCTACGTTTGTAGTGCAACTTAAGTTTATAGACCCAAAATATAAATTTTTAAAAAAAATAAATTTAAAATTCTCAGCATCCCCTTTCCTTTGTGCGCATGTGTAGTCGCAGCAATGTAAAAATCATTTTAGTCTGTTGAAGGCTTAAAGGACGAAATGTGTAACGCATTTTTTTCAGTTTATTATAGATTTTTTCCATAAAATAAAAATGCATAAACATATCACCACGTGCTGAAATTTATTCTTGAAAATTTTGAATTCAATTTCTCCGCCTGTTCTTAACCTCACCCTCATCTCCTCAGACCCGCTGACCGGCAACTCCTCTACTCCCTTCTTTTCACAAAGTGCTGATAAATTGTACATGTATGCGTAAAAGACGGGGCACACTTAGCAGGGAGAAGAGAAAGATATGTTATATAAATTGGTTTGATCAACTGCGATTAATAGCAAAGAGAAAACCGTTCAGAATTTTGCTGCTCAATTGTCATATTTAAGATGATTTTCTAGGCGTGGCTTAGGTGACACAAGGCCGAGATTAAGGAGTACCCAGTGAAAATTAAACTCAATGCTCAATCGTAATTGTCCTAGCGAGACAAGCTTGCTAACCATTACACCACGTTGAGCTGCTCTATAGTGATTTTCTAAGCGTAGCTTAGATGTGAAACAAGGCCAGAATTATGGCGTACCAAGTGAGGATCGAACTCTATTTTTAGTCGTAAGTGATCTCGCGAAGTAAGTTTGCTAACAATTACAGCACGTCAAAGTGCCCAATCATATTTATGTACGTCTTTCGAAAGTGATAAATTCAGAAGCAACTTGAAACAGGATTTGAAGATAATGGATAAGGGAAGGGAGATAATAAAGGTAAAGGATGTAGAGAAGGGAGATAATCAAACGATCTTTCATGCCGAAAGTACAGCTGACACGTTGAAACAAATGAGAGAAATTTTACAATATAATACTTATCAAGGAACGAATGAGGATCGAACTCGCTACATTAAACTTCTTGCCAACGTAAACTTTCAAAAGTATGAAAACAATACGAACAACTGGAATGAACTCGAATCGTTAACGCGAGGCGCAGAGGAAAAAGGAGGCGGATAAGATATAATTTTAAAAAAAAATAAGGGGGGTTAAGAAATGATGAAGGAAATAGAGGTGAAGTAAATGAAGGATAAAGGAAAGACGAATATGAAGAGAGAAAAAGACAATAAAAAGAAACAAATATAATCAAATGAATAAAGAGTTTTTTTTTATATATGTGGAAATGAATTAAAAAATGAAGTATAGAATAAAAGTAAAAACAACGAAGAATAAAAGAAAAGAAAGAAAAGAAAAAGAAATGAAACGCTAAAATAAAAAATAAATTGTGTGGAAATTACCTCCACCCGGTCTGTCAAGACGCCTGCTAGGCAAAACGCAAAAGCGCAAATTGCAACATTCAACTAAAAAACAAAGTAACCTGTTTACAACATGGAAGTCCACATTAGGGAACTTTCTTATAACAACTAAAACTCACGCAGAGAAACATTACAGATAACTACTACTACTTATTGACCATTTTGCTTCAGTCACAGTTATGATTTAACGCTTCTACCTCTACAACTGTTATCAAAAGCGCTAACAGGCCGATGCTTTTAATTCTACGACCAGCAAAACATATCAAACTTCAACCACGGTTAGTAATGGTAATAGTAATATTAGCCGTTTCTCTATAAGGAAACATTTGGTATTTGTTGATCGAGCAGCCTGCTTTCAGCTGAAATTTATAAAGTATTTCTCTTATAACATTCTTTCTGGAAAATATTTTTTTCAGTACAGTATTATTACTACTACTCTCCATCTCAATATCAAACTTAAAACCGAAGAAAATCTATGATCCCAGGAGAAATTACTGCAACTTGAAGAAAAACATTTGTAACATGTGCACACAATATATCGAAAATTCTGAAAAATAAACAGTTCATTATTTCATGCATTTACCTATTAGTAAAAAGATTAAAAACAGGCTAAAATAAACGTGAAACTTTCGACATGAAACGAGTCGCTGTAATATATTTCAACACAAAAAATGCGACCCGACTCTCCATGTTGGACATTTCATCAAACAAAAGCCGATCTTTCTTCTGGCAGAGCAACAACAGCTAAAAATGTTACTACATTCAAAGACGCGAAAAACGCCATAAACTTTCTTCAGAATTCTGGAATAATCAACGAAGAAACCTTACGCGAAAATATCTGCAATTATCAGGAATAACTCAAAACCAGAAATCAATTCTTTCCCGCTCACTGCGTAGTCTCTCACAGATTTAATAAACAATAGAAAGACGTGATTTAATCCAACGGCCGTCGTCGACTCACTGACGCCTTAAAAATTTGCATGAGCTACTAAAACATCTGAAGACTCAATTAATGACACTGGAGACACTAAAACGTCTAAAAAATCGACAAACATACAAACGTTCTTATGAAACATGCTTCGATACTCGGTATCTGTGGATTAATCTACAGTTACCTCCCTTGTCAAGAAATGGTATCTGCCATTCGCTATAAAAACGGAGCATTAATGAGGATGCAAACTTTTTAAAATTCTACACGTTATCTAGTTTGGAAGTCAAAATGAACATTCAAAGACATTATTTTCTCTTCTTTCCCACCTCCCGTATTTTAATACACTTAAATTACGCCACATGGTGTCCGTAAGAAAAAAACAAAACGTTTCTAAGAACATAAAAGGAATTAGAATATGAAAGTAGACAAAAAATTACAAGAAATTGTAAGTAAAGTCATTTGTTTAAAAAAAATGTTTTCTTTGCATTTAAACTACGAACAGTTCATAAAGTAAAACAAAAAAAACAAATTTGAAAAAAAATGTTTGGTCCAATTGACGACTTGTCCATTGCACAAAATTCTGAAAAAGGAAAGAAAAACCAAAAACAATGTACAGCAAATGCCCAAGCTCTTGTAAAAAATGGATTTATCAGGGAATTTTGCAACTAACTGAAAAAGGTTTATCTGAAATTTTCGAAATTATTCAAAAGTCAAGTAAAACTCAAGAAAGAACTTTATAGTACATACCAAAAATCGGTCTTTTTGTCAATAATTGAAGAAGACGCGTACGATATTTAAGAGGGGTTAAAATTCGATAATGAAGAGGAGAAAGAAAATTTGGAAGTACTAATAAAGGAATTCAAAGAATTTTTTGTTGGGGAAATCCATGAAGCTTGCGAAGCTTACAAAGTTTATATTTGAAAGCAAGAAGCATTAGAGAGTATGGGAGTATACGACGCTGTGCTCCCGCGGTTAGTAAAATTTAAGGGAAATGCAAGACGAGATCAAATAGTTGTAGGGGATAAAGGTGATACAGCCAGGGAATTTTTTTAAAATGATAAGTCTTACCATAGACAAAAATATACACATAGGCAGGGCCTATGAAACTTTCAAGCAACAAACTCAAAATATTTCTTTAGCCACAAATGCAAAATGAGCAAAAGTTAGCAATATTCCATCTCACACTCAAAACTACTGTCCAGCCAAAAGTGCAATTTACCGAAAGTGTTGAAGAAAACGACATTATTTAAGAAGTGGTAGGTCTAAGATTCGAGAAATGACGGTGTAAGAAACACATTTCGTTAGAATGTAACGTTGTCACGGAAGAAACCTGGCAAGTTGAAGTTAAAATTATTATAAAGTGATGTAGTAAAGTAATTCATTTCGTATTGGATACTGGAGCAGATGTAACGGTAGTTCTCAGAAGTTATTTTAGAAAAAAACTCGCCAATTATTCAAAAATATAACAAACAACTCTATAGACCAGATTACGATCATTATAAAAGTTATCTGTCGTGTGGAGACTTTAATAGAAGCTCCAAAAGCAAAGTCTAAACAGGATCTGGGTGTTATTGAAAAATTAAGGGCACTATTATTGGGGACATCAGCAATAAAAACTCTTAACCAACTCAGGAGAGTGAATTCCAGAAAAAAATGAAGATCACAAGTATAGAAAAAATTAGTAACAGCAAACACTATCTCGTGCTCTTATTAGTAGTCCAACTAGTAAGAATATACAGAATCTGAAACAAACTCGTTAGTTGATAATTGCTAATTCGATAAT
Source organism: Acanthosepion pharaonis (assembly GCA_903632075.3). Taxonomy (NCBI): domain Eukaryota; kingdom Metazoa; phylum Mollusca; class Cephalopoda; order Sepiida; family Sepiidae; genus Acanthosepion; species Acanthosepion pharaonis. Next base: position 5,997,530 of record CAHIKZ030004979.1, on the reverse strand, counting down.
TGCTAATATTTCGATAAGTAATCAATTTTAGAAAGAAATTAAAATAATTATCAGACGGTATCTGTAATCAGGACATAAAATTTTGTAAAGTAGAGCACTGGCCAATGTTGGTATTTACTTGATTCCCACTAAATCAAGATGTGACACAGGGTCGTTTAACGTGGGAGACCCGAGTGTTTCCACTCAAAGGCCACTGGTCAAAATTGGTCATAGCTTGTCCAAGCTGGTCAGAGCCTAGTCAAAGCTGGTCATGACTTGTCCTAACAGGTCCAGGCCGGAGCCAGTCCAAGCTAGTCAAAGCCTTGATCGAATCTCAGCCATAGGCCAAGAAACGATCCAATATTTGTCAAAAACCCCAGCCGAATATCGGCCGGGAGTGTTGCACTGGCCAATGTTAGTCAGGAAAAATATCAAACAGAAATTATATTGAAGTTAGGATGCTTGTCTACGTTGGTATTTGCATAATTAAAAGAAAAAACTTGTAATTCCAACGAATAATTTATTTTTATGGCAATATTTCGAATAGCAGTTGCCAGTCTTAGTCACTCCTTAATTTGAGTAAAACAATAAAACTTCGAAACGCTTAAGAATTTAATTTTTTTTATGCCTCGACTTGCTATTATTATTTATTGTATTTAAAATACAATGGCGGCTCAATGCCAAAATGGGGAAAGGTTGAGGCTGGTCATCACTAACTATCTTATACCTAGCTAATCTGATTCACGACGCATTCATAGATTACAATTTCTACATTCACCATAAAAAATCGTCCGTCACCATTCAATCCTCCATACACCATAATACCGCATCCCGTCAAGGGGAACCTACAAAACGCGCCCCATACCACAAAAATCAAATGATTATAAAATATATACTTAAAAATGTTTGTATGAATAGAATGAGAGGAGAGGGAATGAACCCCAAAACAAACTAAATATAAACACAAAGTAAAGTAAACAACCCTCAAAAAAGAGAGGCCGCTGTATTCTGCCCCTTGGACAAAATCAAGAGGCTCTCTCGCTAAGGGAGTGGGAAAGGAGTAAAATATACCGACATGGGAAATAAAAAGCTGACCCAATCGAGATAAAAAGGGGCCGAAACAAACTGAGGAAGTTTGGAATCTCAATTTTGATTATAACCAAAGAGGCATCCGGGAACAGGCAAGGAACAACTCTTACTCACATTAACTAGATACACAAAAGCTTGTCCAACCTAACAAAGGGAAGGGTTCCACAGGAAACCACCCCGATGTGACGTAGGTTGACCTAGAAGAGAAAATCAAGGCTAGCCCCGTTCAAACGAACCAAGCTCGCCTCTTTCACCCAAATTTCTGTGAAGACTGTCGAATGCAAGCGTTTTCTATTAGTTCTAATCTTCATCTTGAGCTGATGCACAAAGAATCGGATTAAATCCTGATGAGAAAGACCATTCATTTCACCCTAGAATACGGAGGTGACACATTGTCACACGCGTATGCGCGATCAATGAGCACGAGCTTTTCGGGTACGAGACAAGCCGTCAAATCGCCGACATGGTGCCATAATGGACAGAGATCTCACTCCCCAGACAGACTAACTCTTTCAAAGCGGCTGAACACTGCAAGTCAATATTTGCAAGACACGCTATCCTCGAGATAGTAGCCCTTAGTTCAGCTCAGATCTATTTCTAAATTTCTCAAATGCTTATGGTTTCAGACACTTCACTAGTAGTCCACATTATCCACAAGAACATGAAGACACTGAGAGGGAAGTTCAAACGGGGAAGAACTTGTTAAAAAGGCAAGTGATCTATACAGAGGAATTCTGAATTACAGGACTAGCCCCTTGAAATATGGTTTTAGTCCGGCAGAATTGTTAATGAATAGGTATATAAGTTTTAGGATTCCAGCAAATTCCCAGTTTGTCCCTCAAAAGTTTTGTCTAGGCGGAAATCTTACAAAGATGTAAAACGAATTGCTGTCAACATTAAAGCTAAACGAAAGAAAAAAGAAAAAAAAGACAGTAATAAGAGAGAAAAGAAAAAAAGACAGAAATCAAGCGAGAAAAGAAAATGGACAGAAATCAGAGAGAGAAAAAAAAAAAAATCAGAGAGAAAAGAAAAAAAAAGATAAAAATCAGAGAGAAAAGAAAAAAACAGAAATCAGAAAGAAAAAAAAAAAAAAGTTTTGAAATCAGAGAGAAAAGAAAAAGACAGAAAATCAGAGAGAAAAGAAAAAATGACAGAAATTAGAGAGAAAAAAAAAAGACAGAAATTAGAGAGAAAAAGGAAAAAAAGAGAAATCAGAAATAAAAAAAGAGAAAAAAAGAGAGAAAAAGAAAAAAAAAAGAGAAAAAAAGAGAGAAAAAAAAAAAAAAGAAATCAATCAGAGAGAAAGAAAAAAAGGCAGAAATCAGAGAGAAAAAAAAAAGACAGAAATTAGAGAGAAAAAAAAAAAAGAAGAAAAGAGAAAAGGAAAAGACAGAAATCAGAGAGAAAAAAAAAAAAAAGAAAAATCAGAGAAAAAAAAAGACAGAAATCAGAGAGAAAAAAAAAAAAGACAGAAAAAAAGAGAAAAGAAAAATTACAGAAATCAGAGACAAAAAAAAAGACAAAAATCAGAGAGAAAAGAAAAAAAAAAAAAAGAAAAAAGACAGAAATCAGAGAAAAAAAAAAAAGAAATCAGAGAGAAAAAAAAAAAGACAAAAAGAGAGAAAAATAAACAGAAATCAGAGAAAAAAAAAAAAGAGAGAAATCAGAGAGAAAAAAAAATGAAAAAAAAAAAGAGAGAAATCAGAGAAAAAGAAAAAAAAAGACAGAAATCAAAGAGAAAAAAAAAAGACATAAATAGGACAGAAAAGAAAAGAGAGAAAAAAAAGACATCAGAGAAAAAAAAAAATGTTACAGAAATCAGAGAGAAAGGAAAAAAAAGACAGAAACCAGAGAGAAAAAAAAAAGAGAAATCAGAGAGAAAAGAAAAAAGTACAGAAATCAGAGAGAAAAGAAAAAAAGACAGAAATCAGAGAGAAAAGAAAAGAAAAGACAGAAATCAGAGAGAAAAGAAAATAGACAGAAATCAGCGAGAAAAAAACAAAAAAGACAGAAATCAGAGACAAAAGAAAAAATGACAGAAATCAGAGAAAAAAAAAGACAGAAATCAGTGAGAAAAGAAAAAAAAGACAGAAATCAAAGAGAAAAGAAAAAATAGACAAAAATCAGAGAGAAAAGAAAAAAAGAGAGAAATCAGAGAGTAAAGAAAAAAAAGACAGTAATTAGAGAGAAAAGAAAAAGAGACAGAAATTAGGGAGAAAAGAAAAAAAAGACAGAAATCAGAAAGAAAAGAAAAAAAGACAGAAATCAGAGAGAAAAGAAAAAAGGGGAGAAATCAGAGAGAAAAGAAAAAAATACAGAAATCAGAGAGAAAAGAAAAAAGACAGAAATTAGAGAGAAAAGAAAAAACGACAGAAATTAGGGAGAAAAGAAAAAAGTCAGAAATCAGAGAGAAAAGAAGAAAAAGACAGAAATCAGTGAGAAAAGAAAAAAAGACAGAAATCAGAAAGAAAAGAAAAAAAGACAGAAATCAGAGAGAAAAGAAAAAAGTACAGAAATCAGAGAGAAAAGAAAAAAAAGAGAAATCAGAGAGAAAAGAAAATAGACAGAAATCAGCGAGAAAAGAAAAAAAAAGACAGAAATAAGAGAGAAAAGAAAAAAATGACAGAAATCAGAGAAAAAAGACAGAAATCAGAGAGAAAAGAAAAAACGACAGAAATCAGGGAGAAAAGAAACAAAGATAGAAATAAGAGAAAAAGAAAAAATGTCAGAAATCAGAGAGAAAAGAAAAAAAGACAGAAATCAGAGAGAAAAGAAAAAAGACAGAAAAAAAAGAGAAAAGAAAAAATGACAGATATCAGAGACAGAAAAAAGACAGAAATCAGAGAGAAAAGATAAAAAGAGAGAAATGAGAGAAAAGAAAAAAAAACAGAAATCAGGGAGAAAAGAAAAAAGACAGAAATCAGAGAGAAAAGAAAAAAGACAGAAATCAAAGAGAAAAAATACATAAATAGGACAGAAAAGAAAAGAGAGAAATCAGAGAGAAAAGAAAAAATGTACAGAAATCAGAGAGAAAGGAAAAAGACAGAAATCAGAGAGAAAGGAAAAAAAAGAGAAATCAGAGAGAAAAGAAAAAAGTACAGAAATCAGAGAGAAAACAAAAAAAGACAGAAATCAGAGAGAAAAGAAAATAGACAGAAATCAGCGAGAAAAAAACAAAAAAGACAGAAATAAGAAAGAAAAGAAACAATGACAGAAATCAGAGAAAAAAAAGACAGAAATCAGTGAGAAAAGAAAAAAAAAGACAGATATCAGAGAGAAAAGTAAAATAGACAGAAATCAGAGAGAAAAGAAAAAATAGACAGAAATCAGAGAGAAAAGAAAAAAAGAGAGAAATCAAGGAGAAAAGAAAAAAGTACAGAAATCAGAGAGAAAAGAAAAAAAAGAGAAATCAGAGAGAAAAGAAAATAGACAGAAATCAGCGAGAAAAGAAAAAAAAGACAGAAATAAGAGAGAAAAGAAAAAAATGACAGAAATCAGAGAAAAAAAAAAGACAGAAATCAGAGAGAAAAGAAAAAAACGACAGAAATCAGAGAGAAAAGAAAAAAAGATAGAAATTAGAGAGAAAAGAAAAAAGTCAGAAATCAGTGAGAAAAGAAAGAAAAAAAAAAAAGAGAGAATCAGAGAAAAATTAAAAAAGACAGAAATCAGAGAGAAAAAAGAAAAAAAAAGACAGAAATCAGAGAAAAGAAAATTCAAAAAGAGAAAAGAAAAAAAGGAGAAAAGAGAAAAAAGAAAAAGACAGAAATCAGAGAAAAAAAAAAAACAGAAAAAAAAGAGAAAAAGAAAAAGAAAAAGACAGAAATGAGAGAAAAGAAAAAAAGACAGAAATCAAAAAAAAAAAAAAAAAAGAAAAGAAAAAGTACAGAAATCAGAGAAAAAAAAAAAGACAAAAATCAGAGAGAAAAAAAGAAAAATCAGAGAGAAAGAAAATCAGTGAAAAGAAAAAATTCAGAAATCAGAGAAAAGAAAAAAAGACAGAAATCAGAGAAAGGAAAAAAATGACAGAAATCAGAGAGAAAAAAAAAAAGACAGAAATCAGGGGAGAAAAAAAAAACAGAAGTCAGAGAAAAAAGAAAAATAGACAAAATCAGAGAAAAAAAAGAAAAAAGAAAAAAACAGAAATCAAGTGAAAAGAAAAAAAATTCAGAAATCAGAGAAAAAGAAAAAAAAAACCTACAGTAATCAGAGAGAAAGAAAAAAAGACAGAAATCAGAGAGAAAAGAAAAAATGACAGAAATCAGAGACAGAGAAAGAAAAAAAAGACAGAAATCAGAGAGAAAAGAAAATAGACAGAAATCAGCGAGAAAAGAAAAAAAGAGAAAAAAATCAGAGAAAAAAAAAAAAGACAGAAATCAGAGAAAAAGAGAGAAATCAGAGAGAAAAGAAAAAAAGACAGAAATCAGAGAGAAAAAAAAAAGAAAAACAGAAATCAGAGTGAAAAGAAAAAATTCAGAAATCAGAGAGAAAAGAAAAAAAAGACAGAAATCAGAGAGAAAGGAAAAAAAAGACAGAAATCAGAGAGAAAAGAAAAAATGAAAGAAATCAGGGAGAAAAAAAAAGACAGAAGTCAGAGAGAAAAGAAAATAGACAGAAATCAGCGAGAAAAGAAAAAAGAGAGAAATCAGAGAGAAAAGAAAAAAATGACAGAAATCAGAGAAAAAAAAAAAGAAAAATCAGAGAAAAGAAAGAAATCAGAGAGAAAAGAAAAAAGACAGAAATCAGAGAGAAAAGAAGAAAAATACAGAAATCAGAGAGAAAAGAAAAAAAGATAGAAATTAGAGAGAAAAGAAAAAAGTCAGAAATCAGAGATAAAAGAAGAAAAAGACAGAAATCAAAGAGAAAAGAAAAAAAAAGACGAAAAAAGAGAGAAAAGGAAAAAAATGACAAAAATCAGAGAAAAAAAGTACAGAGATCAGAGAAAAAGAAGAAAAAGACAAAATCAGAGGAAAAAAAAAATTCAGAAATCAGAGAGAAAAAAAAAAAGACAGAAATCAGAGAGAAAAGAAAAAAAGACAGAAATCAGAGAGAAAAAAAAAAAAAAAAGACAGAAATCAGGGAGAAAAAAAAAAAGACAGAAGTCAGAGAGAAAAAAAAAAAGTAGACAGAAAAGAAAAGACAGAAATCAGAGAGAAAAGAAAAAAAAGAGAAAATCAGAGAGAAAAAAAAAATGACAGAAATCAGAGAAAAAAGAAAAAAGAAATCAGAGAGAAAAGGAAAAAAAAGACAAAAATCAATCAGAGAAAAAAGAAAAAAATAAAAAGACAGAAATCAAAAAAAGAAAAAAAAGACAGAAATCAGAGTGAAAAAAAAAAAAAAATCAGAAATCAGAGAGAAAAGAAAAAAAAACAGAAATCAGAGAAATGAAAGGAAAAAAAAAAAGACAGAAATCAGAGAAAAAAAAAAAATGACAGAAATCAAATGAGAAAAAAGACAGAAGTCAGAGAGAAAGAAAAAAGACAGAAATCAGCGAAAAAAAAAAAAGAGAGAAATCAGAAAAAAGAGAAAAAAGAAAAAAAAGACAAAAATCAAGAAAAAAAAAAGACAGAAATCAGAGAAAAAGAAAAAAGAAAATCAGAGAAAAAAAAAAAAGACAGAAATCAGAGAGAAAAAGAAAAAAGACAGAAATCAGGGAAAAAAAAAAAATGACAGAAATCAGAGAGAGAAAAAAAAATAGAAAAATCAAAGAGAAAAGAAAAAAGAGAGAAATCAGAGAGAAAAGAAAAAAATGACAGAAATCAGAGAAAAAAAAGACAGAAATCAGAGAGAAAAGAAAAAAGACAGAAATCAGAGAGAAAAGAAGAAAAAGACAGAAATCAGAGTGAAAAGAAAAAAAAAGACAGAAATTAGAAAGAAAAGAAAAAAAGACAGAAATCAGAGAGAAAAGAAAAAGTTCAGAAATCAGAGAGAGAAACAGAACGACAGAAATCAGCGGGAAAAGAAACGACAGAAATCAGAGAGAAAGAAAAAAGTACAGAAATCAGAGTGAAATGAAAAAAGACAGAAATCAGAGAGAAAAGAAAAAAAAGACAGAAATCAGAGAGAAAAGAATAAAGACAGAAATCAGAGAGAAAAGAAGAAAAAGACAGAAATCAGAGTGAAAAGAAAAAAAAGACAGAAATCAGAAAGGAAAGAAAAAAAAGACAGAAATCAGAGAGAAAAGAAAAAAGTACAGAAATCAGAGAGAAAACAGAACGACAGAATTCAGAGGGAAAAGAAAAGACAGAAATCAGAGAGAAAACAGAGAAAGACAGAAATAAAAGAGAAAAGAAAAGAAAGTCAGAATCTATGAGATAAGCTGAGAAAGAAAGAATCAGAGAGATAAGCAGAGAAAGAAAATTAAGGAATGACAAAGACTGGCAACTGCTGGCCGAAATATTTCCATAAAAATATAAATAATTCGTTGGAATTACAAGTTTTTTCTTTGTTTTAATAAAGAAATTATATTGGTTTGTACGCCAAGACTTACCAGTTCAACAAGTATTTTTATTGTACCAGACCAGACTGGTCATTCCAACAAAATTACAGAAAGAGTAGGTATTAGACCGTTTACACGAAGGATATCACGGCAACTGATACAGCGTGGTGACCGGGCCTATCAAAGCAAATAGCAATGAAGGTTAAATAATGTGCCATATGTGAAAAGGATAGAAGATATACACTGGAGCCACTTCAACCTACAAAGCTCTCAGAGTACACATGGTAAAAGTTCGCTATGGATTTATTTGAACTGAAGTGACATCGGTATCTTTTAATTGTTGGCTATTTCTCTAGATGGACAGAGATGTCACTCCCCAGACAGACTAACTCTTTCAAAGCGGCCGAACACTACAAGTCAATATTTGCAAGACACGCTATCCTCGAGATAGTAGTCCTTAGTTCAGCTCAGATCTATTTCTAAATTTCTCAAATGCTTATGGTTTCAGACACATCACTAGTAGTCCACATTATCCACAAGAACATGAAGACGCTGAGAGGGAAGTTCAAACGGGGAAGAACTTGTTAAAAAGGCAAGTGATCTATACAGAGGAATTCTGAATTACAGGACTAGCCCCATGAAATACGGTTTTAGTCCGGCAGAATTGTTAATGTATAGGTATATACGTTTTAGGATTCCAGCAAATTCCCAGTTTGTCCCCCAAAAGCTTTGTCTAGGCGGAAATCTTACAAAGATGTAAAACGAATTGCTATCAACATTAAAGCTAAACGAAAGAAAAAAAAAAAAAAGACAGTAATCAGAGAGAAAAGAAAAAAAAGACAGAAATCAGCGAGAAAAGAAAATAGACAGAAATCAGAGAGAAAAGAAAAAAAGAAATCAGAGAGAAAAGAAAAAAAGATAAAAATCAGAGAAAAGAAAGAAGTACAGAAATCAGAAACAAAAGAAAAAAAGACAGAAATCAGAGAGAGAAAAAAGACAGAAATCAGAGAGAAAAGAAAAAATGACAGAAATTAAAGAGAAAAAAATAGAGAAATTAGAGAGAAAAGGAAAAAAAGAGAGAAATCAGAGACAAAAGGAAAAAAAGAGAGAAATCAGAAAGAAAAAAAGAGAGAAATCAGAAAGAAATGAAAAAAAGAGAGAAATGAGAGAGAAAAGAAAAAATAGACAAAAATCAGAGAGACAAGAAAAAGACAGAAATCAGAGAGAAAAGAAAAAACAGACAGAAATCAGCGAGAAAAGAAAATAGACAGAAATCAGAGAGAAAAGAAAAAAAGAAATCAGAGAGAAAAGAAAAAAAAGATAAAAATCAGAGAAAAGAAAAAAGTACAGAAATCAGAAAGAAAAGAAAAAAAGACAGAAATCAGAGAGAGAAAAAAGACAGAAATGAGAGAAAAGAAAAAATGACAGAAATTAGAGAGAAAAAAAGAGAGAAATCAGAGAGAAAAGAAAAAAAAGAGAGAAATCAGAGAGAAAAGAAAAAATAGACAGAAATCAGAGAAAAGAAAAAAAAGACAGAAATCAGAGAGAAAAGAAAAAAAAGACAGAAATCAGAGAGAAAAAAGACAGAAATTAGAGAGAAAAGAAAAAAGACAGAAAATAAAGAAAAAAGAAAAAATGACAGAAATCAGAGACAAAAAAAAGACAGAAATCAGAGAGAAAAGATAAAAATGACAGAAATCAGAGAAAAAAAAGAGAGAAATCAGAGAGAATAGAAAAAAATAGAGATATCAGAGAAAAGAAAAAAAGAGAGAAATCAGAGAGAAAAGAAAAAATACAGAAATCAGAGAGAAAAGAAAAAATAAGAGAATTCAGAGTGAAAAAATGACAGAAATCAGAGAGAAAAGATAAAAATGACAGAAATCAGAGGAAAAAAAGAAAGAAATCAGAGAGAAAAGATAAAAAGAGAGAAATCAGAGAAAAAAAAAAAAAGAGAGAAATCAGAGAGAAAAGAAAAAAAAAAGAAATCAGAGAGAAAAGAAGAAAATGAGAGAAATAAGAGAGAAAAGAAAAAAAGACAGAAATCAAAGAGAAAAAAATACATAAATAGGACAGAAAAGAAAAGAGAGAAATCAGAGAGAAAAGAAAAAATGTACAAAAATCAGAGAGAAAGGAAAAAGACAGAAATCAGAGAGAAAGGAGAAAAAGAGAAATCAGAGAGAAAAGAAAAAAGTACAGAAATCAGAGAGAAAAGAAAAAAGACAGAAATCAGAGAGAAAAGAAAAGAAAAGACAGAAATCAGAGAGAAAAGAAAAGAAAAGACAGAAATCAGAGAGAAAAGAAAATAGACAGAAATCAGCGAGAAAAAAACAAAAAGACAGAAATCAGAGAGAAAAGAAAAAATGACAGAAATCAGAGAAAAGAAAAGACAGAAATCAGTGAGAAAAGAAAAAAAAGACCGAAATCAGAGAGAAAAGTAAAATAGACAGAAATCAGAGAGAAAAGAAAAAATAGACAGAAATCAGAGAGAAAAAAAAAAGAAATCAGAGAGAAAAGAAAAAAAGAAAAATCAGAGAAAAGAAAAAAGTACAGAAATCAGAAAGAAAAGAAGAAAAGACAGAAATCAGAGAGAGAAAAAAGACAGAAATCAGAGAGAAAAGAAAAAATGACAGAAATTAAAGAGAAAAAAATAGAGAAATTAGAGAGAAAAAAAAAGAGAGAAATCAGAGAGAAAAGGAAAAAAGAGAGAAATCAGAAAGAAAAAAAGAGAGAAATCAGAAAGAAATGAAAAAAAGAGAGAAATCAGAGAGAAAAGAAAAAATAGACAGAAATCAGAGAGACAAGAAAAAGACAGAAATGAGAGAGAAAAGAAAAATCAGACAGAAATCAGCGAGAAAAGAAAATAGACAGAAATCAGAGAGAAAAGAAAAAAAGAAATCATAGAGAAAAGAAAAAAAGATAAAAATCAGAGAAAAAGAAAAAAAAAAAAAGACAGAAATCAGAAAAAAGAAAAAAGACAGAAATCAGAGAGAGAAAAAAAGACAGAAATGAGAGAAAAAAAAAAATGACAGAAATTAGAGAAAAAAAAAGAGAAATCAGAGAGAAAAAAAAAAAGAGAGAAATCAGAGAAAAGAAAAAATAGATATAAATCAGAGAAAAGAAAAAAAAGACAGAAAAAGAGAGAAAAAATCAAAAAAAGAAAAGAAAAAACAGAGAGACAAAAAAAAAAATCAGAAACCAGAGAAAAAAAAAAAAAAAAAAAAGAAAAAATCACAAAATCAGAGAAAAAAAGACAGAAATTAGAGAGAAAAGATAAAATGACAGAAATCAGAGAAAAAAGAGAGAAATCAGAGAAAAGAAAAAAAATAGAGAGAAATCAGAGAAAAAAAAAAAAAAGACAGAAATCAAAGAGAAAAATGAAAAAATCAGACAGAAATCAGAGAGAAAAAAAAAAAGACAGAAATCAGAGAGAAAAGAAAAAAGACAGAAATCAGAGAGAAAAGAAAAAAGACAGAAATCAGAGAGAAAAAAAGACAGAAATCAGAGAGAAAAGAAAAAAGACAGAAAAAAAAAAAAAGAAAAAAAAATGACAAAAATCAGAGACAAAAAAAAAAGACAAAATCAGAGAAAAAAAAGAAAAAAAAAGAGAGAAATCAGAGAAAAAAAAAAAAAAGAGAGAAATCAGAGAGAAAAGAAAAAAAGACAGAAATCAGAGAAAAAGAAAAAAATGACAGAAATCAGAGAGAAAAAAGAAAAAAAGAAGAAATAAAAAAAGAGAAAAAAATACATGAATAGGACTGAAAAGAAAAAGACAGTAATCAGAGAGAAAAAAAAAAATGTAAAAAAAAAGAGAGAAAAGAGAAAAAAAACAGAAATCAGAGAGAAAAGAAAAAAGAGAAATCAGAGAAAAAAAAAAAAGACAGAAATCAGAGAGAAAAAAAAAAAAACAGAAATCAGAGAAAAAAAAAAGAAAAGACAGAAATCAGAGAGAAAAGAAAATAGACAGAAATCAGAGAGAAAAAAAACAAAAACAGAAATCAGAGAGAAAAGAGAAAAAAAAAAAAATACAGAAATCAGAGAAAAAAAAAAGACAGAAATCAGTGAGAAAAGAAAAAAAAAACGGAAATCAGAGAGAAAAATAAAAATAGACAGAAATCAGAGAAAAAGAAAAAATAGACAGAAATCAGAGAAAAAAAAAAAAGAGAGAAATCAGAGAGTAAAAGAAAAAAAAAGACAGAAATTAGAGAGAAATCAAAAGACAGAAATTAGGGAAATGAATGAAAAAAAAAGACAGAAATCAGAAAAAAGAAAAAAAAAAGACAGAAATCAGAGAGAAAAAAAAAAAAGACAGAAATCAGAGATAAAAGAAAAAAAAACAGAAATCAGAGAGAAAAGAAAAAAGACAGAAATCATCGAGAAAAAAAAAAAAAAAAAAAGACAGTCAGAAATCAGAGAAATTAAAGAAAAAAAAAAGACAGAAATCAGAGAGAAAAAAAAAAGACAGAAATCAGAGGAAAAAGAAAAAAGAAAAATCAGAAGAAATCACAGAGAAAAGAGAAAAAAGACAGAAATCAGAGAGAAAAGAAAAAAAAAAAGAAATCAGAGAGAAAAAGAAAAAAAGAGAAAAAATCAAAGAAAAGAAAAAAAAGACAGAAATCAGAAAGAAAAGAAAAAAAGACAGAAATCAGAGAGAGAAAAAAGACAGAAATCAGAGAGAAAAGAAAAAATGACAGAAATTAAAGAGAAAAAAATAGAGAAATTAGAGAGAAAAGGAAAAAAAGAGAGAAATCAGAAAGAAAAGAAAAAAGGCAGAAATCAGAGAGAAAAAAAAAGACAGAAATCAGAGATAAAAGAAAAAATGACAGAAATCAGAGAGAAAAGAAAAAAGACAGAAATCAGAGAGAAAAAAGACAGAAATCAGAGAGAAAAGAAAAAAGACAGAAAAAAAAGAGATAAGAAAAAATGACAGAAATCAGAGACAAAAAAAAAGAGAAATCAGAGAGAAAAGAAAAAAATCACAGAAATCAGAGAAAAAAAAAAAGACAGAAATCAGAGAAAAAAAAAAAAGAGAAATCAGAGAAAAAAAAAAAAAAGAGAAAAATCAGAGAGAAAAGAAAAAAGACAGAAATCAGAGAGAAAAGAAAAAATGACAGAAATCAGAGAGAAAAAAAGACAGAAATCAGAGAGAAAAGATAAAAATGACAGAAATCAGAGAAAAAAAAGAAAGAAATCAGAGAGAAAAGATAAAAAGAGAGAAATCAGAGAAAAGAAAAAAAAGAGAGAAATCAGAGAGAAAAGAAAAAAAGACAGAAATCAGAGAGAAAAGAAAAAATGACAGAAATCAGAGAGAAAAGAAAAAAAGACAGAAAAAAAATGAGAGAAAAAAAAAAAAAAAGACAGAAATCAGAGAGAAAAGAAAATAGAAACAGAAAAATCAAAGAGAAAAAAAAAAAAAAGACAGAAATCAGAGAGAAAAAAAAAAAAGACAGAAATCAGAGAAAAAAAAATGACAGAAATCAGTGAGAAAAAAAAAAAAAGAGAGAAATCAGAGAAAAGAAAAAAAAGACAGAAATCAGAGAGAAAAGAAAAAAAGACAGAAATCAGAGAGAAAAGAAAAAAAGACAGAAATCAGAGAGAAAAAAAAAGACAGAAATCAGAAAGAAAAGAAAAAAAGACAGAAATCAGAGAGAAAAGAAAATAGAAATCAGAGAGAAAAAAAAGACAGAAATCAGAGAGAAAAGAAAAAAAAAAGACAGAAAAAAGAAAAAAAAAGAAAAAATTAGAGAAAAGTAGAAAAGAAAAATCAAGAGAAAAGAAAAAAACAGAAATCAGAGAAAAAAAAGAGAAAAAAAAAAAAAGACAGAAATCAGAGAGAAAAGAAAATAGACAGAAATCAGAGAGAAAAGAAAAAAACAGAAATCAGAGAGAAAAAAAAAAAAATCAAGAGAAAAAAAGAGAGAAAAAGGAAAAAAAAAAATGAAATCAGAGAAAAGAAAAAAAGACAGAAATCAGAAAGAAAAGAAAAAAAGACAGAAATCAGAGAGAAAAAAAAAGACAGAAATCAGAGAGAAAAGAAAAAATGACAGTAATCAGAGAGAAAAAAAGACAGAAATTAGAGAGAAAAGAAAAAAAGATAGAAATCAGAGAGAAAAAAAAAAAAAAGACAGAAATCAGAGTGAAAAAAAAAGACAGAAATCAGTTAGAAAAGAAGAAAAAGACAGAAATCAGAGAGACAAGAAAAAGACAGAAATCAGAAAAAATCAGAGAGAGAAATCAGAAAAAAAAGACAGAAATCAGAGAGAAAAAAGACAGAAATTAGAGAGAAAGAAAAAAAAAAGACAGAAATCAGAGAAAAAAAAAAAGAAAGAAATCAGAGAGAAAACAGAAAGAAGAAAAAAAATGACAGAAATCAGAGACGAAAAAAGACAGAAATCAGAGAGAGAAAAGAAAAAATGACAGAAAAATCAGAAAAAAGAAAGAAAGAAATCAGAGAAAAAAAAAAGAGAAAAAATCAGAGAGAAAAGAAAAAAAAGACAAAATCAAAGAGAAAAGAAAAAAGAAAAGACAGAAATCAGAGAGAAAAGAAAAAAAAAAAGACAGAAATCAGAGAGAAAAAAAAAAAGACAGAAATCAGAAAAAGAAAAAAAGACAGAAATCAGAGAGAAAAGAAAAAAAAAGACAGAAATCAGAGAAAAAAGAAGAAAAGAAAAATTGAAAAAAAAAGAGAGAAAAAGAGAAAAAAAAGACAGAAATCAGAGAGAAAAAAAAAAATGACAGAAATCAGAAAAAAAAAAAAAAAATCAGAGAAAAAAAAAAACAGAAATCAGAGAAAAAAGAAAAAAGACAGAAATCAGTGAGAAAAAAAGAACGACAGAAATCAGAGAGGGGAAAAAAAGACAGAAATCAAAGAGAAAAGAAAAAGACAGAAATCAGAGAGAAAAAAAAAAGACAGAAATCAGAGAGAAAAGAAAAAAAAGACAGAAATCAGAAAAGAAAAAAAAATTATGGAGACAGAAATCAGAGAGAAAAGAAAAAAAACAGAAATCAGAAAGAAAAAGAAAAAAAGAAAAAAGAAACAGAAAAAAAAAAAAGACAGAAATCAGAGAGAAAAGAAAATAGACAGAAATCAGCAAGAAAAGAAAAAAGAGAGAAATCAGAGAAAAAAGAAAAAAAAAGACAGAAATCAGAGAGAAAAGAAAAAAAAAAGACAGAAATCAAAAAAGAAAAGAAAAATAAAAAGACAGAAATCAGAGAGAAAAAAAAAAAATGAGAAATCAGAGAGAAAAAACAGAACGACAGAAATCAGAGAGAAAATAAAAAATGACAGAAATCAGAGAGAAAAAAAAAAAACATCAATGAAAAAAGAAAAAGAAAAAGAAAAAAAAGACAGAAATCAGAAAGGAAAAAAAAGACAGAAATCAGAGAAAAAAAAAAAAGACAGAAATCCGAGAGAAAAAAAAAAATTGACAGAAATCAGGAGAAAAAAAAAGACAGAAATCAGAGAGAAAAGAAAAAATAGACAGAAATCCGCGAGAAAAAAAAAAAAAAGAAATCAGAGAAAAAGAAAAAAAATGGCAGAAATCAGAGAAAAAAAGAGAGAAATCAGAGAAAAAAAAAAAAGACAGAAATCAGAGAGAAAAGAAAATAAAAAAGACAGAAATCAGAAAGAAAAGAAAAAAAAAAAATAGACAGAAATCAGGGAGAGAAAAAAAGACAGAAGTCAGAGAGAAAAAAAAATAGACCGAAATCAGAGATAAAAGAAAAAAAGAGAAATCAGAGAAAAAAGAAAAAAAATTGAAAAATCAGAGAGAAAAAAAAAAGACAGAAATCAGAGAGAAAAGAAAAAAAAACAGAAATCAGAGAAAAAAAAAAAATTCAGAAATCAGAGAGAAAAAAAAAAAAATCAGAGACAGAAAAAAGGGAGAAAAAAAAACAAAAGAAAATCAGAGAGAAAAGAAAATAGACAGAAATCAGAGAGAAAAAAAAAAAAGAGAAAATCAGAGAGAAAAGAAAAATGACAGAAATCAGAAAAAAAGAGAGAAATCAGAGAGAAAAGAAAAAAGACAGAAATCAGAGAGAAAAGAAAAAAAGACAGAAATCAGAAAAAAAAAAAAAAGACAGAAATCAGAGAGAAAAGAAAAAAAAGACAGAAATCAGAAAGAAAAGAAAAAAAAGACAGAAATCAGAGAGAAAAGAAAATAGTACAGAAATCAGAGAGAAAAAAAAAAAAAAGACAGAAATTAGGCAGAAAAAAAAAAAAAAAGACAGAAATTAGGGAGAAAAGACAAAAAACGAAAGAAATTAGGGAGAAAAAAAAATAGACAGAAATCAGAGAGGAAAAAAAAAAAGAAATCAGAGAGAAAAAAAAAAAAGACAGAAATCAGAGAGAAAGGAAAAAAAATGACAGAAATCAGAGAGAAAAAAGAAAAAAAGTACAGAAATCAGAAAAAAAAAAAATTGAAAAAAAAAAAAGACAGAAATCAGAGAGAAAAAAAAAAGACAGATATCAGAGAGAAAAGAAAAAAATGACAGAAATCAGAGAGAAAAAGACAGAAATTAGAGAGAGTAAAAAAAAAAAAAGACAGAAATCAGAGAGAAAAAAAAGAAAAGACAGAAAACAGAGAGAAAAAAAAAAGACAGAAATCAGAGACGAAAAAGACAGAAATCAGAGAGAAAAGAAAAAAATGACAGAAATCAGAGAAAAAAGAGAGAAAAAGAGAAATGAAAAAGAGAGAGAAATCAGAGAAAAAGAAAAAAAAAAGACAGAAATCAAAGAGAAAAAGAAAAATTGACAGATATCAGAGAGAAAAGAAAAAAAAACACAGAAATCAGAGAGAAAAGAAAATAGACAGAAATCAGCGAGAAAAAACAAAAAGACAGAAATCAGAGAGAAAAAAAAAAAATGACAGAAATCAGAGAAAAAAAATGACAGAAATCAGTGAGAAAAGAAAAAAAAAGACAGAAATCAGAGAGAAAAGTAAAATTGACAGAAATCAGAGAGAAAAGAAAAAATAGACAGAAATCAGAGAGAAAAGAAAATAGACAGAAATCAGCGAGAAAAAAAAAAAAAGACAGAAATCAGAGAGAAAAGAAAAAAATGACAGAAATCAGAGAGAAAAAAAGACAGAAATCAGAGAGAAAAGAAAAAAAAGACAGAAATCAGAGAGAAAAGTAAAATTGACAGAAATCAGAGAAAAAGTAAAAAAAGACAGAAATCAGAGAGAAAAAGATAAAAATGACAGAAAAAGAGAAAAAAAAAAAAAGAAAGAAATCAGAGAAAAAAAAGACAGATATCAGAGAGAAAAAAAAAAAAAAGTACAGAAATCAGAGAGAAAAAAGAACGACAGAAATCAGCAAGGGAAAAGAAAAATCATAGAAAAAGAAAAAGAAAAAGAAACAGAAAAATGACAGAAAAAGAAAAAAAAAAAACAGAAATCAGAGAGAAAAAGAAAAAAAAAGACAGAAATCAGAAAGGAAAAAAAAAATACAGAAATCAGAGAGAAAAGAAAAAAAAGACAGAAATCAGAAAGAAAAGAAAAAAATGACAGAAATCAGGGAGAAAAAAAGACAGAAATCAGAGAGAAAATGAAAATAGACAGAAATCAGAGAGAAAAAAAAAAAGAGAGAGAAATCAAGAGAGAAAAGAAAAAAAAAACAGAAAATCAGAGTGAAAAGAAAATAAAGACAGTAATCAGAAAGAAAAAAAAAAGACAGAAATCAGAGAGAAAAAAAAAAAAAAAAGACAGAAATCTGAGAGAAAAGAAAAAATTGACAGAAATCAGGGAGAAAAAAAAGACAGAAATCAGAGAGAAAAGAAAATAGACAGAAATCCGCGAGAAAAGAAAAAAAAGAGAGAAATCAGAGAGAAAAGAAAAAAATGGCAGAAATCAGAGGAAAAAAGAGAGAAATCAGAGAGAAAAGAAAAAAGACAGAAATCAGAGAGAAAAGAAGAAAAAGACAGAAATCAGAGTGAAAAGAAAAAAAAGACAGAAATCAGGGAGAAAAAAAAGACAGAAGTCAGAGAGAAAAGAAAATAGACCGAAATCAGAGATAAAAGAAAAAAAGAGAGAAATCAGAGAAAAAAGAGAGAAATCAGAGAGAAAAGAAAAAAGACAGAAATCAGAGAGAAAAGAAGAAAAAGACAGAAATCAGAGTGAAAAGAAAAAATTCAGAAATCAGAGAGAAAAGAAAAAAAAGACAGTAATCAGAGAGAAAGGAAAAAAAGACAGAAATCAGAGAGAAAAGAAAAAAATGACAGAAATCAGGGAGAAAAAAAAGACAGAAGTCAGAGAGAAAAGAAAATAGACAGAAATCAGCGAGAAAAGAAAAAAAAAGAGAAATCAGAGAGAAAAGAAAAAATGACAGAAATCAGAGAAAAAAGAGAGAAATCAGAGAGAAAAGAAAAAAGACAGAAATCAGAGAGAAAAGAAGAAAAAGACAGAAATCAGAGTGAAAAGAAAAAAGACAGAAATCAGAGAGAAAGGAAAAAAAAGACAGAAATCAGAAAGAAAAGAAAAAAAGACAGAAATCAGAGAGAAAAGAAAATAGTACAGAAATCAGCGAGAAAAGAAAAAAAGACAGAAATTAGGCAGAAAAGAAAAAAAGACAGAAATTAGGGAGAAAAGAAAAAAACGACAGAAATTAGGGAGAAAAGAAAATAGACAGAAATCAGAGAGGAAAGAAAAAAAGAAATCAGAGAGAAAAGAAAAAAAGACAGAAATCAGAGAGAAAGGAAAAAAATGACAGAAATCAGAGAGAAAAGAAAAAAGTACGGAAATCAGAAAGAAAAGAAAAAAAGACAGAAATCAGAGAGAAAAAAAAAGACAGATATCAGAGAGAAAAGAAAAATATGACAGAAATCAGAGAGAAAAAAGACAGAAATTAGAGAGTATAGAAAAAAAAAGACAGAAATCAGAGAGAAAAAAAGAAAAGACAGAAAACAGAGAGAAATAAAAAATGACAGAAATCAGAGACGAAAAAAGACAGAAATCAGAGAGAAAAGATAAAAATGACAGAAATCAGAGAAAAAGAGAGAGAAATCAGAGAAATGAAAAAAGAGAGAGAAATCAGAGAGAAACGAAAAAAAGACAGAAATCAAAGAGAAAAGAAAAATTGACAGATATCAGAGAGAAAAAAAAAAAAAGACAGAAATCAGAGAGAAAAGAAAATAGACAGAAATCAGCGAGAAAAAAACAAAAAAGACAGAAATCAGAGAGAAAAGAAAAAATGACAGAAATCAGAGAGAAAAAAGACAGAAATCAGAGAGAAAAGAAAAAAAAAGACAGAAATCAGAGAGAAAAGTAAAATTGACAGAAATCAGAGAGAAAAGTAAAAAAAGACAGAAATCAGAGAGAAAAGAAAATAGACAGAAATCAGCGAGAAAAAAACAAAAAAGACAGAAATCAGAGAGAAAAGAAAAAATGACAGAAATCAGAGAGAAAAAAGACAGAAATCAGAGAGAAAAGAAAAAAAAAGACAGAAATCAGAGAGAAAAGTAAAATTGACAGAAATCAGAGAGAAAAGTAAAAAAAGACAGAAATCAGAGAGAAAAGATAAAAATGACAGAAATCAGAGAAAAAAAAGAAAGAAATCAGAGAAAAAAAAGACAGAAATCAGAGAGAAAAGAAAAAAGTACAGAAATCAGAGAGAAAAACAGAACGACAGAAATCAGCGGGGAAAAGAAAGATAGAAATCAAAGAGAAAAAGTACAGAAATCAGAGTGAAAAGAAAAAAAAGACAGAAATCAGAGAGAAAAGAAAAAAAAGACAGAAATCAGAAAGGAAAAAAATGACAGAAATCAGAGAGAAAAGAAAAAAAAGACAGAAATCAGAAAGAAAAGAAAAAAATGACAGAAATCAGGGAGAAAAAAAAGACAGAAATCAGAGAGAAATGAAAATAGACAGAAATCAGCAAGAAAAGAAAAAAGAGAGAGAAATCAGAGAGAAAAGAAGAAAAAGACAGAAATCAGAGTGAAAAGAAAAAAAAGACAGAAATCAGAAAGAAAAGAAAAAAAAGACAGAAATCAGAGAGAAAAAAAAAGTACAGAAATCAGAGAGAAAAACAGAACGACAGAAATCAGAGAGAAAATAAAAGACAGAAATCAGAGAGAAAAGAAAAAACTACAGAAATGAGAGTGAAAAGAAAATAAAGACAGAAATCAGAAAGGAAAAAAAAGACAGAAATCAGAGAGAAAAGAAAAAAAAGACAGAAATCCGAGAGAAAAGAAAAAATTGACAGAAATCAGGGAGAAAAAAAAGACAGAAATCAGAGAGAAAAGAAAATAGACAGAAATCCGCGAGAAAAGAAAAAAAAGAGAGAAATCAGAGAGAAAAGAAAAAAATGACAGAAATCAGAGGAAAAAAGAGAGAAATCAGAGAGAAAAGAAAAAAGACAGAAATCAGAGAGAAAAGAAGAAAAAGACAGAAATCAGAGTGAAAAGAAAAAAAAGACAGAAATCAGAAAGAAAAGAAAAAAAGACAGAAATCAGAGTGAAAAGAAAAAAAAGACAGAAATCAGAAAGAAAAGAAAAAAAGACAGAAATCAGAGTGAAAAGAAAAAAAGACAGAAATCAGAAAGAAAAGAAAAAAAAGACAGAAATCAGAGAGACAAAAAAAAAGTACAGAAATCAGAGAGAAAAACAGAACGACAGAAATCAAAGAGAAAAAAAAGACAGAAATCAGAGAGAAAAGAAAAAATGACAGAAATCAGATAGAAAAAAAAGCCAGAAATTAGAGAGAAAACAGAGAAAGACAGAAATAAAAGAGAAAAGAAAATTCAGAATCTATGAGATAAGCAGAGAAAGAAAGAATCAGAGAGATATGCAGAGAAAGACAGAAATATGAGAGAAAATAAAAGAAAAGAAAGACATAAATCAGAGAGAAAATGGGAGAATGACAGAAATCAAGTTGATTCTTGCTTTTACATTTTTCTTTGCTTTTGTTTTTACCCCAATTTTTCGACCTAATTTTACTCATGCCTTTTCGACCTAAGCATACTTATGTCAACTCATATTTTAATGGCAAATCAAAATGTCAGATAAACCCAGAAAAAAAAAAGACCCCTATCTTTACAAGCTGTATTATAATAACGACTCATCTGAAATTTTCTTCCGCTTTTTTTACGTGTTTTAGTTTTCCTATCGAAATAAGGACATTAAAATAAACAAAACTGGCTAAAATCAATATTTATTCATTTTTGTTTATTTATTTTTTTTTCTCCTTAATTGACTTTAGTTAATTTTGTTTCTTCTCCGCACCTTTTTTGGCTTGTACATTTTGAAGGTGTTTTTATCCGTACTGTTGCCTTTTTGATGATGCTCTTTCTCTGCTTAGAATCTAGCTTGATAGCTTAAGGGCCGTGTTCTATTGTCGTGGTGTTTTTTGTTGATTCATTCTGTTTCACAGATATTTTCTATCATATTAGTGGCACCTGCTTTGCCGTGGACTCCCTCTGGCTAGAGATTTTCCCCTTTTGCTTTAAATGTATTAGCCTATTGATCTACGGACCACGCAACCTCGATTCAAATAATCTTACCACTGATCTACAAGTTGTCACTAGAAGCATAAAGAGTTACAAACAAAGCGCTGAGGTCATTTTAACCCGTCTTGGACAGAATATTTTCAAAGAACCTGCTGCAATGATGTACACCATCGTTCCTCTAGTTCACTTGTAATGATTAGCTCAGTTAGACTTTTATCGGGAATTAACCTTAAGAAGTTTCGCAACCTGGTTTTTATAATGGAGGATAATTATTATTGTTACGTTATGGCCTCATTTTTTTCACTTCGCCACCATCGCAAAATATGTACACTTGATACAATCAGATGCCCATAATGTAATGGATTTCGGAATCCCAGATCCGACTTCGTTACGTTCATTTCTGTGCAAATATTCTTGGCAAAGGTATGAATCTATCTCTTCTCCTAACCCTTAGTTATGCGTTTATTTAGCAAACTGTGCACAACACCAAAATGGCGGAACATTACTCAGTCGTAACTCATCTCGCAAGAGAAGCTTACTAAACATTACACCACTTCGTAGTGCTCTAATATAACGATTTATAAGCGTAGATTAAATGTGACACAAGGTCGCGAGTATAGAGCCCCCATACTCACTACGTAGTCATAATTGATCGAACAAGACAACCTTGCTAACCATTGCACACCGTCGAAGTGTCCGAATATGGAAGTTATTTCTCTCATGGTGATTATATAAGCGTAGCTTACATGTGACACAAGGACGCAGGTATAGAGAACACGGTGAGGATCGAACTCGCTATTCATTCGTAATTGATCTAGCGAGACAAGCCAGATAACCATTATACCACGTCGAAGTGCTCACAACCATTCCAGAGATGGTGACTCGATAAAATCACCCATATCACATCAAGCCCGTCTAACTTGTGAGTTAAGTATTCTGCCGCGGGCGGAGGAAGCATTTAATTTAATTTTTTTTTTTTTTTTCATGCAATCGATGTTTGCTTGTCTTTGTGTGTGTGTGTGTGTGTGTGTGCGTGTTTTTTTTTCCTGTGTCTTTCTTTTTATCAGATTATCTATAAAATAACTCATGCTGTGAGAACAAATTGTCAACACTTCACAAACTCGATAATCAACAAAATGTGGTGCTTGAAGTAGATTCTGGAGCAGTGCTGTCAAGGGCAGCGTATATTTGATTCATCTTTAGATGCATGTATGCAATTTTTTATAAATAAAATAGTATGTATTAGAATCTTCTATTTACTACAATGAGACACATTGGATGTTTGCGCTTATTTCAGCCAAATCATAAGAATTTCATTTAAAAACATTCTAAAAAGCTTTTTATGACGTTATATCATACGTATTATTAGGTTATTCGTAAAGTAATTATGTATTTCATCATTATGAATTAGGACGAAGACCCAAGTTTGAATGATAGGAAACTCCGTTTTGAATTAATTTATAATCCCTTCTATCCGACAGTGTGTCGTTTATAGCCCATTTCAGAGTTTAACACTGAAGGATTAAAAGTTTAAAAAGCAACATACTGGTTATTGATTACTGCAAGAATTCCTTAAAGATAGTGCTGATACAGAGTTATTTAAAAACCAAGTGTATCTGTTTGTAACGAAGACTCTTCCATTTCTGATGTCGTTTAAAGGTTCACAACTGGCAAGTGACATATCCCATAAACCTCGCTCTGAAAGACGTATAACTCTAAATGAATAACTCTAGGAAGAAAAAATTAAAATGGATCCACATCAAAACAATAGAGATTTGGCTCAGCAGCTTAATGTGACATGGTGAACTTTCCAGGAATATGTCAAGTAATTTGGGAAAAAATTCAGACGGAATTTCAGGATTGAACTCAACTTGACACCATCTGCCAACCTTTTAATTTTGCATCGAATTTTTACAAGTGATCAAAAATGTGTTTTGCATGTAAATAGAGAACGAAAATGACAGTGGTTATCACAAAATGAGAAACTGGTACCTGTATATTGTCAGTATCATTGGCTTTGTGTCGGGCTGAATATGAAAGGTGCCGCTCATAATAATTAACTGGAACATGGAAGGACCATCATTGCAGATATTTTGCTGTCATTAGCTTGATCAGGTAAAGAAAGCAATACGTTGAAATTCGCACGCTATGGTAAACAGAAAAGGTGTATTTACATTATTCGGACTGTTATCTCCATCTTCATTGCCATATTTACAGCGTTTCGATCGTTGTACGTTCCGGCCTTCTTCAGGTTATTGGAATTTCCTTTTATGTGAGTTCAATACCAGGCTACATCAGTGGAACTTTAAATAAGAGTTAATGACGCAGCAATCTAGTTGTGATGGTTGATACTTCGATGTCCGACATCGACTCACTCAACACCACTGAGCCCAACTGGCGATTGCTACTACTACTACTACTTATTATGTGTGGGAGAGTCCATTAACAATAGAATAGGTACGTCAGGTATAACATAATCATACCTCATCTCAGAGATATAAACAGACAGAAAAGGTGTAATTCTTCAATATGATAGTGCAGAGGCAGATTCTATGAAACAAACACAAGAAAAAAATAAGATCTTTAGAATGGGAGATTCTTCCATAGTCCTCCATACTCAACAAATTCAGCACATCCCAGATTTTCATTTGTTTCATAAGTGGTAGGAACAAAGTAGAATTTGAAAAGAATTTTTCAAATATTTATTCGGAGATGAATTTAAATTTTTTTAAACGATGAATCGAAACTTTGCCTTCTCTTGGAGATACAGTAATTGGAAATGAAGGCGATTAAATTTTATATATATATATTATTAAAATAAATTTAACTTACATTTGGTTTTAGACCTTTTAAGAAATTATATATAGTTTCTTTTGCTGTTGTTGTTATTGCTGGTTTTTCGATTAAATGCAATGTTCCTTCATGTTGTAACCGAGGATGGCTATCCACACATTCAATTTTTATTAACTCTCAACTGATATGCCTTTTTGAGAAATACAGTGGAGTAGATTCTTGAATTCGGAGTTTTTTTTCTTCTCTTAGAGTAGTTGCCACTCCTAATTGTAAAGTTCCGTATCCTGTTATTTAACCCATAGCTGATGGAGAAGAGATCGATTCATAGCTTTCCCGAGATTAATTGTGCGAAAACAAGCGCAACTGAATAAGACTGTATTTCAACTAACCTCGCCTTTTAGACGACTCGAGCTGATAGGTTCATTACAAGAACATCCCTTTACATTTTGTAAATAAAGTGTCTTCAACATTTTAAATCAAGAATAGAAGAAAGGCAAAAGTGAAATAAAATTAAAAAAATAATAATTGCATTAGCACATCAAACAATTTTTTTTTTAAAGCAGAGAACAACTCACCGAAACAAATGATATATGTCATTAAAACACAAAGGTTGTCATCAGCAAGATTTTACTGACCTTTTCTTATTTCACTGATGGAAACATTACGGGTGAAAACTACTTGATACACGTTGGAGCATAAGTTTTTTTTGTTACAAAATTCTTCAAAAGAACATCAATAACAACGATCTGGTTCGCCAGGACATTATTCACGTTTCGTCAGAGAGTGTTTAGACAGAAAATTACTAAATTGACAGTTTATATACACAAATATATACATGGTGTCCCCAGAAATTGACACTATTTTGTAGTAAAAAAAAATGAATCGTGCCTGCCAATGATAATGACAATGTGCTGTTGAAATGACCACAAGGTTCACCTAAATTGACATTTTGTGATTTTTTTTCTATGGGGCTATGTGAAAGGACAGGTCTATATCCCACTTCTTCCTACAAGCCTAGGGGAACTTAAGCAGAGAATCACTAAGGCGCCAGAGAATGTTACGCAAAACATGCTACAATGTATTTGGCAGGAGCTGGACTGCCGACTTGACCTGTATCATGTCACAGGTTGTTTGCATATTGTACATTTGTGAAGCTCTGTAAAATTGGTTATAAAATCTACATCCCTTTGAATCTCTTGTTTGAATTTTGATAAATATTTTATTTTTCAGTATGAAGTCTATTTAATTTCGTTTACCTGTAGTTAATCAGATATTCACATTTTAAATGATGTCAATTTTGGGGAGACACCCTGTCTATAGGGTGCGTAATATATTTGAGGACACATTGAAGACCGTAAAAACAATAACCACATTTTACATACAACTAAATTTATTGATAGAAACTTGGTACACAGATGCAGTAATGGTTGGACTACATATTTATTCAATGTAACTGCCTTCACTCACAATGCGAAACTGGAATCGTTGACATGCACGCATCACGTGGTTTGTATTAATATTGGGTATTACGCTGATAATGCCGGCTTTCAGGGAATTAGTCGTATTGTGGGAACGTTGTTTAGTTTCTCGTTCAACAACGCCCTACATAAAATAGTCAACAAGATTTAGGGTTGGAGAGTTAGGTTGGCAGATATTTGTCGAGGTGTGGTCGTGAAGATTGGCCGCTATCTAATCTTGGGAGTACTTCTGATACACATACGGACTACCATCACATACAATCTCCGTTCAGAACTAAACAAATATTTGCATCACCTCACTGCAGTCAGCAGCATTCAGTCGAAGACAATGTTTAACGAAGAGGTGTTGCATGGTGTTTCCTTCACTACTCACCACCTTTAAGACAATCACTGAAGCGGGAAAGGTTCACCTTTTGATCCTGATCGAGAACAAAAAGAGATCATGCTAGGTTCGTTTGGATATTTCAACTTGTTGAGTAATCGTTTTGCTCAGAGCAACTGTTGTTCCTGTGTGTGTACCGACATGAAATGCCCTTTCCTCTTCACGTGTGTAATGAATGTCTTCATGCAGCACATGACTGATTGTTGCCTCGAACACTTGAAGATCTCCGACAATGGACCTCGTGAACATTACCGGAATTGCATGGGAAAATGGCCAGCAGCCGCTGTACGAATTGAGGTGCCCTGATGTTGTCCGTACGCTGTGAGTGAATGATGCGCTTCGCTACTGACAAGACATTCTCTCTGAAGGCTTTCAACTCCTTCCGAACTTTATATACAAACGACCTAGCAGATTGCAAAAAGCGTACAATCTCGACATTGCTGTTTTGCGTGTACCGGAACAATTACAGCATGTCCTTTCATCTCATGCGTTAGTTAATATTTCCCCATTGATGCTCTGAAAAACTAAAATAACATCTGTTGATCATCACATAACTGCAGGCGTACAATCACATGCCCTCAAAAACATTATGCTCTCCCCTCTTTTATCTATCTCTCTCTCTCTCTCTATATATATATATATATATATATATATATATATATATATATTGTCTATCAGGTAATTTAAAAGAAATTATGAGGTAAAATAAAGATATTCAATAGCAAAATTTAATCTCTTTTCAAAAAAATATATGTACACAATGAAGTAAATTGGGATGTATAATGATGCATGCGATAAGTGCAGTCAAGATATGGCATCGTTGGTCGGAGGGTTTCTCGTCTGAAGTCAACTGTCAAGGTGCATGTTTTTTCCGATGCTCAAAACTTCGTGACTTCAAATTGGAAGACAATTATTATGGTTTGACCTCGAGAGGGATGAGTTCCGCCAGATTTAATTTCCCCAGACAGGATACACATTATCTTTCCGTCTTTCAGTCCAGAACTAGCGAGGTACTCACCTGCGCAGTGAGTTTGCGACCTTGCCCAGTCATGGGACTAATAATAATGATGAAGATGATGATGATGGCATATTTTCCATAAGGTCATACTTCCGTAACACTTTCAATGCACAGTTTGATTAAACTGTCAGTTACATGTTCTTTGCTTGGTTATCGTTTGTGTCCTTTATTGGTTATATATTCACATAATTTCACCAATACCAGTAGATAAGCAATGTAAAACAAATTCATCATCCTGTCTACTAATTATAAAGAGTGTTTTATTAATACGGATTATATATAAGTGTTATGGTTCAGGTTAGGACCAAGGAAGAACAACACGAACACAAGTGTAGAAATAACGAAGGTATATTACACGAAATAATAATACAAGATGTGGAAGGTGTTAGTATGACTGTCAGTCTGGCTTGGAGTGAACTACTATCGGCTCGACTCGATTCGTCCCTCTTTCTTGAGAGGCGTAGTATACATAGTGTTTGGAAGAGTTCATTCTGTAGTTATAGGTAAGGACCCATGACAATAAGGGTGTTTCATTAAGACGGATCAAAGTCAGCAGTGAAAAAAGCAGTGATATTGATTAAAATTTATTTATTTCTCTATTGGATTATTTTATTTGAAGTCATGGCAATTATGTGTGAAAAATAATATCGCACAAATGTCTGCCAAATCTGAAAGAAAAAGAAAAAAAACATTAATTCACATTTAAAATCGGTTCAAATTATTGGAACACCCTTTATATGACACTAAAGCACAAATTTGAAGTACATTAACATACCTTAGTTTTTCACGACAGTGGAAGCGTAAATAGTGGATTAAAGAATATATTTTTTTAAACCTAGTAATGAAGGGATTGAAAGTCCATTTACGTCACACAATGGTATGGGAGTTCACGCAAAGGAATAACGCTATGGACACATCTATGAAAATATGTAATGCTTATATTCAAGGGGTCATAGTGATTTAATAAACGTAGCTTTGATGTAGCACAAGGCTGAAAGTGTGGATTATCCAGTGAGAATCGTAACTGATCTAGAAATACAAGCTTGCCAACCATTACACCACGTCAAAGTGTCCATCGTCAAGGAGTCATAATTGACCGACAATTACGAAACCGGTTTGCAAAGTTTCAGGAAAGATGACACTAAACAGTGATTTTCATAGTTATCTGATGATGAAGCTCTAAATTTGCAAGTGGAAAGTAATCCATTGGAAAAGTACACGGAAATTAGAAAATATGTTAAACACATTACAATCTACCATATGCTGACTTTTAGAAAATATAGTGACAGTCAACTAACAAGTGCTTTGACTCCATACGCTCTTGGCGAAAAGAACAAAGTGTTTGTTTGTTATTAAAAAAAAACATTTATAAGTCAACTTAATAAGAACAAACAATATTTACATTAGTCGGACTATTGTCCTCATCTTTGTCGCCATATTTGTCACAACGTTTCGGCCGTTGTACGATCCGGCCTTCTTCAGGTGGTTGGAATTTCGAACAAACAAGCGATTAATAATTATAAATCCAAATTCAATCCATTTGTATTAAATAGGTGTCATCAGAAAGATCTTACTCAAAACTCTCTAAACATCTATTGACTTCAATTTGGAACCCTTCTGGACGTGGGACGATCATAGTTTCTACAACTTCCTAATCTTTTCAGTGTTTAGCAATGTTTATTCTTTTAGTATCCATCCAACTCTCACCTACACAAGCTCGTTAAATATTTTATTTTCTCTGGTTCTTGCCTTCATTATGTGCTGTGAGTGTCAAATTCTTCAAGCCTTTTTTCCTCATTATGCATCCCAGAAAATTTAAGTGTCTCTTTCTGATTCCAAATATAAGTATAAAATGTTAGTTTAAAATATAAATTTAATATACATTTTCCTTAAAACTTCCATGTTGCTCACATGATCTGTCCATTGTATTCTCAGCATTCTTCTATAGAATCACATCTCCGTTGACTTAAGTCTCTTCTTTATCTGTAAATGTTTAAGGATTTATATTTAAATAAATCAGCCATGATTGCAGTTAAATTGTAAGTAGATAGGACTACAAATTGAAGTGTTTATTGTTTTTGCTCATGAGTGAAATTGTTGAAACTAATTACCATGCTTTCTCCTATTACTAGTCTGTCTAGATCGGGCGAATTCTACAATATATCAATGTATCAATTACTCTTAATTATATCGAAAACAGAGTAAAAACAATTGGTCACTGGTTAGTTTGTCACCATTCAATTTGTCACGAGGTCAGTTTGTCGTCAGAAAAATTTGTTTCCGGTATCTGATAACTGCTTTACGCTTGTTATGCATATGTATGCTTGTTGATTTAACAATATTTATCAGATATAAAAAAAATAAAGTGATAAATAAAGAAAATTTTTTTATATGCAAAGTGAACTGAATGATAATGGAGGTTTGAAAATCGTGCATGCAAAACTGGATTTCACATGAACCCGATGGAAATGTAATGTTTAAAAGGATTAGATTATCAAATCGTGCTTGAAATTCAGCAAGAGGAAGTAGGAAATGGAAAATATAAAGATACGAGTTAAGCGTATAACATTGATGTAAAAATACGGCGAGAAAATTGATAAAACTCAAGTTCGAAAACACTCGAATGTAAATTATCTATATGTCTAAAATGACCAAAATAACCAAATGACCATACATAATGAATTTTTATCATTTAGCTGTAACCAGAAGAGCCGAACGCATAAAGATGAGAATCATCCAGTTCCATATATTAGAACCTTCTGTAGAGACGTACAATAGTTACACACACACATGCATGCGTATATGTGAATGGTTATGATAATATTAGTCGTTCCCTTATAAATAAACATTCGAAATTTATTGACCGAGCATCCAATGCTAGTTTCGATTGAAATTTATAAAATCTTTCTGTTAAAACAATTTTTCAGGAAAATAGATTTCTCAAGTTACTGTTATCAAGAATTCCTATATTGATGGGGGCTACCTCCCTAACCTTTTCTTTAAAATAGTGTGGAATGTCAACATCTTGATTACGTCAATATTTCCTCTTCGAGTTGCCTTGTGCTATCTATTTTAGTGGTTGCTTTTTAAGTCCTCAAGTCATGTTATTTCTCTTATTTGGTACAGTTCTTTGTTTGTCATAAGGATAATCCTTGTTAAAACCCACATGCTTCATTTGCTAAAGGGCATTTTTAACTATTTATTTGAGAAAGCATTTTTATGTATTATACAGTTTAGATCTTTCTGAGCAATTTTAAGGCCATCCATATGAAAGTCACGTTGTTATCTTAGAACATGACTCTAGTTTTTATTGTATTGTTTTGGTTTTTTAGCAATTTGCTGGGCTGGGCGAAACTACCACTATTGAAGCTTACTCTATATTGAAGCCTATTCTATGAAAAGAATACTATCCTATGAAGCCTATTCTATGAAAAGAATACTATCCTATGAAGCCTATTCTATGTTCAATTTCCTGATCTGCTATAATAAATTTACACACTGAGTTATTTCAAGTATTTACTGCTTACTAATTCCACATCCTGAATTTTCATTATAGATTCAGTGTATGCGCTATCACTGTTTTCCTTCGAATTTCAGATCATAGTTTCTGTTTGGAAAGGTTTATCCTGAGTCCTGTTTCTTTTAGCACTTGGTAGAGGATTATTATTATTATTATTATTATTATTATTAATATTAATAATAATAATAATAATAATCTTTGCTCAATATCATTCTTCTCAACTATTAATACCTATATCATCAGCATCGACCTCCCATCATTAGTACATTGGCCTCGGGAGGAAACAAAGAATACTTTTTTCTATTAGTATATTCAGTTGGGATTTGGTATAGAATGCTTAAATGATCAGTGTAAATTTCTTCATATCTGTGTTTGTATATACGCAGAGCATAGTCTAGGAAAACATTAAATAGACTAGGCTTCTCATTTCCTCCTTGTTCTCCTTATGAAGTTTGAAATGTTTTCCGTATTTGGTGTCCTCGTTAGACGTGGAATGATTTTGCATACCTATATTGTTCCTCAATTAGATGTAGACATGAAGTGGACTCGGATCGTGTAAGACGTAGAAGATGAAGTCCTTATAGATGCAATCATATACTACATAGCAGGTACACAATTTTCTGTTGGAGAAGTATTCAGTCTCTTGAAGTTGTTTTGTCACAAATATATCATGATTACAGGGTGAAGGACAACTCATCACCACCGACTCGACACCGCCAACTCAACGACATGCAAGCTATGAAATCTTTCTTTGCCTTTTTATATATAAACAGTTATTACGGATCATTTTCAAAACATGACTTTTTAAAACCGAATAATATAATTTATTAAGGATCATTTTTTAATAAATGGCTTTATTTTTAATTTAAAATTTACTGAAAATTTAATGCAATTTCCGTCAAATATTCAGCTGGAGATCGTTGTGAAAAAGAAGAAACAATCTGAAAACTTTTTATTTGCCTTTATATACTTCTTTAATTTATGGGGTGGTGGGATGATCTCCAATTAATAATTCGAAAAATGCATCTCGGTTTCTTTGCCCCTTTTGCAGCCCCGTAATGAATTGTAGGGTGCTCCATCATCAGCTCTGTGTACAGTTTTCTATTTTCTGCTTCAGCATTGTTATTTGTCCATCTTCCTCGTGCAACGTTCTCTTCGACTTTTCCATTTTTGGTGTGATGAAAAGTTAAAATTTACACACCAGTCAGTCAAATAGACCGTTGTAATTAATAAATCACTAAGACAATCAGCCAAACTTTCAAAATCTCTACGACTCAAAGCCGATCTAAGTGATGTGCATACTATGACAGCCAACACCTGTTGACCCTTGGTGAGTCGGGAGTGTTGAGTCGGCGGAGTTGTGTCGGCGGTGATGACATGCACTTTCCCGATCATTACCTCCTTTATCAGAAAGAAAATTAAATTGGATTATAAGGATTTGACTTTTATTTTTTTTACAGCTAGGTTCACTCTGAAAAAGGCCCAAGAGCCACTCGAGGTAGAGGATTACAGCGCAAGGAGTACAGTTTGTACGGATATGTGGGGAAGATAACGGTTAGCCGTAGACTTAAATAGGGTAAGATTGTAACATGCTTTTGGGAGTCGGTGGTTCACGGAAAGAAGCTGCTGGAGTGAAATTTCTCACCAATAGAATGCAAAAGGAATGAGGTTGGTTCGGTACAATGTGCGTAGCATGGCGTGTACTAGCCATGAAGGTTACAACTGGGGGAACTAAGGAATGTAGTTCGTCTGAGAACTTTCCCTACAAGTAGCGAAAGAGCAGTGTGGGGCTTGCGACGCCTCATCTTTGAGAAAGTGTTTGCAGAGTGGATAAATAATTTTTCATCTGCAAGGACGATGAGACGCTTTTGGGCTATATCGATATTGGAAAGTAAGGACGGGGGAGCTCCTTCCCAATTATTACAATAGTACTACATTTTCAAGCCTGATCTGTCTCTTGTAAAGGTAATGGATAGCATGAGGAGTCATGTACTTCTTGGAGGGATAAAAGGAACCGACCTTTTTAGATGCGACTTTAGCGATTGATAGTATTTAGAGTTCCACTTGAGGTTTAAATTCAACATTCGCTGAAGGCACGAGACCTTCCTGAGGGAACATCCATTCATCCTTACTCGTGGTAGTTCAGGGTCCGATCGGCGATGATAAAATGTAATTAGTTTTGGTTTTCGAGGCATTGAATGTAGCCAGCAAGTTTCCCCTATTGAGACGTTAAAGCTACATCAGCTGCCAATCTTTGGTCATGTAGATTGGAGATGCGCCTATACACCTTTGTATAATCAGCATACAAATGATCTGAATATGCTCTTATGGAAATTATCTATGCAAAATAAAAAAGGCGTTGGTTCGAGAAGCAATCCCTAGGGGACGACTGCGTTAATTGCTAGGACCCCGGAGAACTGACCTGTAACAACTACATTTAGGTACCATTACCATGGGATATCTTTAGTGTGGTCAGGGTTGAAATGTGACTCAAATTCTATTTTGGGACCAGAATATTTCTTTTGTTTTGGCTTCTATCGGATGATGATCTCGTGATTTTTCCCTTTTCCAAATTGCAACATATATATCAGGTCATCCTGCCTGAATTTTAACTTTTTGTTAAAATGAACGAAATTTAAAGAGTATTTTATAATGTCTAATTTATGTCTTTATCAGTCGAGGAATTGGCAGTGGTTCTCAGTTCAAACCATACAACTGTTTATCGTCATCTTCTACAACTTGGAAAAGTTCCTAAACTTGGAAAATTGGTGCCTCATGAATTGTCTGAAAACAAACTCAAATCCTGAGTTGACATCTGCTCTTCTCTCCATTCCCGCCAACTTGTTTCGCCTTTTTTGGATAGACTTGTGACTGGCGATGAAAAATGGATCTTTTATCGAAATGTTAAGCGCCGGAGACAGTGGCTTGGTAAAGCGGAAGGACCCCAGCCACAGCCGAGAAGGGAACGTCATGGGCAAAAGGTTCTTCTTTCAATGTGATGGGATTGCCAAGGAATAATCCACTTCGAATTCTTACCACCTAATGCAACAATTAATGCTCAAATATACTGTCAGCAATTAGAGCGTTTGAACCAAGCTTTGAGGAAAAAAAAGACCTGCTCTAGTGAATCGAAAAGGGGTGATGTTTCATCAGGACAATGCGCGACCCACACAGCAAGAATGACGTCACAAAAAATCGAACTTGTTTGGGCGAAAATTCCAGATCCACCTTATTCTCCCGATCTTGCTCCTTCAGACTACCATTTGTTTCGTAGCTTACAGAATCATTTGAAAGAAAGAGCTTTTTGAAACACAGGAAGAGGTTAAACTGACATTTGTGAGTTCTTTTGAATCAAAGCCAAAAGAATTTTACAGTAATAGAATTAGTAAGTTTGTTAATAGATGGAAGGAAGTCATAGATAATCAGGGAAAATACATTGTTGATTGAATCTATAATTAAATGTAACATTTAGTCACTTGTTTTCTTTATTCAAAATTCAGACAGAACCTGATATATATGATATATATATATATATATATATATATATATATATATATATATATATATAACATGTTCAATTAAAAGGAATGACAGACAACATGCCAAATGAGTCTTTTTGAGACCTTGATCTTCGTTCCGCTTTATCTCAGTGTAAATGAGTTTGCCAAATATTAATTGGTATGGTCCGAGAATTTTTGCCCATCGTTGGTTGTTTGCAAGAAAGAAATGATTGATTGTCCAGAAATAGCGAATTTAAAGTTTTTATTTTTTACGGTTTCAAGTTTGAAACAATTTTTTTTACCGCATTCAATGTGAACATAGTGTCATGAGAAAAATATGTTTTTACATTTTCAATGACGTGCACAATAATTTGTTAATAGTGGGTATAAACGAGATCTGCAAATCTCCAACTGACTGCTCGACAATACAATTGTTTTTACTACTTTAACTGAACAAAAAAAAACAATTACCTACTCGAGAAAGGTCATTTATATTAAAAATCCCATTGACACAGAAAGACAAATCATGAGATCTATAAAGCTATATGTTTGAAGGTATATGATCATGAAAATTCTTGGCCTGCGATTTCTCGATCACTTGGCTATATGGAAAACATAACTCCACCCCTTCCATCCAGTACTTGACCCCTGAGTCTAATAAGTCGGTAAAATTGTTGTCATTGATCTTTATGACCTGAAGAAAAATGTGATGTATCATGACTTGATATTCGGTGTTCTCAAAACCCACAACCATCACAGATGACACGAAGTAGGTGTGAAACACCCTGCTTACTAGAATCGGATCCGCGCAGATCTATTTAAAAGTGCTTATGTTCTCCTGACCACTTTCAAGATGCTGAATTACCTCCGAGTCCTTCTGGTTGGCAGCTAATGCCACGGACACGGTGAATTTTTTTTCTTTCTTTCCGATTAGATGTGCTGTTACTCCTCTCCATACATCTGAAAAAGAAATGAGAATTTAAAAAAATAGTTAATTCCAAGTAACATTACGTTAGGTAAAGATATATTCCCATATATATTATAAGCTGTGAAACGCTTGTCTAATGAGGAGTTATAAAATATTGCGAGTGTCTAAATGTGCCACTGGACGAATAGTAAAGTTTGACTTTTGCCAAATATGACCACGTTTCTCACCTATCGATTTACATTATTCTAGTTTACTTTTAACACAAAGTTTATTTTACCAATATAAATGTCTCCTTAGTAGCCAAGACAGTAAAATGTTTACTTTCGATACCTCGTGTGTATTTTTTTTGGGGGAATGGCTTTTTAATTTTAACGCCTCCAAAACTAAACTTCTCTCCATTAATCATCCGAGAGACCTCCCTCTGTCTTCTATCAGCATGGCTGATGCTAACCTCCAGGAAAGTGACTCGTTGTGCCTTCTCGAATTGAGATCGAAAGACTATATTGCGTGTGTATATATATATATATATATATATATATGTGTGTGTGTGTGTGTGTGTGTGTGTGTGTGTGTGTGTGTGTAGTGGGGGTGAAGAGAGAGTGACGGATATCGACACAGAAAGCTGATTTCAAATTCCGAGGTAATCTGTTGCAATAAGTTTCGGACAAATACTGTCCTTGCGAAAGGCATGAATTTGTCTCACCCCCCCCCAAAGCAAATGGGCTCTGGCTCTTTGGTCTTGGTAAGAGAAGAGTAACTACAACACTATCTTTCCCAAGAATGCCCGACAATTTACAGATTACAACTGAAAATGAATCTGTGATAGATCATGACTGCATTCGTCATGAAGGATATGGCATTAATATATATATATATATATATATATATATATATATATATATATATATATATATATATATATATATGAAGATATGTCTCATTAAATAATTTAGGCAAGTTTATCTACTTCTTTTAATAGGATCCTCTCATAATTACGGACAAGTTTTTTAGTATCCTTATTAACGGAAGAAAGAAAATTACCATATTCATTTTATACCGATAAAAATTTATTAAGACAAAAATTGTTGTGTTCATCATTTTGCTAATACAAAATTGTTGTGTTAATCTGAAAATTAAATCTTTACTGGTGAAAAAGTGAAAAACGCAAAGGTTGTGTGCTGTACGAATTTTAAATTTAATGATGTTAACATGCGCCAAACATTAAAGGAGGTAACTAAGTCAATGAAATGTCTGAATATTTTTGCCTTAGAAAAACAAGACCCTGATGATGACATTGTACTAATGTCGAAAGTACTCGGAATAAAATGAAGATGCACTAACATTGTAATTTTATTTCTTTCTTTAATAAGGATACTAAGAAACTTGTCTGTAATTACGAGATGATCCTATTAAAAATAAGCAGACACAACTTGTGTAAATTATTTAATGAGACATGTCTTAATGAAAACATGCTGCCAAAATATACGCAGTATATATATATGTGTGTGTGTGTGTGTGCGTGCGCGTAATAAATTTACAGATCAGATGACAACCCTAATAAAATAAAGATTTTACAAATATTTCTTTCACGATAACAAATCTGATTTTTAGTTTCTAAGTTTTCAAAATCCATAATGCTTCAAAAACAAACAATACGATTCTTTGCCTTAATCCAACACCTGTATTGATGAGTTTCCACTTGCAGCCTTGCTCAGGACGGTGACATTTTTCTGTATATACAAACAGATTCAATATTATTCTATTCGTGTTCGCCTCTTTAGCAGAGAAAACAGAGCAAATATTGGCGGGAGAACTATCTCATACAAAGTTTGCAACTCTCGCCTGACGTATAACGAGACAGACAGACAAACGTACATCACCTTTTTATCAGCGACAGTGCTGCCATCGTCATTATCCCACCAATCTCTTCCTCCCACTACATTAACCTGACATACTGAAGTTCTGTCAAGCCGATCAGAAGAGAGTAAAGTATGTATAAGTAACATATTGATAAACACGCCAATGTCCTGCCGATCTGCGCAAATCGATATAACTAACAAACGCAATGAAATCAAATGGCACGGAGACGGCTAAAGTCGAAAATCTGTTTCGGGGGAAAACAAAACTATAATGAAAAAAGCCGAATAAGTTTGGCTGTTCATCTTTATAATGTTGAGACTGAACAGTAAATCATAATCTGTACGTGACAATATTATGTCTACCAATCCGGTGTTTTCTGTTTTTGCTTCTTTCTATTGGCTTCTACTGATTTAGGGGGAAAAAGAATTGACATTGGGAAATTGTAGTGAGCTTGTTTGATACGGTTTCACCATAAGTTTAATCAATTTCTATTTCTGTTCTTTTATGAGGAGATGCTGAAAAGTTCTCGCGCCGTCCTAATTCTAAGATCTGACCATATAAAATTTTTTTTAAAAGTCTTTTCCTTGATTGAGACAAATTTCCAGCATCTTCTCAGATATGTTTCCAATTAGTTATTCGTTTATATATTTCCTAAAATTAGAAAATGGTGTCACTTGATGACCACTTTCGGTAAGCGATTATTCCATAGCAGGTAATAAGGTTAACTATGATTATTCCATCTGCTATTTTAAAGTAACGAAGCTGTATCTAAATGTTACAAAGAAAACGAAAAGAAGAGCCTTCCAAAGGATAAATTAAGAAAGTTTTCTTGAATTATTAATTATATTCCCTACTTATTTGTACATACGCATATATGCACATGGACAAAATTATGAGGCAGGTGTAGAAAAGTTAGAAATATGATTGAAACTCGTATATATATATTATATATATCGTACATATATTAGCTGAAAACACGAAAAGAAGCATTCTTTCACTAGCATTCAGAAGTAACAATAATGATTTGTGTTCATTTTTACTTATTTAGCATAAGTGGCAAAATCATTTTCGTATCAATTTACAAGTGCTTCTTTGTTGAAAATGTCTCCGAAAAAATCATTCCTGAAACTAAAATGGCTAAAATCTTTGCTTTGTACAAAGAATAGTAAAATATACACTATTTACATTATTCGAACTATTGTCCTCATCTTTGTCAACATATTTATTTATTTGTACATATTTTGTTGTACGCTCCGGCCTTCTTCAGGTGGTTGGAATGTCGAACTGAACACTTTATTTCGCTCACTGGGGTAGACTGTTCTAGTTCCACGTGCCATGTCTAATGGATGTTAGTTATCAATTATCTCCTGTTAATTACCCTCTCAAAGTTCTCCACTGCCGTAACCAGGTATTGAACTCACGCTCTTTGGGTCTTGTCACTGAGTCTAACTGACGCCTTTATCCACTGTGCCATGTGCACTGTGCTGTATAGATGGTGGTTGTTGAAATTAAGGTACTGTCCGGTGAATGTCGGTTTACGGTATACGGATATCTTGAACTCATGCTCTGTTCGAGATAGAACATCCAGGAATGGGAGTGTGTTGTTACTCTCTTTCTCTATTGTGAACTGTATTAAAGGTCTTATTGAGTTCACATGGTTCAGTAGAACCTGAACATCTTCCTAGGCAGATACAAAATTGAAATGATCAAGAAATGGTGTACAAACCACCATTAAAATATATAACGAAACCAATTCTTTCAAAAATCGTGATGGTCAAGGCCAGAAAAGTGTACAAATTCAATGGAAGACAGTCTGCTAAAGGTATCTTTAGGTGATAGGAAAAAAGACTCTTCTAACGTGAGTGCTGAATTTCGAGAGGTAACAAAGTGATATCGACTCGCACGGTAAGAAAAAAATTAGTAGAAGCTGGCCTCAAAGCATGTAATGCTAGAAAAACTATTGTCGCCTGAGGTTAATCAGAAAAGAAAAAGAATTTCTTTTGCAAAAAAGCATGGGTCAAAGTTATCTGGCCTGATGAAAGCAACTTTAAAGTAAGTTCCTTTATTTGCTGAAACTAATTTATTGAACATAATTGATTTTATTACGACTTTTGAACCCCTGAAGTTGTTTATGTTCGTTGAAGATTTGAGGAAGCATATGATGCTCAATGTATTGCCGCAAATATAAAATTTGGAGGCAATACCTTAATGTAATGTTTTGGAGTTGCATGTCGCATTTCGAGAATGTTCTTCACATGTGAGGGTAGAATGAATTCCAACACTTGCATAAGCATGGTAGGCCAATGTTACCAATCTTCATTAGAGAAATATTCAACAATAACATACCAGATGGAGTAATCTTCCAATCTTTATTAAGTTTACTTGAGTGTATAGGTCGGTAGATACGGTCAATACTTTTTAAAAGAAACGGGGCGTCTTGTCCACTAAAATGAATGTTGGATAAATATAATTAGAAGAAAGAGGTCCACGCGGGCTTCTTATAGTATGTAAAATAGATAGGTTGATTAATAAAACTAGGGAAAACGAAAGGGTACCAATGTAATCAGTGCGAAAAACATTTCTCTGTTTATTTCTTGCGCCGCTGATGAAGGACACAAGCGTGCCTGATAATTCCGGACTTAAAACGTTAATTTCCGTGCTTCATTTCCGCCATGTGGTCAATAATTAATAAATGTTTTTCGTACTGATTACATTGGTACCCTTGTTTTGACCTTGTTTTATTAAACAACTTATCTATTTTATAATGCTAGTGTTATCGAGTAAGATCTTCCTTGAGGGTTGTTGTAAATTGTGGGTGGATATGTGTCTTTCTATAGCACTTTGGTCAGCTTTTCTTGTTTTGACCTTGTTTTATTAAACAACTTATCTATTTTATAATGCTAGTGTTATCGAGTAAGATCTTCCTTGAGGGTTGTTGTAAATTGTGGGTGGATATGTGTCTTTCTATAGCACTTTGGTAAGCTTTTCTTGTTTTATTAAACAACTTATCTATTTTATAATGCTAGTGTTATCGAGTAAGATCTTCCTTGAGGGTTGTTGTAAATTGTGGGGATATGGATATGTGTCTTTCTTGTTTTATTAAACAACTTTTTTCAATGCTAATCGAGTGTCACGCTTTGAGGGTGTCTAATCAAAGCCCTTTAAATAATATATATGTGTGTGTGTGTGTGTTTAAATAATATATATGTGTGTGTGTGTGTGTGTGTGTGTGTGTGTGTGAAACCGACCTTATTTCTTATTACTCTAAGCATTATTTATTAGTGTTTACGCATATTTATTGTTATCCCTGTTTTCTTTTTTAATGATATTAAGCAGTTAAATGCAACTAAATTTCCGGTTACAAAACTAAAGCTAGCAGATACAGATTCGTAAAAGTCCCAAAGTGATACGTGCTTTCCTTAAATAGGTAATTTAAACCTTGCTCTATTAACAGGTCTTCCGTGGCCAAATTTTTAAAGGCACGTTTCGGCTAAAGACGCAGTTTACCTGATGGAGAAAAGGGGATAGAGGCTTGATTTCTGTCGATGGCACAATCTTCTTTTAATCGAAGTCGACTGTACTCGCGATCATTGATTCAATGCATACGATTGTTTCCTGAGCTGCTGACAACTTTTCAATTCTGAGATTTCTTTCTCATAGAACGGTTGCCACCCAGGGATATAAAACCCAGTCTCTCCTACTATTTACCAAGTTATGGGTAAATAGTAAGAGAGACTTGGTTCTATTTACTCATTACTATTTACTGGGTGGGGGAGTGTTAGAATCATACCTTTTCCAATGGTATTAGCACGTAAGTGAATGTGATAAATTCGACTGGAATTCGAACTCGGCTCTCAGTCCAAGCCGCAGTCCATTACTCTTCCGTTCTTTTGTAGAACTTTCTAATCTAAACTGGTTGTCATTAATTTCACCCTTTAAGAAAAAAAAAAACAAGAATAGCAATTCAAATATGTGTACACACTAAAATAACGATTATATTGACAATGTGTATAATAGGATTATAAAAAAAATATGTGTGTTTAATTGTGTCTGTAATACGAGGATATTCGGAAATTTTCCAGTTGTTAAAGAAAAAGTAACCGACCTAGAGCAATAGCTTCTTAGTTCTCTCCAATGTATTCCCTTAGAAATCACATATCCCAGCATCTCTTCTTCTTTTCAAAACAGTCGGCATTTTTTTTTTCGTCAATAGTAACTTTCTCGATAATATCGACACCTCCAGGATTTAACTACTGATACTTGCACACTGGCTCACAAGCTATAACGATAAAAAAGATACGCACTGCATTAGCATCAAATACTCTGTACTTTTAGATAACAACTTAGGAGTTCACACTTTCATATTTTCTTTTTTTTTTATGCTCAAAAATATCCTTTTAATATACGCTCAAAAGAAAGAAACGAAAAAGCTCTCTTCTTATATATTCATATATATGTATCCTGAGTTTGTTTATAAAGGACACATATGGGAACTGTGTGCTTCCATGTACCAATTTGTTGCAAAATGTGTTTTTTCATACATTTGATATTATACGTTATATCTGTACGAGTTTTTGCAGGTTGAATGGTTCACGTATTGTGTATAATATGTACGATGAAGATGAGGTGGACACACATTGTTTTATGCGTTAATAATGAATTCCGTTTATACTTCATTTCTATATGCCGTCGGAAAATACATTGCATATATTTGTACAACCTCTTAGACGTCTAGTTGCGTATCTGCGCTCGTATGCGATTCATATCAGAAATCACGCCGTATGATCAAACAAGCTGGTAAATAATCAATTCGATTTCTAATGCTGAATTCAGTCAGCAGAGAGAATGTTTTCGCTTCAATACAGTCGTAATTATCTCCCATGAGTAACACCGCTCAAGTAAACATATCATTAAAGACAATAAGACATATTTTTTTACAAAAATAATGCAACCGTCGAATCCGTATGCGCAGACAACAATCTGACTCAATAATTATTAATATGATTAAATTATATGTTATTTGTTTTTAGTTTGATGTTCATTCCTCAGAAATCTTAATTCCAAGAAAGATTATACGGCCAAACGAATCAAACCTATTTTCTTTTGTTTGCAATTGATATACAAGGATATTTGAGGATATGTTGACAACCGTAAGAAAAACATCTACATCTTACAAAGAACTAAATTTATTGATACAAAACTTGGTGAACATATGCAGTAATAGTTAAATTAAATGCATGTTCGACGTAACAGTCTTCAGGCGCAATGACGACGAAAATGCGGACCAGAATTGTTGACATGCA
Source organism: Acanthosepion pharaonis (assembly GCA_903632075.3). NCBI lineage: Eukaryota > Metazoa > Mollusca > Cephalopoda > Sepiida > Sepiidae > Acanthosepion > Acanthosepion pharaonis. Next base: position 5,955,807 of record CAHIKZ030004979.1, on the reverse strand, counting down.
CGCTTGGCATTGTTTGCAATGATATTGGACATTGCTTGCGTTATAGCGGCTTTCAGTGAATTAGTCGTCTGTTCACCAACGCCCCACATATAGTAGTCAACGGGATTAAGGTCTGACGGGTTAGGTGACTAAATATTTATTGGAATGTGGTCGTGCAGATTAGTCGCTCTCCAATTTTGGATCGCCACAGCTCTGTGAGATGGTTCAGAGTTCTGCTGAAACACATACGATCTTCCATCGCATACAAGGTCTGACCAGGGCTCCACCTCAGTGTAGCCAGTAGCATTCAACCGAAAAAGCTGTTTAAAGAAGTGGGGTTGCATGATGTATCCTTCAATATTGCCCCCTTAAAACCACCACAGAAACGGTGACTATCTGTATCATGCTTAAACGCAATCTTCAGGTCATGAAGATTGCCTTTAAGCATGAAACAGACAGTCTGAATTCGAAGTTGACCTCGGTGACCCCTCATATATATATATATATATATATATATATATATATATATATATATATATATAAATTGTTGTAGTTTAGAAAAAGTTACTGCATGAGCAGTAACCAAAACGGAAGTTGGAAATGAAATGGTAATATTTATAACATCAACAAAATACAATACTCGCCAGCGGCGTGAAGTAGGTAAACCACTGCAAGTGGTGGACTATTTAGACATCATATTAACCCGACTTACAATAGCGCCCATCATATTTATGAAGATTGGGACATACCCATTAGTGTTCATAGGTACGGTATATAACTGCTCGAGTAATATAATCTTCTTACACAAACCCTTACTCGAGCAGCTTGTGTGCAGGTCAGTAGTTGTATCACTGATGTACATATTTCTCCATAACTGTCACCGAATAAGGAATCGACTTTTCTTTTTCGTAATTTCGACAACTAAATGAACTCCTTCTTTAAAGCATCTCTGTAGTTCGCAAACTAAAACCTATAAACAAAAAGCGAATTCAAAAGCTTCAACAGTCGGATAAACTGGAGGTGGTGGCCTGATAATGTCACCGTAGTGAAATCAACAAAAACAATTCCATGTAATTCCCAGGAAAAAAATCATGGCTTTGACAAATCAAAACGACGTGAATGGCGAGGTCAGTTTCCTTAGATACGAAAGGTGTTATCTGACCGTCATCTAGTCGTTATTTGCATCTTGGGTAAAATTGTAATCAGAACACAGAATGTTAAAATACTTATACTAACGATAGAAAACGTTAAACCAAAAACGGAAGAGCTAAACATGGACATCATGGACGACTATGAAATCAAATGAACAAATAATGGGACTTTACAAGCCACCGATATGGAATCATTTATGTTGTCGAAAGAAAATTTAAAGAGAAATATGATTAATAATGGACAAAAACAAGACAAAATATCTTCTGTGATACTAGCAACTGTCATGTTCTAGGAAACTGAAATGTATTTATTGATTGATCGATTGATTTTTACGACATTTAATGATTTTTCTCATCTACTATTTACCTCATAGCTGGAAAAAGGACAAGAACAGTATGGTCTTATTCAAGGACATACACTGGAGAAACGAAATGGTCATAATGCCATCAAATACAAATACAAATACGAAATGAAATTTCAGAAAGGCTTATTTTTATGTTTTATAGATTAGGCAAAAGCATTTGATTAAAGGTTCGGCACAAGACCTCCCGGTATTTATTATCTGCTGACGTAATCTTAACAACATAAATGTGCAGATAAGACTGTTGATCGTAGATTCAGAAGGAAAAGCGAAATGACTCTTAGATAACGTAGTAAAAGAAAACGAGAAGAAAAGAATAACTATTAACTGTAAGAAGTGTAAATGTATGATTATGAACAAAAGAGAAGACACCAAGGCGTGAGCTACGAAGTGGGAACCTTAGAATCAAGCAAATACCAAGTAAATCTCTGAGTAGTATAGTAAGAGATAACAGAAAACAGAAATCCGAAGTTACAAGGCCATAAAAAATGCCTTCCAGAAACTAATACATCTTTATTATCTAAAACTAATATTCTTCTTCTATGCACAGTGTCCCTTTAGGTGTATATGACCATGTCTCTCCATAACTTTCTTTTAGATTGTAAGAATTTGGGGGAGATAATAATGGTTTACTGATACAAGTCGTACTAATTAATCCATAGATGTGGGAAAATAGGCGAATTCTGCCTTTCGCAAATGTATTTGAGCGTATTTGAATATAACGAACACAACTGTACTTGTAACTCGGCTCTCCGATTAGCAATTCCAAACTGTTATCCATTACACCTACCGCACATCCATACTTACTGCACTTGGTATTCCTAAGCGGTCACCCATCTAGGTACTGACTAGGTTCGACGTTGCCTAACTTCACTGATGGTGTGTGACTCGGTGTTTCAACCTGATATTGCCGTAAGCCTGAACGACGGAATGTAGCGTGTCTATGTGTCATGAAAAAAGCAATAGAGTAGCAAGAGGCTACCTTGGGAAAGCAGCTGTAGCTTGGAAAATAGTCATCATTTTACAGCTTCGACAAAAATCATAGATAAGTTGTATGGGTCTTGGAACTCACAGTTCTAAATTCTTGTCTTTAGCTAGTTTTGAATACCAACCATGTGTGGTGTTGAAATATGCGCAAGTATTTCAGTCACGTGCCCAGTCGAACTGAATAGAGGGTGGAGATAATTTATTAATTGTTAGTCCAGTGTGTCACAATACCAAATAAGTCAGTAAAAATTATGGGATGCGCCAGTTTTCAACAGGACAAACATTCTCTAGCGTTTTATCCAGGCTCAAACGCCGTTGTGAAATACGTAACTAATTCAATAAAGGGGCATAACTGTAAGTAAAAATACTGGCTTAAAAAGATTTCACAAATATATTTACGATAACAAATCTTAAGTGATTTCTCAGCATAAAAATGTGTCAATTGATTAATTTTCGGTATAAATTGCAAATTTCTATATTTCTGTAGACTTCCCCAAAAATACTATGCCTGTGCCAAATGTTATATGACAATAGCTTTTACTCTATGCTCACGATATTCAAGTAAAAGCCTTTAGACTCTAAAAGACTAAGTCAATCAAATAGTTTACTAAGCGAAAATGTACTAGACTGTTTTACTTACAGTTTGGTACTGTCTCCTATCAGCACGTGTGTTCATCCATATGTATATATATATATATATATATATATATATATATATATATGTATATGTGTGTGTGTGTGTGTGTGTGTGTGTGTGTGTGTGTGTGTGTGTGTGGTGGGTGCGCGCGCTTTCATGTTGGCTCCGGCACATTTTATGTCGGTAAGTCCTGCTTCTGTCCCCCAAAGGTGATATTCGACTGTGTTGATTACCGCGAGGGATTGAACTCTGCAGACTTTATCAATCATTCATTGATACGACGCTTTTATCTACTGGCTTACATTCCCGCAGGACTTAAGTAATTTAGTAATTGGTGGATTTTGACGTACATTCGATTGACAAATAATTACAATGATTAATGCATTGTGATAGATAGATAGATAGATAGATAGATAGATAGATAGATAGATGAGGTCTGCATCAAATCAAATATATTTGGCCATCGTTTATTTTTTTCATGTCTATTAATACACCCACAAAAACTAACATCCTCTATTTTGTTAAAAAGCGTCTCTTTCCTTCCCTTTTTTATCGCCCCTTCTCTATTAGCAATTGTTTCATTCCTTCTAATTTTCCGTCTTTATCTTTCTATATTTTTTAGTAGTTCTTTTCCCTGGTTTTCCGTTTCTTTCTTTCTTTTCACTTTTCTATCCCGGTTTTTTCTATTTGACTTACCGTATTTGACGGCATATAAGGCGCACTTTTTTTAATACAATATCTTTTAAAATTCCCCTGCGTCTTATATGCCATACGTAGGTTTAAAATTCGCGATAGTCGGCCGAAATTAGCGATCTGGCATCTCATATTAGTTTAGCTATTAGAGCAACTTTCATATACCTATTGTCTTTATTTAAAAAGCTATTATGCAGATATTATCATTGATGATATTCATTATATTTCATCACGTTTAAAATTAGTACTCTGTTCCACCAAAATTATATGCAATAAATTCAAATTATATATTTGTAAAATATATTCGTTTCATTAATAGATTTCTTGTGATAACTTGCGGTGGCATTGGTATAAATACAATCAGAATTTGTATATCCTAATTATTCCAATAAGACATTTTGAAGACGCAAGTTGTACAGATCATATAAAGGATATGAGGTTTTTATAGGCTCGTGTTCTTTTTTCCTACTATTTTTCGTTTAATTGTAATCATCGCTTGTTTAACCAAAATAATGCCTCATAAATATATATATATATATATATATATATATATATATATATATATATATATATATATATATATATATATATAAACATTTTATTAGTGGTACAATACTTAATACCCGCCATAAATAGACAAATTTTATTTGCATTTTTAATACGTAGGCTCAGTGCTAGGATTAAACAACACGTGCTCACAAAAACCAGGAACTCTACTTATTCACTATCAGATGTTCATGTTGGTCCTCTATTGCGGAACACTTTATAAATAACCGCAGTTGTGCAGCTAATTTCAGTGTTGACTGATTTTCCATCCTGAGTAGGTACCATTCTAATTACCACCTCAAGATATTAAGAGACCATATAGATTTTATCAATGAAGCCTTCGCTCTGTCAACAGAAGGATTTTGTCCTTGGCCTCCAAACGATTTCCATATAATTTTTTTTCGCTCAGATTTCATTCCTTTTATTGATAACTAGCAGCATGACCCGGCGTTGCCCGTGCTTGATTCAAAAATCGTACAAGTCATACAGCAATCGCTATCACTTGACTTAAACTATTTTTGCCCTTCCTTGACTTTAAAAAAGTGCCCTTTGCCATGCTGATGTTGCTACATGCCTTACTTCTTGCCTATCTCACACTGCGACTTTTTTCTAAGCTCTATACTAAACATTAAATCTGTTATGAAAACAGAACTAAACAAAATGAACACAAAACGATTAGCTTTAAAAAAAAAAAGGACTCGTAACTGGAAAAACCGAATGAAAAAAGATTGTTAACAACAAATACTTTTTCACACCCAACCCAATTCTGCGGAATCAGAATCAACGTTGAGTTTAAGCAAGCGAATGAGCCAATTGGAGTAAAGTGCCATGCAGATTTAAATTTTTCCCGCTTGTGACGAATGCAGCTATCGATTTTTTTGCATGCTAGCATGCTAGTTAACATTCGTGTCAGTCAGCTGTTGGCTCTAACGCTGGCCAATAGAATCTTCTTGCTTATTCGTGGCAGCCATCTATAGGTTCTTACTCTGGCCAGTAGAAAATGGCCGAAAACTACATGAAAACTGTCGTAGAAGCATGAAAAAATCGATTATTACCACTATCGATGGGAGTTGGGAAATGCAAAGACGGTCTTGGCCTATCTCGCTAACTTGGAGCATGTGCATGTAAATTTTGGAGCAAATCCGTCGAAAATTGCGGCCGTGCATTCGTTACACACACACACACACATACACACACACACAGACACACATCCTGCCTTTTATAGATAGAGATATATACATATTTATTAACCTCGATTTATTACCCTTGAGCGAGGTTCTAAACCGGTTAGCTAGCTTGTTCTTCATTTTTTAAAATTATTATCATCTGTGGTAGTATTAAAAATACAAATTAAATTTGTCTATTTATGGTGGTTACATATATATATATATATATATATATATATATATATATATATATATATATATATATATATATATCATTATTATTATACTTTCATGGAAATTGCTCTGAGGAACTGCATTCGCTGGTTCCCAAACTTCATGAGTTCAAGCGCCCTACGAGGCTGGCATCCCGCTCTCACCCCTTCACTGTCAAAACTCCTAAATGTAGCCGTCTCTTCTACTCTAATAGCTTCATGTCTCGTACCTCTCGCCTGTGGAACTCTCTTCCCTTCTCCTGTTTCCCTGAGAGTTATAATCTCCAGCTATTCAAGTGTAATGTCAATCGACATCTCCAGTTGCCTTAATCTGTCTACTACCCTCATCCTTTCTTCTATCACTCCTATCTGATCTTCCTATTTTCCGTAACCCCTTGCGTCCTAGTGGCTCTCCGCCTTGCTTGGGGTGAAATGCTTAAAAAAAAAAAAAAAAATTTTAGCTGTTATTTTGCATTGAGCACTATTATTACCACCAGCACTTATTGTAAAATATTTTATACTTATATATATATATATATATATATATATATATATATATATATATATATATATATATATATATATATATATATATACACACACATATATATATATATATATATTATGTGATATTTTCTTTAATTGATACCCTGCTTCATCAGAGCATCTAGGCATGCGACTTAACGCTTCAAAGGCTAAAACAAAACATGTATTACTAAAATATAAAGTGATTTTTGTATTTACAAGTCACACTCCTGATCTTCTCTATTTTCGTTTCTTTTTGTAGCACAGACGTCAATCACTCGTTAGTCTGGTGTTAACAACGTTTGCTGATACACAGCTTTTTATTTCTATCGTTTTTTTGTGAGGTCTCTGTAGATATTTTTTATATTTTAATAATTTTAAAAACACTCTTAAAAAGTGATGAAATTTGTAAAGTTTTAAATTTAGGAGACACACACACGTACACATTCGCTTACTTTGAGAAGGTCGTATTAGTGCTTTCGATATACCGGATGGTTATTTAGGTGCATTGCTGTTTTTGTTTTTTTTTTTTTTAACGTGACACGTAGGCGGTGTTAGGATCTTGACACTACTGGTTGAATAAATATTCCTACATCTGTGAAATCGGTTCTGGACGGACACCTAGAATAGCCGCTTGCCTAGGTCGAGTTATTTTAAGAGTAGAAGTGAGAGACTGCAAGTGGTACAGAGTACAGATCAGATCAAATACGACTGGACGATTGTGAATTTACTGTAGGTCTATGCATGGCTCTAGCCAGACTTCCAATTACGTCAACTGCGGAGTCGACGACGCTTGGTAATGTTTAATGATGCAAGCACGCGCTACATTTAAGTGATGGTCGTTTCTATATAAGACTTAAAAGTGGGCATTAATATGGGATTTGAGTATTGTTGCCATACCTTTTGGAACCAATGTTACTGTTCGATGAATGTAAAAATTTACTATAATCATTGCAGTTACTTTTAAACTGGACTAATTTGAAACAGATATTCCGACTGCTGCAATATTATTTTCCATTAATTTGAACGTGTATATATATATATATATATATATATATATATATATATATATATGAAGGAATATATTTTTTAGGTTTGCTACATTTATGAGATAAAGTGCTCAGTATCAGAGATAGAGCGTATTTAAATATATAGATATAGATATATATATATATATATGTGTGTGTGTGTGTGTGTGTGTGTGTGTGTGTGTGTGTGTGTGTGTGAAAATATATAGCAAAGTAGGAAAGAACTCGTTAGGTAAATAATCCAAAGTTCTTTAGTATTTTTGTTATTATTCTTAAAAAACAGTGCTCGATACAAAAGCCTAAATATAATTATTTATTTAAAAATATGATTCCAACGCTACATAAGAGTTCTCATGTTTCAAAACAAGAGCCGAAAACTTCAATATAATTCCAAAAATTTCGCTTGAACAATGGAACAGAGCTTGGTACTTTAATTCAATTTAATTCAAATAATTATATTGAAGTTTTCGGCTCTTGTTTTGAAACATGAGAACTCTTATGTAGCGATGGAATCATATTTTTAAATAAATAATTATATATATATATATATATATATATATATCTGTGTGTGTGTTTGTGTGTGTGTGTGTGTGTAAGAAAACAGATATAAATAAATGTATTTCTAAAGACAATATTAATAAAAGTATTGACAAGGGGAAAACATTTTATTATATTATATATATATATATATATATATATATATATACCACGTGTAACAGAAGAATTGTCCAAATCATTTAACGGCATGGGATAATTATTCATCCCACAAAATGTTTAATATCTAAAAAATCACTAAACTGAGTTTCTTTTTTCCAGGTTTTCAGATAAGACGTTTAACAATCTTGGCACTATTTGTCGTAAGAATAACTGAAAAACCCTTTGAGTTATTCAGCTAGAAAGAGAACAGGTCAAAATCGTTTTGTGTCAGCCCCACGGTATCTTCACAACTGAACAATGGCGAGATAAAAAAAAAAATCATTGACGCCTTCAGTAATAGTTGTAGTAGAAACATTCACACACTGGTTTGATTCTTCAGAGTCCATTCAAGAACTATCAAGAGAACGGTGAATAAGTTTAAATAAGAGGAAGCAGTAGAGGAGAAAACTGGATCAGAAGGTTGTAACAGCAACAGGGATCATCAATTCAACTTAGAGTTATTGTTCAAAGTAGATTCCAACAGTGCTATAAAAACCTCAGAGAATTCCAGTAAGTTACATATATATATATATATATATATATATATATATATATATATATAAAGACAGACAGACAGGCAGGAAGGCAGGCAGACAGACAAACAGAGAGACAGACAGACAGACAGAGAATTAATACAAATATAAAGTTTGTCACTTAGTTGATTGATGTTACCTTCATCCTGACTCAAGCGTTTCTTAGATGGACTCTCCAGCAATCACTTCGTCCACTTGTCAGGGGATATCAGCAATAAAACTTTAAGAAATTCATGAATTCTTATCCTGAAGCTATTTCTTCTTACTATAAACGTTAAATATAACGTCTATAGCAGTGGGTACACATTCCTGCAAAACAGTTAAATTAATGACAACTGGCCAAGTGGCAGAAAGAAAAATTAGCCTTTCGACAGAAATCAAACCGGTATTCCATTTTTAACTTTCAAATCAGTTAACTGTACTTTACCATTAAGCCATGAGAAGCCATTGTACATCTCTCGTTGGCGCGTTTCGAAGTTTATATCTGCTAATTTTATTTTAGTAACCCAAAGTCAAATAAACAAATAAATTTTCGGAAAATGAAGCTAATATTATTTCTGGTTAAATAAAGAATACAGGTTTGATTCCTGTCGAGAAGCACATTAAGCATTAAGACTTTTCATCTCTAGGCTGGTTGACATTTATTTCAAGTCTCCTCTTCCTCTTTGAGGTGATCGTGCAGCCCTCACTGCTATACAGGAAGATAGATATCACATAACGCTCAAGCACTGCTTTAGTATTTTCTCTCTAGCTGGACTTAAAATTCACATTCATAATGCCCACGAATGAAATTGTGGGATGGTGTGATAACAGCCATGACTATATACGAATACGAGAAAGCAGGCATTACATATATATGTGTGTGCGTGTGAGAGAGATAGAAAGAAAGAAAGAAAGAAAGAGGAGTGAGATGAACAAGTGCTGAAAATTTATTCTCTCGACTCCCTTCCCAGAATCTTATCAAATGACTACAATAGATCTGCATTTGTCTACTTTTTATGTTTAATTATATATTTCCATATCTAAAATATGTGCCTATACATACACACCACAGACACATGTATGCATATATGCATATACATAACGTGCTTTCAATGAGTTTCCATATAAATTAATGGCGGTAGATCTTACGTGCCAAGAACGACACAAGTATTGTAAATGAATTTACATGAATTTATAAAGCTGCAGGTCAGCGAAAGCTCATGACATTTTTTTAATAATTGTTTGAATTTTATCTGCATCTATGTGTCGTTGATAAAGATTATTTCAAAATGTTCTTTTCTTTTGTATATATATATATATATATATATATATATATATATATATATATATATATATATTGAATTGAAATATCTCTTGCTTTCTTTTCCGCTTTTCACTTTTCTGTCTCTCTTCTTTCTTTCACTATTGATTGTCCTGGCGTGTAACTCTATACGTCCTAATTGTTTTTGTCGAGCGGGTTATATCAAATCACCCTCGATACCGTGTTGCGTCTGTTCGCTTTTGCTTTATTTATTCGGGTGTTAGTCTCATACAATATGTACATAGGGAAGGGCAAAAAAGATCGATAACGCCTCGGTGTAAGTGAATTAGATGCTGTGAAAATGAAGGATTGAGTGCTCTTTCAATGTCACACACCTCAATAGTTATGTGATCTATTGATAGGCTTCCGTTTACATGTGTATATATTTAACGTCTTTCTCCGAATCTATATGTATATGGTGTATATACAATTAAGCGAAAACAGATAGATAGATAGATAGATAGATAGATAGATAGATTAGATAGATAGATAGATTTGAACACAATAGATAGATAGATAGATAGATAGATAGATAGATAGATAGATAGATAGATCCTGAGTTTAATCAGGATGAACTGCTGCTCTCTCAATGAGGCCATGTTTTAAACGTCTGTAGCATCGTAATTTCCCTCCAAATTTTATGCGGAATTCATATACACACACACATATATATATATATATATATATATATATATATATATATATATATATATATATATATATAGATAATATTATTGGAAAATATACATACATATGAAAATATATCTAAAAAATTCCCATACATGTATATTTTCAGAAAAAATTTTCCAAGAGGAAGGATCCAGGTAGAACTCAATGTCTAGGACAGAGTAAGGATATAATAAAAGAAACAAACACTAATATTCCATGGTCATAATTTATTCCATTGGAATCGTAAATACGATCAAATCATCAGACCTCTTTTAAATTCAAAATGAAAACAGAAAAAAAACAACTCCGAAGAAATCAAAACAGGATGAGTTACATTTAGAAAATTGTGTTGATTTATTTTGTTTTTTTTCTGTTTTCATTTTGAATTTTTAGGTCTGATGATTTGATCGTATTTACGATTCCAATGGAATAAATTATGACCATGGAATATTAGTGTTTAAGTTTTTATATATATATATATATATATATATATATATATATATATTTGTGTGTGTGCGTCTGTGTGTGTGTGTGTGGTGCGATTGAAAAATTGTCGCCATTTTATATTTTTAATTTCGCACATGAGCGTTGATTGTTTTTTTATTTTGTCGACTGCGCTGTATATTAGGCTCAGTTGGGCACCGTCTGTGAGAAAAAAAATCACGATGACGAAATTCATTCCGCAAGAAATTTGGAAAAAGCATTCTCTACTGCTTGGCATTCGCACCGGAGCCTACAACATGAACATTTCAGAGTTTTTGCGTATCAATCTGAGTACTGTGAAGAAGATTCGAAAAGAATTGACTGAGTCTAAAGATGATTACGAAGGTGTTTGGAGTGATCACTAAAGATGGCAACGTTCTGTCACCATTCCTTTTCCCACAGGGCCTCAGACTCAACACTTAAGCCTACATCAAGTACCTTGGGAAGGTAGTGATGTACTAGATCAAGAAGGTAGCTGCTGGAAGACCCTATGTCTGCCAACATGACACTGAGCCATGCCACACAAGCAGGAGAACGCAATCATGACTGTCAGACAATTTCTACGACCACATCACCCCTTACATCTTGCCAACTAATTCCTCAGACTGCAACCCCTTAATTATTATGTGTGGGGCGCAGTTCGGCAAGCCATCAAGCCATCTTCTACAAAGCAACAGTTCTAGGGGGAAAGCCGTGTGACTAGAGACCAACAGAAGTCCTTGTAACACCAAAGATGAACTGAATGCAAGGATTATGGCATCATTTACCAACTTAAACAAGGCGACCGCCCAGAAGAGATGCAGGAGATTCCGAAGTCGTCTGGAGACCATGGATGAATCCAATGGCGATTTTAGGGAATAAATTTACTCTTTAGTATTTCAAAATAACTAATGTGTATTTTGGTAAATATATCTTTTTAAATGAGATGCCAATGTTATTTTTATTTTTGCGTAATTTAGACGACAATTTATCCCTCGCACCACACACACACACACACACACACACACACACACATATATATATATATATATATATATATATATATATATATATGAACAATCCATTTTCCACGCTTTATATTTACAATTATCATATTAGACCAAAATAATTATTGCTCTCTCTATTACCATAGAGCAGATAGGTTTAATAGGTGTAGATAGGTTTGCCTATGAGCCGGTTCATATACCTCCTGCTCTTTTAAACAGAAATAGGGCTTATCTCTTGTTTCCTTCTTACGATTAGATTTCCGGTTCTTTCTATAATCTACTTCAACTCTATACTTCTAACATCTCCACTTAAACTCTGAAATTTTACTTACTATTTTTTCTCTATAAGAATAGATAGGTGCACCTATCTTCTGGTTCACACTTCTCACCAGTTTTTTGAATAAGAGTAAAGGTTTATCCATTGATTCCTGTTTAGGATTGAGTTTCTGATTCCTTCTAAAGTCATTTTCATTTTCTTTCACTCCCTGTAGTCCCTTGCATCTTAGTAGCATTGCCTTGTTTGGGTGGATTAAAAGAAAAGCATCTCAGATATGCTCCATCCTTTAGTTCCACTAATTCAGAACTCTACTGGTAGAAGATGCTCTGTTACTTTCAAATCATCCTCATTTTTTTCCAAATGTAAGGAAAAAGTTACACTCAGTTTTTCCTCTAGTGCCGCTACTTTGCGATGGATGCTTCCCTAAACACCACAATCTCAACCTCTTCAAGTCAAGAGACAATCATTATCTCTCCTACATATCCTCAGAATCTTAACTTCCTGCCACCTTTTTTATCACATCTCATAACGATTTTAACAGAATCTCTCTACTTTGAACCAGTCTCGTGTCTTGTATTGGATGAACTTTAGTTTAAAAACATCTGAAAGTTCGCAGTATATGGGTATGTATGTATGATTATATATATAGTAAAGTTACTTAGATTAGGGACATGTTGCCACTAGCTTTAAAATAATTGTGCCCTACATTAAAAATACAGTATAACATGTGTGGCTGATGGCTCATGTCCTAACTTGCTAGGCTAGCTAGCTAATCACTGTTTCAGACACATGAAAAAACATGTCTTTCTTTAGCACCCACAGAGCCAGAATACAACTAGGCTAATCGGGTCATAGTTACGTTTTCTGGATGATGGTATATAATCAACTGAAATTTCTCGGACATATAACGAGGACAGAAGACCTAGCGAATTTAACACTGACAGGACATATTGAAGAAAAAATAAAAATGAGGACATAGTGAGTAACTGTTAACGAGTTTGTACGAATAGATGATAGAATAAGAACACTACAAAACGTATCGTGTTCTCCATGCTGTGGGTGATCATGGCTCACCACAACTTCCTATCCTTTGTAGCTTTAAATAATGTTTGTCTCCTTACTATGTCTCCCAACCCATGTTCTACAATCCATTGGCATAGGCTTCTTAGGTAAATTACACAGGCCGCTTTTCTTATTGTGTGTACTAAAAATTTCAGCTACGTCTTTCTGATTCTATGTGGCAGATTTATGTTTGTTTCTATTTTCCATTTAAAGTTTCGGTGATCCGTGCCGGCCGACGTCCTGAAGGGCCATGACAAAAAAGAATAAAAGAAAAACATTTGGGTGTAGGTCTAAATATTTAATCAGTATCTAGTCGTGAAGGCAATGAGTAGGGTACATAACGAAAGAAGAGAACATGGAAAATTTGATATTCACATGATATATTGAAGCCAAGATGGACAGATGAATGCAGTGCATAACCTAACTAAAGAGATTGTGTGAACGGTTGTCAAAAGAAGGATTAGGATCTACAGCCAAGAAGAAAAATATGCTGAGAGCTACAAGGATCACGCAGTTGTAGAGAACTATGAGAACATGACACATAAAAGAAGAAGAGCTGATGTATGATTCGCCATCGAACTTAAGGTTTGCAATAGTGATCTAAATTAAAATGGACTAAAAACACTTGTCGGCTATCATTTTTAGTCCTGTGAACATTGAATACCATCCATCCTGCATTAGAATAAACACAGAGGAGAGAGTGTCATAATGTGGAGTTATTTGTATCGAAATGTTGTCGATCCGATTGAAGAGAATTATGGGAAAAATTATTATGCAATCATACGCCTCAGGTTTGAGCACTTCGAAGTGGTGTAATGGCTAACAAGCTTGTCTCGTTAAATCATTTACGACTGAATAGTGAGTTCGATTCCCACTGGGTGTTTCATACTTTCGGCTTTGTGCCACACCTAAACTACACTTAGAAAATCGCCATTAGCCTCAGGTTATATCGGCTTGATGTCGGGGTTTTCGATTCTTCTGCTTATAAAATGTGAAATGACCTGAGCATTGCGATAAAAAATCAAATTATAAAACGAAGGATAGACAAGATATTTGATTATTTACAGCCTGTAAGCAACAATGAAGTTTTATGGAAGATAGATTGATTGGTTTATTTGTTTTTACGGTCTATCAATCTTTTAAAGGCTATTCAAAGCTGAAATCTATTTTGGGATTGTATGAAATATTGTAACCCATAGCTGGAAATATAAGAGTTGGATTCATAAATTCCCTAAAGGTATTTACACATATGTGAATGTAACGAACCCGACAGGAATTCGATCTCAGCTCTCCGATTTCTCGTTCTGAGTTGTTATCCATTAAACCACCCGCACCTACAAGATTACAGCACCTGATATTCCGGAACAAACACCCATCTAAGTACCGACCAGGCTCAACCTTGCTTAACTTTGTTGACCGGATGTGAACCAATATTTCAACGCGATATGGCCGTAAGCCAATGAAAGATGGAAACGAAAAAGAAAATTATGAATAAAATCAGAAAGAGACAATTGAAATTGGACACATAATAAGAAAAAAATGAAGATTTGACACAAGACATATTGAAGGCAAGAGGAACACATTGAAAACAGTGAGTAACCTAAATCCGCGTATCCAAACAAATGTCAGGGAATGGCAGGGACAATAAAAATACAAACGTTCTCAAAAGATACGAAGAATAGAAAGATGTGGAGAGACATAACCACCCACGTCATGAAGAGGTACGGGACATAGAACAACAAGACATCGTTCGAAGTTTAAATGTACAAATTTCAAGCAGTGAATTCCTTCCACCCGCAATAGATTAGAAAATCCAGAGACAACCATTATGACAAATTTTATCTTATAAAGTATATTTATAAGTTATATTTATGTATTACTGATAAGTTCAAATGGAGTTGGCAATTATAGAATTGTTTTTTAGAGAAATCTAACAAATAAATTCAACTAAATTAAGACATTTATTACTTAATTTCAAAGCCTGTTACTCTTGAAAGCGTTGGAGAGAAGGAATTAAAGAAAAAAAAGCAAAGTCATGATTTTTAATCTAAGTCGTTCGTGAGTTACCACAAATTTAAATTCCCATCTAGAAAAATGTCTATACTGTTGCGAGAGTCACCACTTCTGCGGAGAAAATGGAAGGGCCTTATTTTGTCCCGAAAACAATATTTGGCGGACTTATGTATGCCCGAGTAAAAATAAGTAACAAAACATGGATTTCAAACAATGCATGTTTTAACAACAGTGAGAAATTATATTAATGTGTACACAGTCTAAAAGAAATAAAAGGCATTAAAAAATTAGCTATTAACTATTAAGAATTGTGCATGTATGTGTGCCATACACATGTGTTTGTGTGTGTATGTGTATATGAATGTATGTGTGTATATATATATATATATATATATATATATATATATATATATATATATATATATATATATATATATATATATAGGGGTGTACCTGTTCTGTCGTCATTCAGTCGGAGAAAAGAATATTCCCAGCGGAGACTCCTTCATGCTACTACATCTAGAAAGGAAATGTTTGTCTTTTATAGAACTTAAACAGCGTCGTCTAATGGGCGTTTAGCCAAGCTAAGTGAGGTAAACTACTATACCGTGTTAAAGAACTCTACCATTACGAGTAGGATCCAGAAATTTTAGAAATTCATACTCACAGCTTTTATTAAATATGGCAGACATGGAAGATTTAATTAAGTTTTATTATTATCATTATTATTATTATTATTTCGTTTTTCCAGCATTATTGCGTTTTTCCGTTTGGACAATTAAAATTAAGGAAATTTTTTCTTCTCCCTTACTACTACCAAACGAATAAACTTAAAGGATGCTGGAAAAATAAATAAAAAAATCATTAAATCTTCCTTGTCTGCCATATATACATATATATATATATATATATATATAGGGCAGACAAGGAAAATTTAATCTTGATGTTAAATTCGTTAAGGAAGGCGCCGTAGTTTTTTCATTTCTTCTATTTTCCCAAGTACTTTCAATCTCATCCAAGATCATTTTTCGGGGTGAATTGCTAAGACAAAAAAATTTAAATAATTAAATTTTTGCATGATTTCTTTTTAATTTTTAATATCAACATTAAGAAGTTGAACTAATGAATTCGAGAGGATAAAAATAAAATAGATAGATATATGTCCAGATTATTCAACCAAACATGAGTGAATGAAAATATGCTGCTGATATATATATATATATATATATATATATGTGTGTGTGTGTGTGTGTGTGTGTGTGTGTGTGTGTGTGTGTGTGTGTGTGTGTGTGTGTGTGTGTGTGTAAAGTGTAGAAAGATAGAGAGAGGACTGTGGCTTCACCTGGTATTTCCGAGTTTTAAGAACCCATTACCAGTATAACGCCGACGTCTAAGCCTTTGCCTAAAATTGATTTCAAAATATCAATTTATATACATTATAATTCTATAGATATTATTGCACCAATTACCTGAAATTTCCTTTGATTAAATCTTGAAGAATCACGTTGTTACCTTTAGGAAAGATGTGGTCATCTAAAACCAGCTTTTATATTATCATCCGAGGACAGTATGTTAATATCATGAGGAGACATATGTTGGCCGACAAATCTTTGAAATTCTCCAAACAATTACAAAGATTTCATTGTTATTAATGATTCATGCACGTATAAATAAAACGGGAAAGTAAATTAGATTTCAGCTTTCCATTTTAAAAAGTATTCTGTTATTTCTCAAAAGTTTATGAAGAGAAACATTGCTTGGTAAGGTGTTTCTTTTTTTATTGTTCGTGTTGTATTGTTTCGTAGGTGTTTTAAGGACACCATGACATTTATACATTAAAGGTTTTCTTAAATTAAGCCCCAGGTCCAGAACTGCTGTAATAATTTTTAGAATATTATTCTTGTTTTCGTTGTATTGTATTTTACGTTATGATTTTTTTGTAATTCACTAAGTCGCTTTCTTTTGGCAGTTTCAGTTTTGATGATTCAAAATTTTATTACAGAAAGGAGAAGAAAAAAAAACATGAGTAAATTTTAAAGGTTAAATCGTAGCTAAGAGATGTAAAATTTCATTGTTATCCCCGTTCTTTTCTTTTTATTGTTATTTACTCAGTTTGAAAAATAAGAAGAAATTCTAAAGGAAATAACAATGAAGAATCTAGAATATAAAAACGCGAAGAGTGAGGAAAAATAATAAGTTAAAAATGTAGCTGTACAAGGAAGGAAGAAAGGAAGGAAGGTGAGAAGGAAGGAAGGAACGAACGAACGAACGAACGAACGAAGGATGAAGGAAGGAGAAAAGGAAGGAAGGAGAGAAGGAAGGAAGGAAGGAAGGAAGGAAGGAAGGAAGGAAGGAAGGAAGGAAGGAAGGAAGGAAGGAGAGAAGGAAGGAACGAACGAACGAACGAAGGATGAAGGAAGGAGAGAAGGAAGGAAGGAGAGAAGGAAGGAAGGAAGGAAGGAAGGAAGGAAGGAAAAGAAGGAAGGAAGGAAGGAAGGAAGGAAGGAAGGAAGGAAGGAAGGAAGGAAGGAAGGAAGGAAGGAAGGAACGAAGTAAGGAACGAAGGATGAAGGAAGGAGAGAAGGAAGGAAGGAGAGAAAGAAGGAAGGAGAGAAGGAAGGAAGGCGAGAAGGAAGGAAAGAAGGAAGGAAGGAAGGCGAGAAGGAAGGAAGGAAGGAAGGAAGGAAGGAAGGAAGGAAGGAAGGAAGGAAGGAAGGAAGGAAGGAAGGAAGGAAGGAAGGAGAGAACAAAGAAAATAGTAGGAAGCTAAAGAAGATTAAGAAATGAAAGCAGGGCGAATGTGAGGAGAAAGAGGTAAAGAAAGATGGAAAATATGGCGAAAGTAAAGGTACTGAAGAAAAGGAAGAAATAAAGAAAACCAGTTAAAAAGAATGGGAACAAGTAAAGAAAAAAATGAAGAACGAGACATAAGTATGAAGAGAGAAAATAATAAAAGAGAAATAGCAGGATGAAAAAGAAGAAAAATTGCTGAACAAAAGGGAGGAAAAAAAGAAGAACGTATAGAAATAAGGAAGACGGAATTGAATGAAAACAGACGGAAGGAATAAAGGGGAAATAGAAAGGAAGAAAGAATATAGACAAAAAGAAGGAAAGAAAGCATTAGAGCATTTAAGACGAACAATGTGAAGAAATCCTTAAATGGCAGGAAGAAATATGACTGATTAAGAAAGTTGGGATAGATAAAAGAAGGGCTTAAATAAACGGGGAGATACAGAAGCGAAGTGGGGTGCATGAATAGAAACAAAATAAAAAAATATCTGGCTGGAAAATACGAAATAAGAAAAAAAGGGATACAAACAAAAATTTCATAAAAAGACGAAAGGATAAAAGGGGAGAGCAGAAACAAAAGTAGATTATAGACAGGACGGAAGGGTGAAATAAATAAAAAAAACGAAGACAATATGGCGGAATTAAAGTTTCTGAAAAATGCATAAACAATGAAGCGTTAAAGAAAATTTTAACTTCGTCACAAAGATTCAATTTTTTTTTAAATTACAAGCAAGAAGTGATCAATAACGCATTAAATAAAATCAAGAATACACTTGAAAATTATTCAATTTATACAAATAAAATATCAGATTTCAGTACAGCAGTTTTTAGGATGTTAGCAGATCGATTTACATAACATTAAACTCGGAAAATATATCGTCAGATAAAAAAAAATGGATATAGTGCATAAAAGAGATTATATTTTTATTTTTTGAATACTTGAGTTAAAACACCGGGTCAGGTAGTGCAGAAATTGGAATGGCTGAATGGCACGTTAAAAAAGAACTGACAGTTAAGATTTTCTGAAAGTCCCTAAGAAAACCACCCGACGTGACGAATACTGGAATGACAATGACATGTACTCTGTAGGTAAAGTTGTCCTAGATATGACGATAAACTACATTCGGCAGCAAGGCCTCTAATCGGGTGACTGGCGGTTTTGATGAGCGTGGCACCACTTCGTAACAGCTCGTTCCCAGGTCCACCCTAGCTTGGGGTGGTAGTACCTGTTCGGGTCCCACCTATGGGCAAATAGTGAACCACCAAACAAATATCAATAGTATATTTTTATAATAAAATTAGCAATAAAACGTTTTATAGAAAAATGACAATCAATGCAAAACTAGGAAAAATATAAGAATACATTTTTATAGTAAAATTGCCAACGGTAAATTTTATGATCTATAAACTATATATCTAAAAAAATACATCCCCTTACCCTGAAAGTATAAAATTATGTGCAAAATATCTGTAGTTACAAGCATAAAAATTACGTACAAAATATTTAGAATTCGGCATTAACTAAACAATAGAGTTTGATATGCGGCTAAATAAAATCAACCAACCGAAGATAAAGGAAATGATTGCTTTCGATATTCCTGGAAGGCAACCGATTATCACAGATGAGTGAAGAAATAGAGAAATTACCACGATCGTGCGTTGAAACTGACAAAACAATTAGTTTGAAATAATCTTACGGTCAAATCACGCTGAAACACCGGTTCTCGTACGAAGTTAAGCAGCGTAGAGCCAGGTCAGTACTTAGATGGGGGACCGCTTGGGAACACCTGGTACTGTGAGCCCCCAAAGTCCAACCCTTACCTCACAGTCGGTGGGGGGTGTAAACGGTAGTGTCAGAGCTATGCCGCCCGGAATTTCGTTCCTGGTAGGGCCACCCAAGGCGGACAGGTCTGACACACACGCCGGCTAACAAGGGCTCGGGTGAAAATCCAAGGAGCGTCTGCATCGGTAACCGGCGGCTTCTGGTCGTTCCTGTCTCTGCGTCTGTGGGAACCCCGCGGCAAGCAAGAACGTTATCCGAGTAGGCCTGGGTACCCTACTTCTGTAATTTATCCCAAGAATCTTCTTCTCATAACAGGAAGAAGCCGGCTCAATCCGCCCAGGGTGAATGCCGCATCAGTACAGTACAGTACTCTTCGTATAATTGTAACAAAATTAGTCGTTTGTAAGTCAAAAATAAATTTTCGTTGAGATACGAACATGCACACCTCGTAATGACTGTTGATAGGATATCTGCAGACCTAACCACATGACTATTCGCTTTTTTCTCAGCTACTTATTTTGTTTCCATCTTTTTTCTTATTTACACATAATAGTAATATCATTTTAATACCATGTCCTATATGTGATTACAGCTCTCCACATTTTCTTTTTCTTCATTATCTGTGAACTGTCCTGTATTTTTAGGAGAAACAGTGTATGGGTTCTCTATTGCGTTGTCCATGGTTCAGAATTCAGAAGTGTTCCTTGTCATAGACAGCTTTTTACTTAATCTACCATAGCTGGAGGGGGAGAAAAACGGATTCACGCTTTTCCCAAGAACATTAGCGCGAAAGTGAACGCAACAGCTAACCTGGAATTTAAACTGTGCTTTTCGATTCCACTTTACTTCATTCTCCTGCCACCACATCAGCAGTAGTACTAGCAAATATACTCTTTCATTTTGTTTTAGGTTGTTCGTTGTCGCAATTCTCAAACCATGATATTACGGTCGTTAGAAAATAATGATATTTTATTCGAAAAATCAATAAATGACAATACATCAAGTAAGCCCCAAGAAAAAAAAACAAGATAATCTTAAAATTTCTCTAGTGTGTGGTGGGGGAGACTAGCCATGATTAATACATAATACAGTTTGAATTACTTACATTCTTTCTTATTCTCACCACTTGAAGGCGCCACAGTTTTAAAAGAAAAGTTACCGCCATTTTTCTCCTAAGGTCAAGTCACGACTGATATAAACATGAAATGTTTTGCTTGAAAAATGTTTTCGTGCTGCTAAGTAACATTTTTACAATGACAAATGTGTAATGTGTGGTTAATGATAGCGTAGTTTATGATTATGAGAAGCTGAGAAGTGTCAATAAACAGTATGTGTGTGTGTGTGTGTGTGTGTGTGTGTGTGTGTGTGTGTGTGTGTGTGTGTACATCTGTGTGTATATGTCGTGTGTAGGCAGCCATTTATCTCGCGAGATAATGGTATTATATATATATATATATATATATATATATATATATATATATATATATATATATAAAACACCTTCTGTCAAAACTTTTTCTTGGAACAATGTAAACAAGACTGTGTTTAAGGTTGATTGGTATATTGAAAGTAGGGCTACTTAGTACACTATCTCTCTGATTGTACCAACTTACGCCAATAAAAATAATTCTATTAATGTAATATACAAACTAAAATGTACCTCTTATAGGTCAAAACTAGTGATGAAGTAGTTGGCTTTATACTTATGTTCATTGACAAGTATTTGCCTATTGTTTGTTTTAAAAGATCCTCTTATTTTCACTGTTATAAAAGCACATAATTTTACTGACAATAATGAAAAAACGCATTGAGCTTGGTATATTGAGCAACTTTTTTTCTGTTTTTAGACAAAACGTAGCTTTCTAACACGAGTAAATTTTTTCATCATTACAGTTGTGTCGACTTGAAGGTACACTCCAAATTCGTGTAATCACTCATCTTCATCATAACTGGTCGTTTCCAAACATACCCATCTGATCAAGCATTCTTGTGTTTTTGCAACACCTACTGGTCTAAACTATGGTTTATATTGCAACTATACTGCGCCGACTTCAGTTACAGTTCTAGTATATGCCCCACCAGGATTTGAATTCACAGTTGTCCTTTTCATATACTGATTACCAATCACTGTTAGAAAGTCTCGTCTACTCTGATATTTGATCCGTAGATGGACGGGAAGAAGAAAGAGAATCCTACCTGACCCACTTAAGTGAAAATGAATGTAAAAATCTTGAATTGAATACGAACTCAGCTAACCAATTTCTCGTTACGAACCTCTAAAAACTTTCACGTCCAAGACGTTTTATGGTAATAGAAATGGTAATGGTAATATCAGCCGTGTTTCCTTACGAGGAAACACTTGGCATTTAATGGTCGAACAGACAGTACTACTGACAGTTAAAATTTATAAATTCCTTCTCTTAAAAACGTTTTTTTCAAGAAAATAGGTATCTCAAGTCCAGTAGTTGTTATCGCTATTTATATTATTGATGGTGATTTCGTTCCTTACATTTTGTTTCAAATATTGTAGAAGGTTAACATCTTGGTTTTGTCATAATTTTCTCTTAGATTTATATGTGCTATCCATTTTAGTTGTTGCCGCTTTTGGTAATCCTCAAGCGATGTTGTTTTTATTATTCTGTACAGTTCTTGGTTTGTAATTCTGTAGCATCAGTCCACAATGTTCAAAGAAAATTGGTTTTCTCCAAGACCCACAGGCTTCACGCGTTCGTTTAACCATTCATCTTAGAAAGTGTTTGTATGTAGCTGGCAGTTTAGATATTTCTGAATAGGGTTTTATGCCATGTATGTTATTCATAGGAAAGTTTCGATCTGACAAATCTAAACGGCGTAGAATGTAACTCGATTTTTCAGGTTAATGTTTTGGCATTGTAGCAATTTTCGGTGTTGGGTGAAATAATCGCTAGCGCATTCTATTCTGTGTACAATTTACTTTTCTCTGACACTAAATTTATTACGGTTTTCAAATAATCATAGTTTCAATGTGATTACGATGACTCATGCACATATTACATCAGAATAAAGTAAACCTCTTCTGAAGTACGTTTCACTCGGAGAAAGCATACAAATGGCGCTTATAACAGACTTATAATTTTTCGTCATCCCAGAACATATGATACAATTTTGCATTTTTCTTTTTACTCCCTTTCACCTAATAGAAGATGCAACAGCCACCCAAGGTAGGGAGTTATTGAATTAGGTTGTTGACAGTGGATTACAGTTGGCCGACAATTTGAAGAGGTTAAGTTTGTAATCATCGGGGAAGAATCGGGTGGTCTGTTCAACAAAGTAGCTGAATCAAGCATCCTTCATATGAATCGAATTCGAAGGAAAATGAGAATGATTTGACCCAGAATAAGTGTTATGGCGCGCCTTATATGTAAAGGTCTGAACTGGTGGAACTAAAGAATGTTCTTAATTCTTCAGTATATTTGTCATGGAAATAACGATAGAGTAGTGGATGTACGGTATAAACTAATTCATCAGCCATGAGCTCAATTAGAACCTTCTGAACTCAAGGCTGAAAAGGGAGGATTGAGCAGTGTAGCCCAGCTACGGCAACAATATTTCATTTTTGGTTTGATCTTACTCTTGAAAAGATAGAGAATTGCAAAAGAAGTTACGTGTTTTAAGGAGCAGCACAAGGAATCCTTTTGTCCAAACCTTTACAGATTGATCGTTTATTTGAGCTCCACTTGAAGTCGGTTACTTTATGGTATAGAGCTAATAGCCCAGTCCTTAGAATTTGTATCAGTAGACAACTGATTCACAGTTCGTTTCTTTATTCTTTTTCAGATATTTCAAACATGGTTTAAACCTATCAAATGAAAATCCACCATAATAATCGAAATACTCATCATAACATAAGAATAATGGATCAATCATTGCGTGAAGATAAAGTTCAGATCAGTAACAGTTGAAGCTGTGTTACCTTTCAGTGCACTTAAATGCGTCAAAGGCGGAACATATTTACAACATCAAAAATATAGTTTACTTTATCATCTATAAAATACGGATTCAAGCTTTTATTTTAAACCGTTCACTCATTGGAAGAAAGAGAGGTTCAAAATGATTTGCAACTTTTATTAAACGTCATGCAAATTTATCCGCACGTGTGTCTGAGCCTACGGTCTAGGCTCAAACTAAGTTTCAGAATAACAAAGTTTTGACTAAACTCGCTGTAATCTTTCATTGCTATGAGTTTGATGTATTGAACTGTGAAGAAACTGGTGTCAAAACAGTTCAGAAATTTAGAAGAACCATTTGGTAGATTTGTTATTTCTATTGAGCGACGCCAATTATTAACGTTATGGTGTTATGTCTATATCATTAGTACTATTGTTCCACCCATGGTGTGATTCAAGTTTTCTTCTTTCGATTAGCATATTATTCAGAATTAATCAGTTCGCCGTATTGGCGTAGCTAACACATCTGAGTGAATAATAAAAGAACTATTGCTACCAGTCATTAAGTTAATTCCACCTCTCATCTTACGTGAAGCTTAGATAACCCATTTTGATATATAAATATTTGCTTTAGCAAAGGGAAATGGCGTTGTTTTATTTATATGCAGCCGCTTGGGAGATCTGTCTTTGGCCTACTGAAAAAAAAACGTTCTCACTTACTCAAAACACGCGTGGACGAGAACTTATACAGGCGAGTTAGTGACAACATAGACCTTTTGTCACATCCTCCCAGCGTGGGACGGAAAGTAAATACTAAGTCAGTGACAGTATATGACATCGCTTCAACTGAGTTTGATTACTCACCTTGAGACTCTGTTCTTGCAAATATTTTTTTTTTTTTTTTTTAAAGCGTTTTGATATCTCAGGAATTATTCAAGACATCTTCACTGTCGCTGATTTGCTTCATCTACTGTGATATACAGGACTGAACCTCACCCAGACAATATAGACCCGCACGATATGTCAGAAGCCAGTATCATCGAGACAAGAAAACAAAATCTCAAATGAGTGGGAAGGCTCGACTAACTAAAACCGTCCTCGCCTTTCTTATTATTCTGGCTCAATGAGTCTTTTGGTCCCCGTAAGACAAAAGCAACCAAGGATTTGCCGATGTTCAAATGCTTATAAAACTGCAATATTTTGAGAAGTTGAAAGGTGAGTTTACAAACTTCAAAATATTCCTTGAAATGGACATGCATGCTGTCATAGAATGTCAGCCTCTCCAATAGGCAACGGACTAATAAATTATGCAGTCAGATCTTATGCAATATTACGTTTTATAGGGTTTTTTCTGTTAAAGAAACATTTTCACTGATCCAAAAATGTACATAGCCACTAACATTTACTAGAAATATACTGCATGCATGATTTTAAAATCACAGATACAACTATAGCAACGCCGTTGAACAATGCTGGTGTCAGACGCCTTCGAATAGCACTCGCAGTAATAGTACTTACTCAATAATACTCGCTCAGAAAGTAACCACCGTAGTATAGTGATCAGTATAGAGAACAGAGGTCCGTATTGTAATAGAGGATAGAGCAGAAATAGCGATTTTTTAGATGTGACAATACTGTCTATTTATGGGTCTTCTTTATGATGACGTGATCAACTTAATTCAATAATGGGATCACCTGTGTTTGCTCACTGGCGATCTATGTTCAAACTACAGTGTCGGCAACGACACTTTATTTTTATACAAAAAATGATTTGTGTAATGCTATGTCATTTAATGCAATTTTGTTTCCAATTTGCTATAATTATTTTGTCGAACTGAAAAAAGTGGAAGTACTTCTTACAGCTTCAAGCAATTGGATCAAATATATATAATATTGCTGCGATTAGAGCCAAGGAGGGGCATAGTTTGGCCAAATAAATTTATCTCCCTACAAGAATCATCCATAAGATAAAGAGCTTTCTCCAAAAAAGTGTTTGCCATTTATCCAAAGAACCTCCTCGAGAATATCGAGCGCAAAAGAAAAGGATCAGCTGTTCTCATTGACGTCACCGAAAAGAATGCAACTGAATCAAAAGTAAAATGAAAAAACTGTAAAATAACAGAATAAAATACACTTCAGACAAGTCGAAAATAGTTAAAAGAAAAAGGGAAAATAGTAAATGAGCAATAAATAAATAAAAATACAACAATGGTGAAATTTTTTCATTGATTTACGTATAACTTTAAATTGAATGTCTAATGGGAATTGGGTAAATTGTACATCAATTCAAATTTTGCTACATATTGAGTACATTACAGAAAACAACAAAAACTACTTTGTCAAAATTGTATATTTCTAATGAATTAATTGTTTTTTTTTTTTACTTATAATCCGACATAAATTTCCTATTATTATAAACATTATATGTAGTGGATACAATTGTGTGGGTAGACATTTCTATTTTTTTTTGTTTGTTTGTTTGTTTTTAAATAGTGTAATTAACGTATTACCAGGCTGTATTTTCGAGAGTCTTTAACAAAGACAATGTGATCTTCAGAAGGGTACGAACCTGCGTCCTCATTATATAGCGGAAATCACCATATTGCCTGGCATGATTATATCAATGAGAAAAACTGGTAATTTTGAATTTGGCTATTGATTATCTAGCATGATGATTGATAAGTTTTTCTTTGATCTTTAAAATATGCCCCTTATTTTATTTTATATCTATTTCTATCTTTATTCGGGGGCAAATATCAATAGTTCTATGTCGTCCTGCTTTTCTTATTCTTCTTTTTTCATCTTCTAACATATAAAAATGCATCACTGAAGTTTGCTCATACGATGTCTGATCAAAAAGCATCGGGATTCTTGCTATCGTAACGGAGCTAAAGTACGCAGAGTGACGTCGATTGGCAGAGATTAACCTTGGTTCGGTTTGGTTTGGTTTGGTTTGTTTTACGGCATATCAACTTCTATGGGTTATTTAATGCCAACAAGATTTTTATTGCTGTTAATTTTTTTTTTTTCAAAATGTATTGCTGGTAATAATTTTTTCTTCAAATATACATTGCTGGTAATAACCTTTTACAAAAATGTACCGCTGGTATTAAAACATATTTTTACACTGTCATAGTGTATCGACCCCAGTTTTGGGGTCAACTATTTGTCCATAGCTGTGACCTTAACAGGTTTTACCACCCCGGGTCAGGGTGGACCTGGGAACAACAGCAATTAAGAGGTGGTTCTACAGTCCTCAAAACCTACTATTCAGAGGCCTTACTGTTGGATGTAGTTTATTGTTTTACACAGGATGCAGATTTACTCGGGCGCGCATACACACTAAGTTTTTTTTTATTCTAGTGCTTCTTCCATCAGTGGCCATAACTTGTGCAGCAGTTTTTGTATTTGTTTTTTTTTTGTTTTTGTTTTTTTTTCTTAGTGCAACATTCTCCAGGTCCGACATCCATCCTATTACCCAGATCTCGAAAGGAACAAGATTTCAGGACGTCGAGGAAATCCAAGAGAATGCGGCGAAGTAGCTGTTCGCTATTCCAAAAAATAAGTTCTGGGAATGCTTCCATCAATGAAAAAGACGCTGGATAAAGTGTGTAGCGTCAGGAGGAGACTACTTCGAAGAAGATTAAACGTGGAATTGATATGTGTCGCAGTTTTATATCTACAGCACCAGTCTTTTTGAGCAGACCGCGCATTATATTCGTAAAATCATACTTTTTTTTACTCACATACGTTTCTTTATTGCTGCCAATGCTTTTATTTGGTTTACATTTGAAATGATAACAATGTATTCCTCAATTCTGTACGCACAACATGCGAACAAACTTGCCCAATCATACTGTGCTTATCTTACTGCTGTGATATATTAACAAGGATTAAATCATAATATTGTAGGAATCCTTCTCGTTTTTTTTTTCGTTGAATGTTAAAATTCGGAGTGTCGGGATTCGATACAATAATAAAATATTTTTGCTGGGTTGTTCGTAATTCGGCCGTTTAGAATAATCACACGATTTTCATTGAAAGAATAAAATTCAGTAGAAAAGACAAATATCAATTTAATATAACGACAATAATACAAGTAGTTGGTGATAGACTGGAAAGTAATTTTTTGTTTTGTTTTCTTTGATAAAGTTCTGAAAAAATATGAATTGTCTTTGTGTACTTATGTGAGAAACAATGAAATGTTGTTATATGTGTGTTTGTATAAAAAAAAAAGTCAGCACGTGTGTGGGTGGTTCATAATAAACAGGATACAAGAGATAGAAATTGTTTCTTATTGTTATCAGTGTTGCCGTAGTATGTAGTTTGTCAACGCTGTCGCTGTCGTGAATATCATAAGCGAAGTTTGCGTGGAGCTTAGCGACAGCTGTGTGTATCCTGTTTGGGGCCGGAGTTCGTATGTTTTATACACTTTTCGTAACAAAATCGGCTCCAGAATTAAATAATTTATTTCTTCCTAATTGGCCCTAAAAAGCCACGTTGTATGTCTTCTACTACGTCCGCACGATATATATATATATATATCAGATTTAAAAGAATTATACTCAACCATTGTAGCTTTTGGCCATATTTGGGTCTTAATGAATTAATTCCATGGTAAGTTAGTGCATCAAATCAGCCTTTATCTACCATAAAATACGTTGATTTATTTGACATTTATTCATTGTCTTTTTTAATATTGGGTTAGATATTTGTCATCAGGAAAGTAAACATATGGAACGGAGTTAGGCGTCGGAGTTGTGGTGAGGAAATGCTGTATGTCTTCGCCTTTTCTGGACACGACAAGTCAGCATTGGAAAGACAGACGAGCGGAAAGTTAGAGAGGCGTGCGCCGTGTACCGGATGTTGATTGGACGGACGACAGGCACGTAAGGAACTGGCAGGCAAAATACTTTCATTCCTCAAATATTGTTGCTTGATTTATTACTGACTTTCTTTATGATGCTTACCACTACAAAGTAGGAATGTCATTTTAAGGGGATTTTTTAATCATAAAATAACAAAGCTATAGAAAGAGACAGACAAAAATAAAATTACATTTTATTTTGATACATTTCTGTCAAGGCTGACAACTGGAAAGAAGAGCTTTATGTCACTGTATAAGGAAGTATATTACGTGAATGGTTTGACTAGGTACACGGTCGTTCAATATATTTTTTATCGAATAATGTGGTAAGCCAGTGACCAGAGATGATGTTAAAATATGTAGTAGATCGAAGTAAGAGACATATACTATTACCAAAAGTGTCAGTAGTAAGATAATATAAACAGCTATAATCGAAAACAGAACTTGTTTCATTAATTAGTAATCATACGATAAACTAATCATTAATTAGTAATCATACGATACCCAATTTTGCATATTATTCCTGCAAATACAACAGAAGATAAGAAAATGTATTAAAATCGTACTGCCTTCTGGCTGAGAGAATTGTACGACAGAGGCCAATGGTCGAGAAGTGTTAAATGCCAGAATGTCGGATACCCTCGGTAAATGGACACTCTTCACATAGATTGACTAAGCGCCATCTTCTTTTCCCCACCCTAGTTGGTTTTATGCTATGCAAAATCAAGCATAGGAAATAATCAAGAACACTATTAAAAATGATACAAATTATCCTAAACAGAATTTGAAAAATATTAATATGAACTTTCCCAATCTAAGACTTGCAAGTCTACTTTCAATTAATGCTAAAAAAAATAGACATATTTATTAAAATAGAGGAATATTGACAGGAATAGCAATAGTATTGTAATCACCGCAAATGGAAATTTAATATTGAAATATGTATTAAGAAAGGAGGAGAAGAAAAATTATAACTAAAACCTGACTAGTCCTCATTTCTCGCTATTCGGAGCTCAGCTAATAAATGATATAACTGCTAACTACAGCTAAAAGCACGCGAAATTGCGAATTATGTAATACATATATAATAATATATATTTGTAATACATATCCTCTGACGAGAGAGGGGAGATAATCAGAAGTCCTGGGTATGACGTTAAACTACATCCGACAGCAAGACCACTGATCGGGAGATTGAGGGTTTTGTTGAACCACTTCTTATTTGCTGTTGTCCATAAGTACAGCTTGATCTGGGTGGTAGCACCTGTTAGGACCCCAGCTATGTGCAAATAGTGAATAAAACACTATAAAAGTATAAATACATATTTTTAAAGTAAAAATACCAGAAATACGTTTTTATACTAAAAAAGTTACCAACAATACTTCCATGTCTCAGTTTCAGTTATTTCCTTTTAGTAATCAACTCTGTCAGTTTTCTTTTCAGTTTGCTTTGGCTAGGTATTGAACTCAAAACTCTATGAGTCAAATCAGTGGATTACTTCAACCAACATTTTTATCCACTGGGCCATGTGGAACTAGAGCGGTCACTCTCGGTGGACGAAATAAAGGGCTCGGTACGAAATTCCACTCACCCAACGAAGGCCGAAGCGTACACTGGCCGAAATATCGTGAATATGACAATAAAGATGAGGGAAACAATATAAATAGTGTAAACAGTGTTGTGCAGTTATTTCGCAGTTGAGGCTTGTATTTGTACTAAATCGGTCCTAAATAGTTCGACGTACAAAACGTTAAGAACTTGATATAATAGGTATTACGCAGAGTAATCTTGTTGTGGTCACTGACTACTTTCGTATTTGACTGTCGACTGCTGTCTTCCGACATCGACGCTATTTAGTAACTGCCCCACGCAGTCACATGTGGTATAAGACGGAATTAAATGTGAGGTTCCCGAGCCCCTAGGCTCGGCCAAAAAATCCCCGTAGACCCAGCATAAACGGGATCAGGTGTGTCTACCTCCCCGGACGAAACTCTGCCCTTCGGCATAGCCTCATCCGGGTTCCTCTCTGCCCGAAAGCAGAGAGTTCAACTGTCGTCCGACATCGACTAGTATTTAGTCACCTCCCTCACGAGGGGTATCGTGGCGCAAGGCCAGTTTAACGTGGGATCTCCGAGCCCGTGGGCTCGGCCAAAAATATACCCTTTGAACCCGTATAAACGGGTTCATGGACGGTTTACCTCCCCGAAGGAGAGACTGCCCTTCGGCATAGCCTCGTTCGGGTTCCTCCCCGCCCGAAGGCAGAGAGTTCAACCGTTCAGCCGGTCGTCCGACATCGACTGACCGTCGTTTCTCTTATTACTTCTACTTATATTAGGTGGGAGATTCTATTAACTATAGAATAGGTGTGTTTCACCATAACAAACAGATAGTATGTGCTTAAAAATTGGTTAACTAAGAGTTTGTTATAAATGTCTGCTAAAATAGTATCAGAAATAGTGATTTTCTAAGCGCAGCTTAGTCGTGGCACTAGGACGAAAGTATGGGTTATCCAGTGAGAATCGAACTCACTACTCAGTTGTCATTGTTCTAGCAAGACATGCTTGCCAATAATTAAACCACGTCGAAGTGCCCAAATAATATCTGAAATGTTCAGTTTTCAATTCTGAATTGAGGTCATTTTTGGTTCCAGGTAGTGTATGTGAAACAGGGGTCTATAGAGTTTGGCTATAGAATATGGCTATAGAATATGGCTATAGAATATGGTCTATAGAATATGGCTGTTCTGTAGGATGTACCTCTTCCAATATTCAATGAATATTCTTCTTCTTCTATATGCCATGTCTCTTGAGAATATGGGCAATCGTAGATCTCCACAACTTCCTATCCCGTATAGCTCTAAATAACCTTTTAATATCCTTTCTATATTCTGTTCGGTATTCATTTACACAAGCTTGTTAGGTATCCCATTCACGGTTTCTCTCTTTCACTCTCATCTCCAATATGCTCTGTGGGTGTCAGATTTGTCAAACCTTCTTTCCTCAAAATATACCCCAGAAATTTTTACTGTATCTTTCTGATTCTAAGTATATGTGTCATTTAAGTTACGATCATACTTGAAACTTCCTCGCTGCTTATATTTTCCGTCTATGGTATTTTTTTTATTCATTTGTAGAACCATATCTACGATGCCGCAAGTCTCTTCTTAATCTGTGAGTAGATTGTCCGGCATTCGCTGCCATATAGAAAAGTGTCTACTACATAGCAGATTAGAAGTCCGTTCTTTGATTCTAGCCAAAAATTCATACTTTTTATTTATTTATTTTGAAGTCATTTTTTGCTGTTCCATTGCAATTTCGTATTTCTGGATGACATTTTCTATTACGGCACTTCCCGGATTCTTAAACTTCTGTACTTGCTTGATTCCGGATTCTCGAATTCGTTGCTCTCCTCTTGGACTTTTTCTCTTGCTAGCATTCTGTCTTCTTACAATCGTTGGTTAGTCTGTTCTTCCCGCTTTACTTTACTAGTTAGACAAAAAGTTCCCTTAGTTTTCGTTTTGTTTGCTATCAACACTGTTAACTCAGGTGTGTGCCGTGTATTATACACGCTTAGGCGATCATGTATCTTTCGATACATGATCGTCTAAGCAGTAGATGATCGTCTAAGCAGTAGATCTTTCTGCGGTAGACCAATTGCCATCAAATTCTATAGAACCCGGTCTGTCCTGCAATTTACCTATGGCTGGAGGCGAGAAGAAGAGGATACATACCTTTCCCAAGGGTATTAGTACGTAAGTGAATGTAATGAATTTGACTGGAATTCGAACTCGGCTCTTCGGTTCCTCAATCCGAGCTGCTATCCACCGTGCCTCTTCAGTGTTAACTACGTATCTTATATTGTTACGATTGTTTCCACCGATAATAAATACTGGTAAGATTTCTAGTTCCCTTAGTATATCCTCGCTGTAAAGGTTGGAGAAATCTGAGAAAAAGACATACTCTTTTCTTCCACTTCGTTCTATTTTTGTGGATTTACTCAGTTTCCTTTTCTATCCGTATTCAAGCGGCTTGCTCCCACTATAACTTCTGAATTATTCTAACATCCCTCCCCAAAACAAATCAAGTTTTCCTAGCAAGTCAAATGGGCAAAAATTATATCTTTTCTTAGAAATTGAATTCATTTCTATACATATTAAACAGCTGGGGAATGTCATCTATAGAAATGTAAAAAAGAGATTTTCATAGTTAGAATAGACCACACCCTGGCACAGTTTTAGCTGAATTTCGACTTCGGAGGTTTATTAAAAAGCGCTGGGAAATGTGAATTGATATGGATGAAGAACTATGTCTAAAAATATCTACTATATAAAAAACTTCTATACAAATGTGCTTGTTTTCTATGTTCAGCTTATATTGGGCACGAAATTGTCAAGCAATTTCATACCTAATATGAGTAAACAGAAGAAAATCCACTTGAAATAAAAGTTTGTGCGGTATATTTACTTAATGATTTTCAAAAATCGTTTGACTAAATCTCATTATTTTACTGTTGAAATACCTACAAGTTCTATTCTGGCATTTTCCTTTCTTGCACTTCTCGCTCGTGGAACTGTTCCTGTTTCGTGCATTCTTGCCACCTACGATCTTCAAAAATTCAATATGTCTTTCGCCATCTTTTATCTTCCTGAAATCTATAGTTTTAATGTCCCTTCTCATTAATGTATTTTCGTTCTCTTTCACTCCCTGTAATCCCCGGTGATTTACTGACATTAGATAAGCTTAGGTAACATATATTTGAACCTACAACAGTTTGATTGTCAATAAATTGTATCGAGGATTATTTCTATTGCTAATGCGTCCGAACCTCACTTGCTGTCCCATTATTGTTCCAGACTAAGCTAAGTTTATATATCTATGAGAGAATACTAAAATGTTCTCGGCTTGATAATGAAGACTGATATTTGGTTATTTTTAATCAAATTTAAGGTTGTGGTTTGAGCCGAGGACTTCTCAGCGACAATTTTGTACACGGAGACAAACACCAATCAAAATTATATTTATATATATATATATAAAATAAAATACATTATACTATTATTATAGTTATTACATTCAAACATTAAAGTTACCACTACAAAAATGCATATTTGTTTCGATGCCCAATTCAGAGATCTCATCAGGTGGTGAGCAAAGATAGTTACTTCTCTACTTTTGTATTGAGCTCTCTTTTAAATTAATGTTATGTTCACTTGAATTTATATTCGTTTCGTTCTCTTTTATATATATATATATATATATATATATATATATATATATATATATATATATATATATATAAATGCTCTATCCCTTCAGGAGGTAAACGATCCTATCTGTTCAAAGGTTCTGTTTATGTATTACCTGAATTACCATGAATTCTTGGTAAAGATTGTGGAGTGGTTTCCCGTTACCCTCTTCAATTTTTTTTTTTTTACTTCAGGTTTATCCTTCTCGTAGATTGACTAACATCCAAGGCAAGAGATTCAAACAATTTAATGGATTCATCCCCTTCACTAGGGCATTTGTGCGAAAACAAAGCCAATAAACTATGCGGAAATTTAAATACTACGATTCCTCAAATGAGAAGAATGAAAGCAACCCCAATTCGCAGTTTCGCATAT
Source organism: Acanthosepion pharaonis (assembly GCA_903632075.3). Taxonomy (NCBI): domain Eukaryota; kingdom Metazoa; phylum Mollusca; class Cephalopoda; order Sepiida; family Sepiidae; genus Acanthosepion; species Acanthosepion pharaonis. The sequence continues at coordinate 5,921,512 of CAHIKZ030004979.1, read as the reverse complement.
TTTTTTTAAAAATAAATACAAAACTTTTACAAAAATTACACCTGAATGTATATATCTTTTACGCATAATTCAAATTATGAAACATTCTATGCAGTTAAAGTTACGACTAGCGGATAAATAAAAATGCAAGCCACACTTATCCGTTTGAGTTAGAAAGATAGCCTCGGGAGGCTTAAAGTCAAACTTCCCAATAGATTCAGTTGATGTGGCTTGCGTCGTCCAAGTATGGAGAGGATTGTCCCCATGAATTTACAAAACACATTTGCTTCCACCCATTGATATTAACTTTTCCTTTGGCAGACCGTTAGCATTTCACATTCGACATTTCCTTGCTTTAATCCGATTATCCAACAATGCCGAGGCCCACAATGCCAGAGTGCTTTTCCATTTGGAGAGGTCACTTTGCCAGAAGAACCACTCTTTGGACCGAGCACCCAATGCTTGACTTGTGTACTTGTCACAAACTAAAGAAAGGAAATGAGAAGGGAAAAGAGAGATTGATATTCTTGTTGGACTTTCCGAGAAACATTTCTTCTACATGGACTGCATTGAGGCTTGTGTCTTCGCTTTTCTCTTGGAGGTGGAAACGGCGCGGTGGGGGGGTGTTCTTCTACGCTGGACTTTAATTCCAGTTTTTTTTTTCCTCGACACTTCTGCCGGATGTTCGACCTTTCGCTCGATTGTAAGGTCAAGATTATATAAAAAGCAAAACAATGTAGAAAGAAACAAAGAAAAATTCACTGCGAACTTTTCCTTTGACAAATATCAAATGAGAGTGACAAAAATTTCTATCATATATATATATATATATATATATATATATATATATATATATTAGCACCATGTTTTCATTACATGTCTCATTAAATAATTTAGGCAAGTTATATCTACTTATTTTTCTATGATCCGCTCATATTTACGGACAAGCTTCTTAGTATCCTTATTAAAAAAAGAAAGTTAACATATTGATTGATATTGACTTATTCCGAGTACTTTCGACAGTAGAAAAATGTCATCTTCAGGGTCTTGTCTTATCAGGCTCTTGTTTTATCTAAGATAAATTTGTTGTGTTTATCTGAAAATTAAACTTATTATTTGTGAAGTGAAAAACGCTAAACTTATGAACTGTACTTTTTTTAATTTTTATTTTTCTTGTAGTAATGTCAAGGGAGAGGTAACTAAGTTATTAAGATGTGTATCTATTTTTTTTTAAATATGTAAAGCTATTAGTTAAAACCTAGATATGTTTAAACTATCTACTGTAAACATTTTAAAACATTTGTGCAGTATTCATAATTAATTTTATTAAGGCTTGGTTTCAATTTTTTAATATAGATAGCATAAAGAATTTTTAGTTTTGTTCATTATTTTCATGAAAAAGTATAGATATATTTTCAGCAAAATTTTTTCTAAAAAAAATAAATATAAATGTCCCTTGGGAGATTATAACTCCAACAGAAAAATGATATTTATGTTGGTCACACTACAACCACCTTGTCTCGGGGGTTGAGTTTTCATTTGAATGATGCATCTAACATGTCCAAACGTTTGCAACATGCCTGTCCACATTCGTAATTTACAAAACAAATGAAATCGTTCAAGTTTACTTCCGTATTTGCCGTGTCATCTCAGGACGTAGATGATTGTGGCTCTCTACAATTTCCTGTCATTTGTAGTTCTTAATAAATTGTAATTCTTAGCTATTTTTTCTAAACCATTTTCCGCCATCCATTTAGTTAAGATCATCAGTATGTGATGCGCTGTTTTTCTCTGTTACTCTTGCCATCAAACTGTCTTGTGAGTATCAGATTTTCTGAGCCCTCCTTCCTTCTTATGACCCCAGAAATCTATGATTTACGCCTGACAGAATGTCGAAAATGTCCTTTGAATGACATACCATATTGATTGGCGAGTGCTTTGTTCTAATCTGAACAAAGCACTCGCCTAAGAAGCAGTGACCAGTTAAAAGCTGTTGCATTCATTTTTTACCTTGACAAGTGCCAGTCGCATATATTTATCTAGGAACGAACATTTTCGAAAATAAGTCGAAGAACAAGATCAGGAAAGACTTTTTTTTCATTTAATGTTTCTATGTGTCACTCCATTGGACAGAAGATAGCATTCAAGATACACATAATATATTTGAGTTTTGCTAAAAAAAAAAAGAATTATAACATAGGAATTGAAATGTAAATCATAGATGTTGGCATGCACAGACACTAGAATTAATGAAGTTTCTCAGACGCATGTACACATAAAAAACACTAGTGAATAATATCATTGATCGAAAAACTATATACACACATTAGCTTATGTGTTTCTCTGTTAACAAAAGGAAACGTTTATTAACACATCCATCAATATTGAAAAGGTGAATTTAAAGACGTCAGAAAATCTATTTGATTTAATAGTAATGCTGAATATTTCATTATATATGCCTGTAAGGAAAAAGAAACGATGCAATATAGGCATCGCTAAAAACGCTTCATTCTTGCTCTTCACAATTGCTGCCTAATTACTTGAAGGAATCGAAATATTTAATGTCGCAATAACGCGTCTGTCGTAAATGGTTGTAAACAAATCTGCCAGCATAAGTTCGTTAAGTCCACACATTAACATGGCATTCTTTCCTGTAAATCAGATAAAACAATTCGCTAAACACTGAACTGCGTTATATTTTTAATTTACAAGCATTCATGGGAGCGACAGACAGTTAAAATTCCCTGGCGCCATCTTTTATATGTAAATTGATGATGAAGCGTGGAATAAGGTTGATGTAAGTTTCCAACTGTATTTGTTGCATAATGTAGAGATCTGTGAAGCGTCTTTCATGTTTATTGATTATTTATGTAAGGTTGGCATAAGTTTCCAACGGTATTTGTTGCATAGTGTACATATTTATGAAGCGTCTTTAATGTTTATTGATTATTTATGTCAGGTTACTGACATAAATAATGCTAACCCAGCATAATGAACCGCGATGACTAAACTGGTTCCCCCACCTGGACATTCTTGTGAGAAGGTTTGGTAGACATACAGCCTGATTAAAAAGACCTGTCAAAAGGTAGTTAATCCTTATTATAGCGTCAACCACCATTTAGCACAATGGGGTAGATCGGGCTCCATAGCTTAAACTCCTTTCCTCATTATATGTCTTAGAAATTCCAACTGTCTCTTTCCGATCTTTTTCTTGTTCTTTTTTCGCTCGATTTAGTTTAAAACTTCCCGGTTGCTCATATGCTCTGTCTGTGGTATTCACATGATTCTTCTGTATAATTACGTCACTGTTGCTTCCAGTCTTCTTTTCATCTGTGAGGAAATTGTCCGGCATTCCCTACTATATTGAAGGATTGATATTATATAACAGTTGATCATTCTTATCTTTATTTTCAACAAATTTTCTTGTTCCTTAATGTTTAAATTCCCAGGCAAGGGAGAGGGCAGAAAAAATCGTCATTTGATCTCAGACACTGTCTGAACGATAAGATCTCTTCTATGTAGCTTCTTCTTCTATGTGTCATGTCTCTTCTGCAAGTGAATGAACATGGCTCTCCGCAACAATCTATTATTTCTCTCTACATTTATTAACAGGCATCAATTGATAAATAATTCTGCTTTCTTCGGATGTAATCCGTGAGAAAAAGGTAACATCACCTGAAGATAAGAATTTTTTTCATACGCAAGTTACATCTCATATATATATCTATGTGTGTGTGCGTGTGTGCAAATATGTAGGAAAATAGGGAAGAACACGTTAGGTAAATAATCCGGGTTCTTTAGTATTTTTTTTTTATTTAAAAAAAAAAAAAACAGTGCTCCATACAAAAGCAGAGCTTAAATTATAATTATTTTTTTTTTAAAAATATGATTCCTCGCTACATAAGAGTTCTCATGTTTCAAAAACCTCAATATAATTATTGAAATTAAATTGGATTAAAGTATCAAGCCCTGTTTCATCCTCAAGCTACTTTTGAATCATATTTTTTTTTAAATAATTATAATTTTTTAAAAAATAATTATATTTATATATATATGTGTGTGTGTGTGTGTGTGTGTGTGTGTGTGTGTGTGTGTGTGTGTGTGTGTGTACATATATATATTAAGATATTTTTATGTTTATACGTTCTTTTTATAGATACAAATATTTAAGTAAAATAATTGTCGGACTTTGTCCATTTCAAAATGTGTGACGTCATTTGTTTACATTTGGATACGCATCGAGTAGATATGAATGTATGAGAGAAAATCATGGAGAATTGTGGCTTAAAAACAGTAAAATCGACCTGGCTCACCGAAACGCTCCTCTATGGTTCAATCGGTAGAAGTACGCCAGGCTACATGACGGTTCCGTATAGGATACAGGTTCGATTACTGTCGGGGGACACATATTTTCTATGAAAATTTCTCGGATATTTAGGCCGGTAAATGTTGTAAATTGCATTTACTTAAATATTTGTATCGATAAAAAGAACGTATAAATATTAAAATATCTTAAAATAATTGTCGGACTCTGTTCATTTCACATATATATATATATATATATATATATATATATATATATATATATATGTTGTGGTACGATCCACCTAATTTACATAGTGGAGTACCGACCATATAAATATGGTTGGTACCGGGAAGACGGGGGAGGGAGAAGAGATGCAATCCAGAGACTCTGCCCGACTGCGACTAAGTCAACCCATTCTACAGGAACGGTCTTCCCAAGAATATACCAAACTATCTATATACTAAATATTGTGTACACGTTCTTGTTTCAATACATTTTGTTTAAGTACATTTTGTGTTGTATTATTATTATTCCATGTTTTATTCAAGTTTCAACAATATATATATCAGTGCATTTGTGTGTTTAAATTTTGATACGTTACAATTTGCTATATTTATAGGGAAAGAATGCTCAATATCAGACTGTTTCTAGATACAGGCAGTGTATACATGGAAATCAACACTGCATTGTGGCGTAAAGATCGAAGTGAGGCATGAAACTAAGTCTTCCTGCAGTGTTGATCCCTATATATATTATTTATATCCATATTTATATATATGGAAAAATAGATCGATGCAACAGACCTCACTTTATAGATAATTATATACGAATATAAAAGGTACTGAAAATTTAAAAACAAAGTCAGCGTACTACTGGAAACTTTATCATCATAATTATATATATGTGTGTGTGTATATATATATATATATATATATATATATATATATATATATATATATATATATATATAACGATATATAATTTTATATATCAACAAAAAGTATTTAGAAAAATATCACAAACTATAAAATTTCTTGAGACAAGAAATTTTCCAGTTTTTCATATATATATATATATATATATATATATATATATATATATATATATATATTTATATTTTATATATATATATATATATATATATGTGTGTGTGTGTTAGTAGGCTATTGAATCCGAAAATATATCTGAAGAAAAAAAACAGAAATTAGTTAACACCAGTTGACAACACATTCCGCTTTTATGTAGAAGACCTGTACCTAACGGAAATTCGAACTCGGCTGGACGATTCTACTTTTTCCCACGATAATCTCTATCATGTTTATATTTATTAAGCTAGATATAGTCTGGCACATGGCCATTATTACGGTAACCCAGTACGTGATGAACTCACAAAAGTAATAATGATTTTTAAGTTTGTCTTGTTAAGCATGTCTATACGATGGAAATCAAAATAAGTATTCATAATTACTAAGTTTAATCAGTCTGATACATGGTTACACTAATAGAGCACCCCGGAAAAATCCAACACATTGAATTAATAATGATTGTCAAGTCCGGCTGATTACTTCTAATTTTAAATATTTGTATTCATTCAAATATGCTTCTTTCAACAATTTTACCAACCATATCACCGTCTGAAATTTTAAATTAAAATAATTTTAAAAAAGATATCTTTAAAACGACGATTTTAAACTGAAAATCGATTAGTCAGTACATTTAGATCGTAAAGACCAATCAAAATACGCGGGATGAAAAGCGCCACTATGCACATTCAAATACAAGTAAACGTACGCAAACATTGATTACAATACCCAGTTTTTCTCTCAGTCGGGTAGCGTAAAAATAGCCAATCAGAAAATGTATTCCAAATAGATAATGGCCTTCCGGAAATAGATATCAATGAGATTTACTAAGTAGTTATGGGAAAGACACAATTTTGCCAAGCAGAATACTTTCTCGTATAGAAAAGGAAACTGCGCAGTGATTATGAAATAATAAATTGGTTTTATAAAAGCTATTTTGGGTGAAGAAATACAAAATGGAAGAAAAAGTACCTTTTGATACTTCAACGTTTATCCACCGACGGTGATTTGTCAAGCGAAAAATGAAGAAGAAAAACAGTTCAGACCTATTTTGAAGAACTTTTCACGCTTACTTCATACACTATTATTATTATTATTATTATTATTATTATTATTATTGTTGTTGTTGTTGTTGTTGTTGTTGTTATGCTTGTTATAGTCGTTAGTTTAAAGCATGCACTTTTTACGCCTGCTATTTTCATAAGTTAATATTCAAAAAATCGTTTTTTTTATTTTTGTTTACTGTCTGTCACTTTACTTTTAATATTGAACGCTGATTTGTTGGAAATCTAAATCTACGCCCATGAAATTGTTCAATCGAAATTTAAAATCAGCATCGAAATTTGATTATTTTTAATTTTTTTCTGATATTCCAAAGCATTACATTATACAGAATAGAAATACCTCCCGCGTAATGGTAAATCATTAGTTACAGGGTGCGGCAGAAATACCCCCCACATTTTAAACTGTCAGCTGGGTGATGCTATTGAACTTAGGCAAGTGGTAATGGTGTAATCATCTAGCTTAATGTCTTACCAATTTGTGGGAGGTATTTCTAAAATGTGTAATAGAAAGTATGTGTGTTGCACCCTCTATTATGTATATACATAAACATATACACACGCATACACATATACATTAAGAAAGACTGTATTTCGCCAAAATATAGTCAATCTCTGTAATTTGTCATGTTACAGTTGAAATGGCTTGGTGTAACTGTAATCTCTATGCTAACATTTTCTGGTGGAACTCTCTTCCGGCTTCTTCCTTGCCAGTGAACTTTGATCTTCAAAAATTTAAATGAAATGTCAATCGTTATTTTCTGCTTTCTTAATTCCTGTTCGTTTATTGTTCTCTCTCCTTAATAATGTTTTCCCTTTTCTCAGATTCTTTAACATTCAGTAACCCTTTGCGTCGTAGTGGCTTTATGACTTTGCTCAAGTTAAAATTATTAAATGAAATAATAATCAACAGATAGAGTAGAAACATTCATGGCATAAATGGAAAAAATAATTTATTTTTTAGATAAAAAGAAAGAAAGAGAACATGAAATAGACAGACATATGAAAAGAAAGGCAGATATATAAACGGAATGAGAAAGAGAGAGAGACAAAGAGAGGGAGATGAGAAAAAATTATACATAAGACGAGAAAAGAACATACATATGATCAGAATGAGATAGATAGATAGATAGATAGATAGATAGATAGATAGATAGATAGATAGATAGATAGACCTATGAAGAGAAAGAGGCATAGATATGAACAGAATGAGATAATGAGAGAGAGAGACAAAGACGGAGAGATAAGAAGAGATGATAGACAAACATAAGACGAGAAAGAAACATAGACATGAACAGAATTAGATAGATAGATAGATAGATAGATAGATAGATAGATAGATAGATTTAAAGAGAATAAGACATATACAAACATATGAAGAATAAAATCATGAAATAAAGAGAGATTTAAGAACAGAATGAGAGATAGACAAACGTGAAATGAAAGAGACATAGAACAGAATGAAATAGATAGATAGATAGATAGATAGATAGATAGATAGATAGATAGATAAATTTTATATCCGAGATTATTACTTTTTACTGAAATTCTATCATCTTTTTTACTATTTTCCTAAACAGTGAAATTTATAACAAACGGACTAAATTGATAAGAATCTTTGTTTAGTAGAACTTCTCAATATAGACCGATTGTTATTAATTTCTCTGGTTAAAAATTAAGAAAAAATTAAGAAAAATAATGTCAGCAACTCAGATACGTGTACCCATTAAAAACATTTCTATAGTAATAAGAAATAGGTAAGTGTGTGTCTGTGTGTGTGTGTGTGTGTGTGTGTCCAAAGATGGACAATGGAATTCCATTGAGAATAAGAAAAGGCAATTTAAGCCATATATTTGTAATGCGCATGGTGTGTCATTAAAAGATAAAAATGGTGTATATAAGTCAATAGTTTTGGCAACGTTTCTCTTTGGGGCAGAGTCCTGGAACTTATATTGCCCGCTATCTAGCAATTAAATTTTCTCACATCTGCTGTGTATGCCATATTTCTGGCTTGAAATGTGGAAAACAGCATCAGAAGTAGTGAGATTCTGTCAAATGTGACATAGCAGAAACTGAAACCTTTCTAATTAAAATAATGCTCAGCTGTTCTGTTCACCTAATTAGAATGGATCGCAGTAGAATTCCAAGACAAATCTTTTTCGTTCACATATCAAATTCATCACGTTCTTCTCGGGTACACAAGCTGAAGGAGAACTTGAAAGGAGAGTACATTGAAGAAGATTCTTGTGAAGATTTGGCAACATCCATACCGAAATACAGAAACTTGTTCTCCACACAGCTTGAAGTTTTTTGAAAATATAAGACCAGAGCAATGTCACTTTTATTTAATCAGGTTCAGCCCAAGCAAGACAGTAATGACACTGAGACACAAGGGATTACTGGGTGTGGAATTATTAGAAACAGAAACATAACTTAGAAGCGAGAACAAAAGACAAGTAATCAGAAAGACAGTAGATAGTGATTGAAATTGCATGTAAACTTTTGAAGAATGAAGTTAACTGGAAAGCATAGAACCGGGACGGAGTTCCACAACCGACAAATGCGAGAAAAGAAATTGTTAGCATAGAACTTACGGTTAAATTTATCTGATTCAACTGTAAATTGATGAAACATCGTCACCAGTCTTGTTCTCTGCTTAAATCCATAAAGTCTAGGTAACTTTGAGGAACAAATTAATGAAAATTAGAAATATTGTCCTTGTTTGGTTTGGTTTGGTTTGGTTTGGTTTGGTTCGTTTTACGGCCTCAATGGGTTATTTAATGCCGACAACATTTTTATTTCTAGTAATATTTTTTCTTCAAAATATATATATATAGCTGGTAATATCTTTTTTTTTTCAAAAATGTATTGCTGGCAGTAATTTTTTTACAAATTATTTCTGGTATTTAAACCTTTTTTTTTTACACTCACATAGTGTTTTTATCCCAGTTTGGGGGATAACCATTTACCCATAGTTAGGTCCCTAACAGGTGCTACCACCCCGGGTCAGGGTGGACCTGGGAAAACCAGCAATTAAGAAGTGGTTCCACGCTCCTCAAAATCTCCTGATCAGAGGCCTTACTGTTGAACGTAGTTTATCGTCTTACCCAGGACGCGGATGTAGTTTATCGTCTTACCCAGGACGCGGATGTAGTTTATCGTCATACCCAGGACGCGGATGTAGTTTATCGTCATACCCTGGACGGTAATTTTTTTTTTTTTTTTTTGTGGTTTCAGAGCAAGAAGTAGAGCAGTACTTGTACAGCATGGCAAAACTTAATAAAGAAAATTCGAAAGCTGTCGTATTTAATTTTCTTCGAGTACACAGGCCTATAGATTAAATAAATGCTATTTAAAATAGACGGGAGCGCCTACTGACATATGTATATTCATTAAGAAACCCGTTTAAAGCAATAAAAATATTTCAGATTAATAAAATAAAATATTAACAATCAATATTAAAAATTGTTTTATTTATGTTTCGGACCAGTCTTTTATGTGCCATTGCTTGATACACGCTTAGGCGATCATGAATCATTCAATACATGACTGACGCGGCAGATTTTTTTCCGCAGTAGATTACCATTTGTTCTACAGTAGACCAGTTGCCATCGAAGGCTATAGAACCTGTTTGTCCTGCTATTTACCCATAGCTGTGAGGAGAAGAGAATCCATACCTTTTCCAAGGGTATTAGCACGTATGTGAGTGTAATTGATTCGACTATAATTTGAATTCGGCTCTCCGATTACGAAATTAAATAGATATGAGTTTAGGGGAAATCTGAACGAGTCAGTTTGCTTAAAAGGCAAAACAGAACCTTGCCTTTCAATGAATCTCTTCATAGATGAGCTTTAAAATACGCTGGTTCTGACTGTGGTTCTTCCTGTAAAGGGAAACGCAGTTTCGAATCCTACAGAAGGGCACATTTTCTTAATTACAGCTTCTAGATTTCTTCAGGTTGTAAGACGAAACAAACGGGGCATCTACGCAAATACGTGTAAGCAATAAAGATTACGTTTGAAGGAATAAATAAACCCATCAACGCACTTGTTTTATTTAGTAGGTTACTGGCAAACCTTTGTAAAATCACAAACTTTTCTGTCAAACACAGACCGTACTCGGGTCAGTACTCCAATGGATGACCACTTAGGAATACCAGATGCTATATACCTGGATGTGCGGGTGGTGTAATAGATAATGGTTCGAAATTGGTAATTGGAGAGCCGTATTCCGATTCCCGTTAAGTTCGTTATATTTTCTTACGCACAAATACCATTGGTAAAATTATGAATCCACCTCTTCTCCCCGCATATATGGATTAAATAGTAAGACTTGTACCACTACATCATTATCTCCGAAAAAGAAAATCAGTACAATCTAAAAATACTTCCTGATTTTAAATAATCTGCAAAGAGTTGATAAGCCGTAGAAAACGAATATTTTTTTTAGTAAGGTTTACTCTGTATAAGGCCCGGGGGCTATTCGAGGTAGAGGGTTAGGTTAAGGGGTAGAGGCTTAGGTTAAGGTAGTTTATATTGATAGGAGGGAAAATAACGATTAACTCTAGATTTGAACAGGTTAAGATTGTGGTGAACGGGGAAACATCCTCTTGGGAGTGTTCCATAGCAGTGGTTCGCGGGAAGAAGCTATTTGACTGGAACTTACGTCAATGGCATACGGAGGGAATGTGGGTGGTTTGCTACTATGTAGGTTGCATGGCGGGTCCTAGCCGTGAAGGTCAGACCTGGTGGAACCAGGGGATGCAGTTCGTCCGGGCGCTTTCCATGTTAGTATCGATCGTTAAGCATAAATTTCCTTTTCTTTCTCCAAAACCTCGTCGTTGTTCATATTTTCGGTCCATGGTATCAATGTGTCTTAAAAATCGATAATTAAAACCAGATTTTTTTAATTTTAGAAATCTATAATTAATACCTGGTTTTTATATTAATTTTTATTATTAATACAAGTTTTATAACGGATATTAATGGCTTAAGAAGATTTACCTCTATTTTAGATCGTAGACAATTTTCTTTTCGTTATCACTGATTTTGAGTGTTTCCTTCCTTTCTCCCGGGCTTTTACTTAACACACAATAACTGCTCACTCTCTCTCTCTTCCTCTCCCTCTCTCTCTCAAATACACTCCCTCTTGCGCGCTTTCTCTCTCTATCTATCTCTCAAACTCTTTCTCACTCTCTCTCAAATTCACTCTCTCTCTCGCTTTATCTCTCTCAAACACTCTCTCGCTTTCTCTCTCTCTCTCTCAAATACACACTCTCTCACTTTTTCTCTCTTTCTCTCTCTCAAATACTCCCTCTCACCCTCCCTCTCTCTCAAATACATACTCTCTCTCGCGCTTTCTATCTGTCTCTCTGTCTCTGTCTCTGTCTCTCTCTCTCTCTCTCTCTCTCTCTCTCTCTCTCTGGGAATAAGATTTATTCCTAATTTTTCTAACCTATTGATATAAATCAATAATTTCACCTTAGTATATTTTGGCTTACCTTTTAATCAATATTTACTAGTTTTGATAATGTAGCACAATGCCCGATGTTGATAATAAGGATTTCTGGGTTTTTATTGATTTGTTTTTCACGCTTTATCAACTGTTTACAGGTAATTTAAAGCAAAAAGCACATTTTTGGATTTTCTGATATAAGTCTTACTATTTAACTCATAGCTAGGGGGAGAATAGGTGAATCCATAACTTTTCTAATGCTATTTGCACGTAAATGAATATAACGAACTTGACTGGAATTCGAACTCGCTTCTGCGATTTCTCATTCCGAGCCTTTATCCATTACATCATCTGCACATCCAAGCTTACAGCGGTCACCTATCTAAGTACTGACCAGGATCAACGTTGCTTAAGTGATCATACGGAAACCGGTGTTTCAACGTGATATGGTCATAAGCCAGAACAATGGAGTAGAAAATATAAACTAATTTTTCAAGTGTATAGTGTTTGACTATCTGTTTACCTTCAAAATCACCAGTCTTTTACTTTTATCTGGTCTCGGATTTCGACGGCTACCAGTTGTGGGACATAGGTATCTATTTAACCCCATATGCGTGTAGAACGATTGTGCTGTCACAATCTTTCAAGTGGGAAAAAGTCTACAATCTTACTTGTCTTTAATATCAACATGTAAAATCCTGATTTTATGGCCACAGGTGGGAAATGCATAAAAATTTCACTCACCAGAAAGTCGTTACTTCCAATCTGTTTTTAAATACATCTCAGCTAAAACTGTATTTAACCAGCTGTCAAAACTTACAATGTCAACTCTTCTTCTTCTTCTTCTTCTTCTTCTTCTTCTTCTTCTTCTTCTATGTGTTTGCTCCCTTCAGAACATAGGCATTCATGGCTATCCACATCTTCCTATCTCCTGTGACACTTAGCAGTTTTTCTCCCTCTGCTAAGGCCACCCTCACGTCTCCATTCCGCCATCCATTCACACAAGCTTGTCAGGTAAGTTGATCTCTGCTTTCCACTATTTCCCTTGCCCTAAATATACTCCGTGTGGATTAAGTTTTCTAATCCCTCCTTCCTTGTCGTGTGTCCAAGGAATTTTACCCCTCTTTTCCTGATTTTGAGTAAAAGTGTTCTTTCCGTTGCCATTTTCATTGGCCTCCAATTTGCTTACTCGCTTCGTCGACCGAATTTTCAGTATCCCTCTAGTTTTTTTTTTCCTTCATTCGTAGGAAATTATTCAACATTCTCTCTCATATGAAAAAGATGAATAACACATAACAATCCATCACTCCTTTTCTTTGTTTCTAACGAGATTCTTCTGTTTTTCATTGCCTTGCTTAGCTTTTGGAAGGCAACTTTTGCTAGTCCAATCTAAACATCTGTAATTGCCAAGTGAATCAAAGGCCCGTGAATTTCTACTTACAAGCCTTACTTACCCATCCTACGTAGAAAAGTAAGTTCTCATAGAAATCCTTCTCTTGCCTCTGCACTTGTTTGAAAATAATTCAGTAGAGTTTTAAGAAAATCTAGAAATCCTTGATAAAATGGAAAGAAGAATCAGCAATATTATTGTCGTATCTCGTATCTCGGCTTCAGTCAGTTTCACAGTGCCGGAAAGTTGCGTTCGTGTACCTTTTCTATAAATACTTTCATGGCAACTTTGGATGAGCTATTCGCTAGGGTACATATGTGAACTAGTTAGAACTTTCATAGAGACAAGGAGGTATTATGGTAGATGTAATAAGAATGGTATGCGTTGTTTGCTGTTAGGAATATTGTGCTATTTTGGGTCAGTGATTGTGGCTAGCTAAGTTTAAAGTTAATACAGAAAAAGGTCTTTATTTTCCCATTGCCCATTTTGGCCTTGTGCCATATTTTGTATTTTTACAAATAATTATCGCTCTTCGCCATGGTACCTAGACTTTATGAACTTAAGCGCAGTACTAGACTGGCGACGATATCTCACCAATATACAAGTGAGTTGGTCAGATGTAACTGTAAGTTTATTTTCTCGCACTTCTCGATTATGGAACTCTCTTTCGGCTCTATGTTGTCCAGTCAACTTTAATCTCCAAAAATTTAAATGCAATATCAATCGCTTTATACTGTCCTCCTGAATACTCTTTTTTCTTTTTTTATTGCTCCTTAGTAGAGTTTCTATTTTCTAATTTTTCCACGCCCAGTAACCCTTTGTGGCCTAGTGTCTTGCTTGGAGTGAAATCGATAAAAAAAAAACAAGAGATTAATCAAATTATTTTTACTTATTTAGAAATTACATAAAAGCTTTCTTGGTTGTGCCCAACTAATTTGTAATAATAGGAAATGCCAGATGATAACAATGATTACTAAGAATGCTGCAGGAAATAAGAGCGTAACTAACGTTTTCAGACCTAACATTACAAAATTCGATAAAAAAAAAAATTAATAATTTTTTAAAATTATATACTTTATGTTAGCATCTTAAGAAACGTGTCTCTAGAAGGTACGGTTACATTTCAGTTACTTGTTCTTCAAATGTAAACATTGATATTTTTCTAAATTACGACTGAATTTCAACAAGGCTAAAATGTTTTTTTTTTATACAAAAACGATGGAACTTTATCGGGAGAAACACTGCTTATATGTTGCAATTTAAAAATAACACAGATAAAATATTTTTTTTAAATATTGTAAATTCTAATGCTTAAGTTTTAATTTTGTATATTTTTTTAAATTGATAAATGCCCATTACGCACCAACATGATTATTTCTGGCTCAGGCTAGCCAGGGATGTTAAATGAATATTTGATTCGATCCCCAGGGTGCGTTTCCCCAGACAGCCCACTTTCGGAAGGGAGCTGGGATCATTAGCTGAAGCTTTCGGAAAAGGAGTAGAACCGATAGATAATGAGCAATTTTTGAATTGTTGCCGAAATCTCACTTTAAACTTTACCTTTTGTCACATTCTGTCGGTAAATCCTTCATTATTCACCAGCGGTGAGGGAAGTTACTGAAAATCAAACTCGACCTTCAGGATTTCCCCGCCGGGTCATTCGAAATAGGTTAAGAATCATTAACCGGTGCTTGAGATATCTCGAAAAGGATAAGGGCCGAAGAGACTTAATCAATTCCATTTTAAACAACACCTTGTATCACGTTCTGTGCGTGTAGGCAGATGAATAAATGCCCATTATGCGGTAATGCTGAAGATCGGTCTGTTCAACTGATGTAAGATTGGGACACAGAGATAAATTTTAACCTTACGTGAATATATAAAAGATTATTCAACACTTATTGAACACCATACAATAACTGTATTAAAAAAAATCATACTTCTGTAATTACGATTCTAAACTGTTTACTTCCAGACAATTTTAAAGATATGATAAAAACATTTCCTTCTTCTCTTTCTTGGCCTTGAATTAATGTCGTGAATAAGCAAAACAAGCGAGTATTTTTAATAAATGCTAAAAAGTCAATGTCCTCTCTAAGGACTGATATATCAGAGAAACTTAGGAATTGACAATCGAGCAGACGTCTCGGCGGCAATGGTGTGCGATAAGACAGAAAAAGTGACACGTCACTCAGTTTAACTGCCAATCGTTTGAGCGGCGTTCGAAATGTGCCGGTTTGATTAGACACATCGATCAGACATAATCTAATGAGCAGAACGCGCCAAGAGTAGCCTACGCGCCAATCGCCACGCCATATCGGCGGTACGGGTGAGAATGGCACACACCTTTATGCCTGCCAGCTGAAGTCATACAAGTTCTCATTCATCTCCATCAACACCTTCAACAGGCATATTTCCCAGGATGCTACACGAAGGGTGATATCAAAAATGGATTTGTATTGTGGCGAAACGAAACAAAAAAAAAGCGACCGAAGTGGAAAAAAACAACCAAGAACGTCTGTTTTTGTTTTTATTATTATTATTATTATTATTTGCTTTCTTTTTATTTTTTTCTCCTATTTTAAATGCCCGTCTTTTGTTTAGCTGTTCAAAATATGTTTTTTAAATATCGGCATAGAAACCGGAATTTCAAGAGAAATGGCTTCCTTTCTTCCAAAAAAATGGTACTAGTTTTTATAGGATTGTATCGAAGAAATCCGAATAACAAAAAATAATACATTACAGGAATATTTGATTTTAGAAGCATCAAATTAATATAACAGTTTCTTAGGTTTTAAATAAAAAAAAATATGGTAATAAGCTTTAACAATTCGATACCTGAGATCGGATATTGGAACCGTAGGAAAATAGCAACCACTATTTGCTAAGTGGTTATTTATAACGATTTAATTTTGCCAGTAATTGAAGAAAATGAGAATATTTATTATTGCTGTTAAAAAAAATAAAGTAATTTTCTTCTTTAAAATGAATAGAATTGAAAAGAGGAAGATTATAGCATCATGAAAAAAATAACAATTCATTTAAGCGTTGAATGCAGTAATATGTGATATATTAAAATTGAACTTTTAAAAAAACGTTTTGATCCATATATGCATTATAAACGTTCATTACTAACAATCGTTAGAACGCATTTTCTTAGTGTAATATTTAACAATATGGTTTCGAAAATCATTTATACTGATTTCTATCCTCATTGAGAATCTCAAGGTACTGACCTTGTGTCCTAACTATGCTTAATAAATAACTATTAAATGAAGTCGATTAACATCTTAATTTTTTACACTGTTTACATATTCGGACTATTGTCCTCATCTTTGTCACCATGTTTATCAGAGCGTTTCGGCCGTTGTGAACACGTGGCGCAGTGGATAAAGGCGTTAGTTAGATCCAGTGACAGGACTCAAAGAGTGTGAGTTCAATCCCTGGTTAAGTCGGTGGAGAACTTTGAGAGGGGAAATAACAGGGGATTAAATATGGCACGTGGAACTAGAACAGTCTACTCCATGTTTTGTATGTAGTTTGGAAAATTTTCTAACATGCCAAATCTTGTGAGTTTAACATTATGTCTATGTATAAACCACTGAGCTAACAGTATAGGGATTCCATCGCACTGGAGCTGGGCGTGAAGGTTTTGCGAGTTAGAATAGAATCGTCCTTTTTAAATTCAAAACCGTTAGGACAACACTTTGCTTCTTCCAAATGAGTAAAATCCTTTATTGTATTACCTGAATTAAAATTCATCAGTTAGGACCAGTCGTTGTTTTAGGGCATTCTGAATTCCCATGTATTCTCAAAAGAGGCGCTTTTCTTATTTTTTTTCTCTTAAAATATTTTATACAGAAAACTGAATTTTTCGTAGGAAACCAATCAATACGATTAACAAATTTTATCCATTTTTCTATTAGGTTGGATTTTAAAGAGGAAAAGAAAATGTGGTTACTTTTTCACAGTTAGTAACATATCTAATAGAACAGCCAAATGCAACACATTTGTTAAACGAGGGTGAAAGTTTACCTAATAGCGTTCATTTGCAAAACGAGCCGGATACGCAACGTAAAATCATTAAAGGGAGGCAACTCACAACCGTTTATAATTCGTGGATTAGTAAAAAAAAAGTGTAAATATGCATTTTAGTGTGAAAAATATGACTAGGGAATTGAAATAACGTCTGATAAATTCTATGCAATTGTACGTTGTTATTTTAAGTTCTAAGAATTCAAATTTTAAAGTTACCACCCTTTTAGATTAGCAATTTTCTACACGGCCATTCACAAGTTTTTGTTTGTTTACATCAGCCTGTTTGAATCCAACTAGTTATGTGACATGTGGCGCCGTATAATACTAGTTGGCCATGATGACATCCATATGAAAGTCTCGTTCTGGCGAAACTATTTATGCACATGTCGAGTTTTCAAGTTGATGATTTGCTTTTGTAGCAATTCTATCCTCCTGTATGACAGCGAATGCTGTACAATCTCCTCAAAGATGAATAAGAGACAAAAAAACTATCCTACAGAAAGATGCTGAGGATACCATGGACAAAAGATATAAGCAACAACGAAGTTATGGATAAAATGAAAACAAAATGGAAACTTATACTTAACATCAGAAAGAGGCAGTTGAAATGTCTGTTGCACATCATGAGAAAGGAGAGCTTGGAGAGCCTGATACTCACAGGATAGATTGAGAGAAAGAGAGACAGTACTTGATGAGCTGGAGTAAATGGATGTTAAAACAGAGTTTGAGAGAAGTAACAAAAAAACAAAACTTATTAAGAGCTACAAATAACAGGAAGATGTGGAGTGCCATGAATGCCTATGGCATATAAAAAAAGGAGTAATGTACGGTGTTGAGCAAGGTTACCTTTTGCACAGTTTATTCGATGTTCAATTTCCTTTTCTCCTATACTAAATTTGTTATAACTGATCCATACGCCGAGGTATTTAAAGTGTTTAGTATTTACTAATTTCACATCCTGAATTTTTATGATGGATTCAAATGTATGTGCGATGACTGCTTTTATTCTAATTCCCGATCATTGCTTCCATTCTTTTTCTTGGAACACAAAGCATAAAAAATAATTGAATATTAGCTAAAATCAAAAGAATGTTTTATTTTCACTTGTTGTTCTCTTGAAAAACTTTACATTTTATCCGAAAAAAAATATTGATTTCTCTTTATTAATATCTATTAATCTTCCCTTCATAATGTTCAAGACCACACATTTTGGGGATACCTCGGGAAGATCGAACACCAGACAGCGTTAATAGTGTGAAGGATTCAGTTACTCACTACTGTTCGACTGAGATATATTCTTGTTGTTTCATTAATTCTGAGACTTCCATTAGTAATAGATGAAAAGACCATTCAGCAAGTTTACTTTTTTTCGCCTCCAGTTCTGTTGATCACGTTTTGTCCGATGGTCAAAAGTTGCACAAGGACTTTCTGTTCGTTATTTTTCTTTTATAAATTCTTCTATTTTTTAGATCAAAATGTTATCGACTATTCTACGCACTCTCTGCTAGGAAAATCTCCACGAAGACAACCTTATTAAATCACCTGCTGGGAAGAGCCAGAACAATAATTCCATTAGACAAGAATGATTATTCAATAATAGCCCAACTTTGATGGATCTAGTGTGTCATCGGACACGTTCCTAAGATTATTTACCTGAGGCCGGGGAGGTAACAAGGACAGTTAAATGGATTTAGTATTTATGAGTTGATGGGTTTGCTTTTTATCACCAATTTTTATTGTTTTCTTTTTTTTTAGTACTGACTATTTTCTTCAACGAGGTGTTTTATTTTGATTTTTTTTAATGTTTCGATCAATACGTTTACCGATCATCAGCTAATACTGGGAACTTTTTTTTCTCTTTTTACTAGGTAGGGTTATTTGGAATTGCCTGTATCGAAATATTTTTTCAGAACTATTATCAACGGTTGTGATTTATTTTTCTCAGTCAACAAAGTTCGAGACTAGATGAAATCTAGTATGTAAAAATACTGTTTTTTTTTTTCAATTGAAAATTTAAAATGAAGAAGTCATAAAAAAATGGATTAAAAAAACGGTCACTATGCCAAGATATATATTTTTTTATTTTCTGGGTGTCTTCAGAACGTGAACTGTCATGCCTCTCCACAGATCTCTATACATTTTAGTTCTAAGAAATATTTCTCCCCTTACTATTCCTTTTTAATTCGATCCGTTTGCACAAGTTTGCTACATAAAAGACCGGTTAGAAAAGTTTCAGATTCAGTTTGAATTCGGTTGTCTTTCTTGCGGTTGGCGGTGATAAGGTTAAATGGATTCCTTTTTGATTGAAGAAAGTTATATATATATATATATATATATATATATATATATATATATATATATATATATATATATATAGGGTATTTCATTAAAACGGATTATATATAAGGGTATTTCATTAAGACGGTTCAAAGTCAGCGGTAAATAAATCGGTGTTATTGATGAAAATTTATTTATTTTTCTATTAGATCATGTTATTTATGTCATGGCAATTATGTGTGAAAAATAATAACGCCCAAATGTCCACTAAATTTGAAAGAAAAAAATCATTAGGCGCTTAAACTTAACAGACATTTAAAATTGGTCCAAGTTATTGGAACACCCTTTATTTATACAAGGTTTAAAATATGCTAAAGTAAACTAGTAATAGTATCCTTGGAATTTGCCTAATGATGGTTTCAAAAATCGGTGATAATTCTAAGTGACTCGTTGCCATGTCTCAAGATTTCTGACAAGCATTTTTCGTACTAAAATTGTTGTTTTATGCAATGTTGTTACATTTGGTATGATTCCGATATTATCAAAGTGTTTCTGAAGATTCTTTGGAATCGACCTAGGAC
This sequence comes from Acanthosepion pharaonis, assembly GCA_903632075.3. Taxonomy (NCBI): domain Eukaryota; kingdom Metazoa; phylum Mollusca; class Cephalopoda; order Sepiida; family Sepiidae; genus Acanthosepion; species Acanthosepion pharaonis. The sequence continues at coordinate 5,901,343 of CAHIKZ030004979.1, read as the reverse complement.
CTCTAATAACAATTAGCACAACCTTAACATGACCATTCCACATCCGCTCAACATCCATCCTCAACACCGAGTTGTTCACCATTATTTCGACTTCTCCACCTGTAATTTAGTTATCGCCAGAGTATGTCATATCTATCAACAAACACGCAGAATAACTTTCTTTTATGATCAATGCTATCTTTAGTCTAGTGTTTTCAATTCTGTCAGTCTAAATTTTGAAGCTATTATGTCTTTTCTTTTTCTTTTCTTCTATTGCACTTTTCTCTAAGTATTATTATTGTTGTTGCTGTTTTTATTGTTGTCATTGTTCTTTGATTTTTTATTATTATAATCATCATAATCATCATCAATATTATTATAATATTAGTATTATTATTGTTGTTGTTGTTATTGTTGTTATTGTTCTTTAATTTTTATTATTATAATCATCATACTCATCATCATTATTAATATTATTATCATCATCATCATTGTTATTATTGTTGCAATTGTTATTGTTTCATTTTTATTATTATTATCATCATCATCGTCATTATTATTGTTGCAGTTGTCATTTGTAATTATTATTATTATTATCATCATCATCATTAATATTATTATTATTATTGGCATCATTATTATTATTTTTGTTATTGTTTCATTTTTTCTTGACGTCAACATTTGTTCTATATATCTAATTAAGGAAATGAACTAAATTTCTGACTTAAGCTTTACCAACACCTACCTGTGATATCACGTGTTATATAAATAGCTTGTATCTATATATCAGATATATCAGAAGCTGGGTGAAATAATGGATGCCGATACAGAAATGGCGAGTTTAAATTCAAGCTTTGGATTAATGCTCTTCGGAAAGGCATGAACCACTTCGACCTGCACGCCCTTTCCCATTTGAAGAAAACTGACAAAATAAAACGTATGTAATATATGCACTAACGGGTTTTGAGCATAGAATGTCAGAGTTTTGTGTTGAATAACACACGAATGCGTCAGTTTTGCACGCGTCCAAACGAAATAAAATCATGTAATCTGATCATGTGATTTTTGTATATGTAAGATTACGTTGCTTTTATCAGGAAAGCGTATTTTTTAAAAAAAAATACTGACCGCAGTGGTCAGCGGAAACACAAGCAGCTGGGAGAAGACCGGTTAGAAAAGTGTCAGATTCAGTTTGAATTCGGTTGTCTTTACTTGCGGTTGGCGGTGATAAGATTAAATGGATTCCTTTTTTGATTGAAGAAGAAACCTCATCCTTTGTTCTCTTTCCAACCAATGTTCCGCTCTCACTTATTTCGTTCTCCAAATTCATTACTTAATTGATTTGAACAAGAGGGAGAGAGAGAGAGAGAAAGAGGGGGTGATGAAAAGAGAATGATACATAGACAAACAGATAGATAGATAGATAGATAGATAGATAGATAGATAGATAGATAGATACGAAGAGCATGATACATATACAAACAAAAGAAAAAGAAATACAGATATGAACAGAATGACATAGATAGATAGATAGATAGATAGATAGATAGATAGATAGATAGATAGATAGATAGATAGATAGATAGAATGAAAGAGGATGTGGGATAGACGAAAATAGGAAAAGAAAGCGACATAGATATTGAGAGAATGTGATTGAGAGAGAAAGAGGGTGATAAAAAGAGAATGGGATATAGATATACATAGGAAGAGAAAGAAACATAGATATTAACAGAAAGAAATAGATAGATAGATAGATAGATAGATAGATAGATAGATAGATAGATAGATAGATAGATAGATGGAAATATGAAGAGGATGAGAGTGAGAGAGAAAGGTAAGGAGAGATAAGAGAATGATATATAGACAATCATAAGAAGAGAAAGAAGCATAGATATGAACAGAATGAAATAGATAGATAGACAGACAGACTGTGGGGATGCACCAACGCGTATCTTTGTTTTATGATACAAGGTAGATTAACAATCGAGGTTTTAGAAAACGGCTAAAACCGCATAAGTGCAAATTCATGATAAATATATTGTCTATAGCATTGGACACTTCAAGGTCGCGTAATGGTTAGCAAGCTTGTCTCGCACGATTAATTACGACTGGGTAGTTAGTTCGATCCTCACTGGGTGCCCCATAATTACGGCTTTGTTCCACATCTCCACTACGCTCAGAAAACCACCAACTGCAACTGAGTAATGAGTTCGCTACTCACTGGGTGCGCCATACTTTCGATCTTGTGCCATATCGAGGCTACGCTTAGTAAATTAATATATGGTATATGACCTTAGGAAGAGTCATCAAAATACCAATAAAACTTAAGAGTTTCGATTGTCCGAACAAGATTTAAAATAGACATCAATAAGGTTTGCAAGAGTCATTTCTTTCTGAACAAACATATTCCGTCAACATCTAAAGCGATACCAAAAAGAAAAGAATTTTTTAAAAAAGCGCGAAACTTCTTTCTTGTATAAAATCAAGTGTGTACCATGAAATACTGTTGAAATAGCTTTTAAAGCTTTCTTAAGTGCTTATTTGAATGCCATTTTTCTTCTTTTTCTTGTCATGGGTAAACATCAGATTTATCATTGACCTTTTTTTCTTCACTCGCTCCTACATTGCTAGCATTTTGAAAGGCCATCTGCTCAAGACACGTAGAATGCACTGATAACAATTTAAAAAAGGCAGGAGAAATGGCACTCGCAAAAATACTACTACTTCTATTAATAATAATAATAATAATAATAGTAATAATAATAGTAACAATAATGATGATAAAACAAGTGAAATATCAGTGGCTACAGGCAGGCAGTTATATGTATTATTTTTTCGTTTGGCGAAGATTTAATTAACCCAGTCAAAGAATCCATTCAGCTTCTAACGCCGCAGCTGCCTTTCAGAAAGTATCACTGAGTCGAATTCGTTTCAGCGCTTCTTTTGCTGTAAGCCGGTGTGTTTACACCAACTAAACACCCTTCAATTTATTCTTTCTTCTCCACTACTTACCGAGGCCCCGAGGCGACTTTATTTGCCGCCAAATGAAAGCTAAAAGAAAATGCGTCCCCATCCTGAAATAGGCCAGTAAGAATCTTTTAACTTGGAAAGAAATCTATTGTTATTTTCAGCGTGCGTAAAACTGATTTTCTTGTCTTACACTGTACTCAACACGATCGTCAGTGACTGGACCTAAGCTTGCGATTTATAGTAATGTACAACTGACTTTGTAATATTTCCATTCCTCATTTATATGCCATTACACTTCAGAATATAGGCAATCATGACTCTCCTCTACTTCAAATCATTTTTAGCTCTAAATGTCACAATCTCATTAGTAATATTCTGTTAGGAAAAACGAGACTAAAGATATGAACAGAATGAAATAGATCATATTTAAGCATTCATTGCCAAATCTATAAATCAACCATTCGTCCTTGCATTGAATATTGCTGTAAAATATGGCTTGGTGCTCCTGCTGTACGTCTTAAGGTCCTTGACAAAATCCAGAAACGAATATATATATATATATATATATATATATATATATATATATATATATATATATATATGATAGGTCCTCATCTGGCATCTAATCTAAAATCGCTAGACGTGCCGTGGCTTCCTTTCTCTTTCTACAACTAATTTCACGGCAACTGTTCCAAAGAGCTACTTTCGTTGGTTCCTGAACTTCAGGAATTTAAGCGAGCTATCAAGCTGGCATCTTGAGTCCCACCCTTTCACTGTCAAAATAGTTAAATGTAACCGTCTCTTCTACTTAAACAACTTCTCCCGTACTTCCCGTCTGTGGAACTCCCTTCCCCTTACTTGCTTTCCCGATGACTATAATCGTCAAATATTCAAATATTCAATCGACATCTGACAACCTGAGTTTGTCCCCGTCCTTCTATGTATCCTTTCCCCAAACACGCCGCTATACTTAATCCTCAAACACGCCTCTATACTCGTAACCCCTTGCGTGCTATTGATGGATAGTTAAAGAAGGTACTTGCTTGATTCTGACATCTCAAATCGTACTTGCCTCATGGGCTGTCCCACTCTTGTTTTGCTTTTATTTTCTTTCATTTTTTTCAATCAGTTCACCCCAAACAAATCAACAGAGCCACTAAGACGCAAGGGATTACTGAATGTGAAAGAATATAAGAAAAATATAAACTTTATTAAGTGAAGATAAAAATAAAAGAACAGGAATTATGACAGAAGGTAATTGTTGACATAGCATTTAAATTTTTGAAGTTCAAATTTAACTTACGGAAGAGGCCGGAAGTGAGTTCCACACATGAGAAGTGCGAGTGAAGAAACTGTTAGAATAGAACTTAAGGTTGTATCTAGCCATTTCACCTGTAAAATGATAAGACCTAGCTGCCAATCTAGTACTGCCCTTTAATTCATGAAGTCGAGGTACCAAAAAGAATGGCTCATTAAGATAGTTACCATGAAAACTTTTTATAGAAATGATACAAAGTTTGAGCGCTCGGATTGATTGAAAAATGCTCCGATATACACAATAAAGGGATTCCTGATAGACATACCTTAAAGAAGTACTCTCAAGTACAGTTCACACATTACGAAGAACTTTATTTTATTAATTAAAAATGTGTGTGTTCTTTTTATTTTATTTTTTTGTTTGCTGTTTCTTTTTACAAAAATGATCTGTGGAAAATATCATGAATCCATTTGAAGTATTTGAACTCGTGTCTCCAAATACTTCGAAAGTGAGATTACTGTATTTGAAAATTCGACAAACCTTTGAGATACTCAAATTGGTTAATATTTCTAGAAAAACGAGGTGATATGTTATTACTTCACACAACTTCACCTAAAAGACATTTTCTTTCAATATAGACATACTGAAATTATCATATAATTAACATTAGAAGCTGCATAGTTTGGAACGGTGAACGATTTCAAAATATTTTGTATTCGACAACGTAAACAAAATATACAAGCCTAAAGCGCTTACTCTTCTCGGAATTAAAGTATTATTTTTTCAATATCTAATCCTTAAGAGACGGCTTTGCCTGTAATCACAACGCTGCGGCAGCACATTTCTTGTTGATTTAAAATGGGGTGGTTGGAGTGTACCGACACCAGCGTGAAGTGATCACGAGGAGTCGGCAGTTTAAACCGGCTTTTTGCCACATCGCTCTACCGTAGGAGTTGAGTTAAATATCTCCATATCACGTGTCCAGATCTACTAATCGGAAACAGAGTCAAGAAAATCTGTCGGATATTGAAAAGAATCGAAAAGAATTAAAATTAGGAACTTTCAAAAATTTTTTAAATAGAGCATAGTATGATGAAAAAGACCGCAAACTTGATTTAAAATAAAGTTTTACTGTCATAATATTTAGGATTTTATTAAGAGGGAAAACCAAAGTATTTTTTAATTATTTTATTTAATTTTTTTATTCCTTTCCAGCACATTCGAAATTTTAGTTAAAAATCTTGTTTTTTTTGGGGGGGGCGTTAGTGGGTAGACCAAACATTAGTATGAGAAATTTAGCCTCTTTTTTCGGTAAAAATCACATTGTTTTGAACATTCTTGCAAAAATAAAATAATTGTCGGATTTTAATTAATTTTTCAGGACTTATTTACAAATGACTGAAATTCTTTTTGCAGTATTTATTTTAGAAAATCTTGGTAAATTTTTTTTTACATCGGTTAACCCCCACTTAGTTAATTTTATGAAATTTCGAGAAATTAAAATTCTAATATCTTCGTATTTATAACACTTAAAAGCAGGAACCCTTGGAGAATTTAAATCATCAATTTGTTTTTGTCAAACAGAAATATCATTTACCAAAACTCTGCTCTGAATCGTAAAATGAAAAATGCACCAAAACTATGACATTATTTAATTAGAAAAGCTTTTAATTGCTTTTTATAAATAAGATGTATTAAGGAGACTATTATCTTAAGAAAAAAATGTTTCGATAAATAATGAAATTTTACAGGGTTTCCATTTTTTTAAATTTAATTAGAAATTATTAAGTTTTAAATCTTTTAAAAAAATTTAATCTCATTAGTTTTGATGATATTATCAAGTGAAACCATATTTATTAATCATAAATGGAAAAGCTTGAAACAAAGAATCAAAAACCAATATCTTTTAAATAATTTTGAATTATTTTTATTACTGTATAAATGTGCCGTCTTTTGTAAGTACGGGCGACCACATTATCAGAAAATAAAAGCGACATGTATAGTAAATTTAAAGCCAAACTTTCTAAAATTCAATAATACATCAGATTACGAAGAATATTTTCATAGATTTTTTTCAGATTACTGAGAACTTAAGCGTTTTACAAATAAAGTCTCCGTACAACATCAGATCACTAATCACCTCGTCAAAGATAAATACGGTGATTGTCGATTAAAAATACAGCTACTCTCTGGTTAAAAAATGCAGTGCTTTAAGCTCAAAGTAAATAATATTTGTTTCAAATCAGATTGATTATACTTTAAATTGGCTATAATTCCTCAAATAAAGTTTCAGAAAAATATATTTTATTTTTGGAAGATTTTTTAATAAGGAGAATTACATTGAGATGAAAAATACCTAAAAAAAGGGCCGATAATCAGCAATTTTAGCAAAAAAAATAAATTCTTTTCAGTCAATTTAAATTAATTTTTGAAATGCAGCAAAATATTTTGCATTTTCGAAATATTAATTTAAATCTATTAGCTTGAAATTAAATCTAAAATAAAAGCTTCAAGAAAGATTTTTCATTTTTTAAAATTAATTTGAAACCTTAGGCATTGCGTTTTTTGTGGAGGTCGCTAATTAAAATCTCATTATTAATAACATCGAACAGTGGAATTAGAAAGCTAACTTGTGGTTGTTCTGAAACTACTTACACATCTACACACATACATAAAAGTACACACATTGAACGCAGTCAAGACAGAAAAAAGACAACAAATAACACAAGTAATCGTTCAACTGTGAAGTTTACAAAAGTAAAATTAAATCTTTGGAAGCAAGCACAGCGGATTTTATTGTTCTAAATCCTTAATATATATTTTTCTTATTCTTTCACACTCAATAACATATTTTACCTCAGTGACTTTATTGCCTTGCTAGGGATGAAATGTTTTAAAAAATAGTTACCGCTTTCAATGCAATTTTAAGCAAATGAATACCGTTTAAAAAAATAATTGTAAACGTTACGTATGTAATTTTCTTTGTCTCCTCAACTGTCTATGAATTTGGTATCATCCTTGTTACTCTTTGTAAGAATTTGTTCTAGTAGTTAAACATCAAGCAGATGCAGACGTTCAAATATCTGGGAAGCGTTTCAACAAAGGATGAAAAATGTATCATTGTGATCCGAACTCGTTACTGAAACCTAGGCAAGGTAAGGAGAAACGGAAAAATGTCGTTAGAAACAAAGAAGAGTGGTGGATGGCTGTGTGGTATCTATCTACTTATACTGTAGTGAATGTTGGACAATTTCCTTTAGAGTGAAGAATAAACTAGAAGAAGCAGGTGTGTTACTATAGAAGGATATTGAAAATTACATGGACGGAGCGAGTAAGCAACATGGAATTCATAAATAAAATGGCAACAGAAAGAACACTTATACTCAAATTCAGGAAAAGACAGCTGAAATTCCTTGGACGCATAATGAGGAAGGAGTGCTCGGAAAACTTTGCCCGCGGAGGGCCAGAGAGATAGGGGAATGCATCGAGCCACTTAATGGCGGGCTTGTGTGAATGAATGGTAGAAGGTGGGGGAAACTAATCAAAGGGCGAAAAACCGCTAAGAAACACACATAATAGACAGTTGTGAAGGGCCATGATCGCCTATGACATGAAGTGAAACGGCACGTAGAAGAAAAACTAATTTTTGCTGCTTTATTAAAGCGAGAGACAAACCTCTTCACGTTGTCAATCAAAGCCATACTGGAATTCTACGCTTTAAGCTGGTAACGTGTACCATTCATTGGATACTGAACCTTCCTGTGTGGCGCCTAGACTTTACGGATTTAAACACAGTGCTTGATTGGCAGCAAGGTTTCATCATCTTATAATTTAAATGTCTAGATGTAACCGTAAGTTCTATGCTAATAGTTTCTCCTATCGCACTTCTCGCTAGTGGAACTCTCTTCCGGCTTCTTGCTTCCCAGTCAACTTTGATCTTCAAAAGTTTAAATGGAATGTCAATTGTTATCTCTTCTTAATAGTGTTTTTATCAAACACTCAGTAACACTTTGCTTGTTAGTGGCTTTGCTTGGGGATGAAATGATTAAAAAAATATTAAGTGATAACAAATCTCTTCGGTACTCAGGGCCTCTCTTCAAAATTTTATGCTGTTTTTTTCCGGATTGTCTCGATTTAACCCCGGATGTCCATGTTTCACAATATCTTTGCTAGACTCTTCACGACTGTTTCTAACTCTCCGACTTCATGTTCCATATTTTCAGCTCGCTGACAACTTCAAGTATCAGCGGTATCATACATATAACGAATATTAGTTTACTGAGGAAAGACGGCTTCGTGTATTTGATAATCACAATACATACTGACGGAAACAGAGGCAGAGGAAAACAACGATTACCCAGCCCAGCGAGCATGTGTACTGTGATCGGGACAGATAGTAAGAGAACAAATACTGCTTAGAGATGCAAAAGATAAGAAATCATGGAGAGTCATCTTCGTTCAATTTATGTGCTATGTCCTTCAGACATAGCACATAAACTCTCTAATTTCAGAGCCCATGTATATCACGTTTGAAACGTTTTTGATTTATGGTATTTGCTTAAGAGGGAAAAAAAACAAATTGTGTTTGAACATGAGGATGATGAGGACGAATGTCATACCAAACTGCTTATTTAAATATCAGGTTTATTATTTGAATAGTGAGATGACGGGACTGAGCTTGGCAAGTTGCACACGGTATTCTTCTTGGATAATCTGTGAATTGCTTTACTTCGGATAGGGATATTAACAAATCTTAATTGGTATGCATTTAACTTCCAATTCAAATAACAAAAAGCTTTACCTACAAATTACAGACACAAGTAGAGTGATATACATAATATAATAATTCTACCCCTCCCTTCTATTGTTAGCTTCTTAGTTAATACTTAAAAAATAATGAACTATTCTGTTTTGACCGTATGACATCGCTGAATTGACATATCAGAAATGCTACTTGGTTTCAATGAGAAAATCAATGAAAGAAAGTAAAACAGAAGTTTTTAACTTTTCCTGTGAATACCTCATGAATAATGGACTATTTCATGTACATTGTGCGGAAAGATATATCAAAGACCCTACCGGGTTTCAGTAAGAAAGAAACAAAGAAACAAAGAAACAAAGAAAGAAAGAAAGAAACAAACAAACAAACAAACAAACAAAGATGTGTTTAAATTCTAATTCATTGAAATGGAAAAGTTGTCAATTCTAATACTTTTCATGGTTGTTACTGCAATTTTTTCTCAAAGTTTTTAAGCTCAAACATTTAACAATACGATTGTGTAATTTCTACCGATATTTTATTGTCGTAGAACTCGTCATGAGCTTATTTAATCGTTAACTTAAGAATTAAGTAACTTTCACCAGAAAATTAAAATAGGAAAACCGTGCCCTTCCATTTTTCCTTTGACCCTTAGTTTGCACGACCGTTACGCATTGCCATTACTATTGTATTCAGTTGCTGACACGCAGTAAAAATCGAGCTAGAAAATTATTTTTAACTTTGCAAGATTTTCCTGCTTCAAGTATCAACACCTTTTCGAGCCATGAAGAAACGATGTATAACGATCTTTTCTCCAAGGTATGTACAGATGTTCATATTTAAATGCATTTTAAAATGAAGTGACATTTGACCCAACCAATCAAAAACAGTAAAACCGTTGAATTTCCTCGGTATCACATAGTTTATATTAATGTCTCAATTAAAGGTTTACAAAAAGAGTTCAGGTGTTAATATCAAAGTGTAAAAGCAATTTAATTTTAGAATTAGCATATTAACAGAGATTAATTGAATAGAAACAATCCTGCTGTTTTTTTGTTTTGTTTTGTTTTTCTGATCAACTGACTAAATCTGCATAATTGAAAATAATTGATTCATAAAATAATAACAACTAAAAATATCCAGTTGATTTTTTTCACTCAGTCAAGAAAAAGAACAAAAAATATCGTTTAACTAAAATTCAAGCTTCGAAAATCCAGATTTTTAAATACGCTTATCGATTAAGATTACCTTAAAATCATGAATTAAAGATATGCAATATATATATATATATATATATATATATATATATATATATATATATATATATATATATATAGTTGTAGCTTCTGTTTGTATGTTATCGAACTGCTCCTAGAGTTTTGGAGATAGATCCTCATAACTATATATATTCTGAAACTAAATTCTCCAGGGTACTTGTATAGGTATATTTCATTTTGAACAAAGTGGGTCCCCGGGGAAAAAAAACACACACTGTTTTTGTTTTTTTTTACCTTTGATAGAAATTAAATTTAAATTTGGACAAGGTAATAACTCCTATCCAAAATATAGAAGGAGAAAGCCAGAAGATGGAAGTTACTTTGGCAAAATCATTGCGCAATATTGAAATCCATCATTTTCTCCACAAATTATAACAATGATTTAAAATTAATCATCATTGTACGAAAAAATATCTGACACGCATCAACGCGCGTGTAATTCCGCTCGTCATATAAAGATTTTTGAACACGCTTATTGGTTAAGAATATCGATTAAGATTATCTTAACATCCTAAAGTAGAGAACTGCAATAAATCATAATTCTCGTTCAGTGCTTAAGAAAGTAGCGAGAAAATCCCGAAAAAATAAAAGGACTCCATTTTCAAAAAAGAAGTCGGTCATTTCTTTAAAAAATGCATGATGACATAAAAACTTCTGCTACTTTGCGTTCTCTAATTCCGAAGAAAACCACAAAGCCAAAGTTGTACGAGAAAATATATCGTCACAAATTGCAGTTGCTCTGGTAAAATTTACCTCAACGATACAGGCCTTATCAGCCAACAGCGGGTCTGCAACAGATGCTTTCCTAAATCTTTGTTCGTTTTTTTTTTTTCGTTGATGATGATATTTCTCGTACATATTGTCGTATTTTTTTACTGTGATCAATATTCTCCATTGGTTTCATTAATACGCATTGATTCCTGTGTTATATCGAAGGGAATCCATATTTTAGATGTCTTGTAATTATTTAGCTTGACCTATGATGGCGAGAGCTGCGCAGACACGATTTATCCGCAGGCGACCGCAACAAAATACGAAATCATTATTCGAGAAAATAATACTGCAATTAGAAGACTGTCCACGTTATTTTAGTCACCCGTCTGACAGCGATAGGAACCACACCCAAACGCACATGGCAACACAACATTCGCTACTATATATAGAAAGAGACGGGGAATGATAGAGAAATAGAGCAAGAGAGAGCAAAAAAGACAGAGATATAGAAAGAAAAGAAAGGGCGAGATAAATTGGCACTAGTGGCAATAACGCAAGAAGGGGGAATCTATCTAAACTGTCAGCTGTATACAACTTTTTTTCTCAGATCTAATGTTAAAAATGGTTTGGAGCAAATGAAACCTGTAGGTCTTAGAGAGGACCATCCTTCTTCGAACCTTGTGGACTGGCGCTATAGGATCACAAACAGAAACCACATCACTTGAGGACCTTCAACAGTAGCAACAGCTAAAATGGATATCACATGTATCTCTAAGAGAAAATAATAACATGATTAAAATGTTGACGTTTCCTACTATTTCCACTATAAGGTTAGAAAAAAAACCAACATCAATAGTGAAAAGAACAATAGCAGCTACTGGACCTGAGAAATCTATTATCCTAACAAATTGTTTTAAGAGAAAGATTTTATAAATTGTAACCGACTGCAATACTGGCTGATCGTTTACTGAATGTCGAATGTTTCCTTATAAGGAAACGGTTAATATTACCAATAAGATTTAGTATTTATATTTATTCACATGCTTACACATTTGTGTACATAATATATACGCACACACGCCCAGATTATATATATATATATATATATATATATATATGAAGAAATATAGTTTTAAGGTGTGGCATATTTACGGGGTAAAGTACTCAATATGAAAGATAGATCGTATGTAAATATAAATATAAAGGTGAACATTGAAGTCACCACTCAGAGGTGACAGGATGTTTCATGCTAGCCACAATCGTCAGGCCTGACGATTACGTCTAGCATGAAACAGCCTGTCGCCTCTGGAGTGTTGACTTCAATGTTCATTTATAACTATATATATATATATATATATATATATATATATATATATATATTATAAGAGATTATAATAAAAACAGTTTGAAATCGCTACACAAAAGCTTCCATGTTTCAGTATTATGCTCGTATTTCTTCAGGCGATGGTAAGTAACTGTTGACTGAACTCTTTATCTGACATTATTTCTTATTACTATAATCGGTATTTTGTGGATAACCATGCTTGAGTAAACGCCCTGTTTTTTTTTTTTTTTTTTTTTTTTTTTTTACACAGTGTTATTTATATCTGCCGGCTTGCGCAATCGAGAAACATGAAATTTGTTTTAAGAAAAGTGTGCTCAACATCCAAATTTACCTCATCAGAATAGCTATTTCAACCAACAAGTCTTATGTTGGTATTTTCAACTCAGAAGTGTGAAGGTATAAAATCAGAAACTTAGAATTTAGACATTTAAAAAAAGGAAGAAGAGAATAAGGAAAAAAGAAAAAGGAAAATAGAAAGAGAGAAAGAAGAAAAGAAAGGAAGTAGGAGGCAGCCGATGAAAATATAGACATTCAGTTAACCCATCTCCCAGCAGGGAGGGGAAAACGAAAATATTTGGCTTAAATAGAGACGATTAATATAACCTTGACCTACATTTTAAAATATTAACAACCCAAGTTAGGTTGAAAATGAATCACAAAAGTAAAGGCACCAAGTTCAAACAATTTGAAAGATTAAAACAGAAAATAATAAATATTAGTTATAAACCAAAGAACAAAAATATTTTTTCCTTTTTAAAAAAAATTTCAAATCTGTGCTAGCAAAAAATATAAGAAAAATTATAACCATAATTATATAGTTTATTTATTTATGTTTTTTGTAAGCATTTCAACCCTAGCAAGGTGGGAAGCCACTAGTACGCAAGGTATTACAGAGGATTTGGAGAGATAGTAATGATAGGATGAGGAAAAGGATAGTGGATAGATCAAGGCAACTGGAGATGTCGATTGACATTACATTTGAATAGTTGGAGATTAAGGCTATCAGGGAAACAGGAGAAGGGAAGGGAGTTCCACAGGCCAGAGGTGCGAGACATGAAGCTATTGGAGTAGAAGAGGCGACTACATTTAACAGTTTCATCAGTGAAAGGGTGAGAGCGGGTTGCCAGCCTCGTAGGTCGCTTGAATTCGCGAAGTCTGGAAACCAACGAAAACAGCTCTTCGGAGCAATTACCATGAAAGTATTTGTAAAAAAGAGAGAGGCGACGGCACGCCTGTGAGAGAGCGACTGCTGACGAGAAAAATAACTTAAAATATTTAAAATTAAGAATATTTTTTTGAAATTTAAGAATATGTATTTAAAAGGGTAAAATCTTAAATTAAGAAATAAAAATAATATTAACTAAAAAATAATAATTAAAAACTAAATAAATAAATAATTAATTAAAAGAGTAATAAAAACAAAAATAAATATAAATAGTAATAATAATAATAATAACAATAATAATGATGATGATGATAATAATAATAATAATATGAAAGAGCAAGATAATAAAAGAATAAGAAAAATAATGATAAAAAATTATGAAGATAAAAATAAAGAACATTATTCGGACTATTGTCCTCATCTTTTTTCGCCATATGAGGACAATAGTCCGAATAATGTAAATAATGTACATAATACCTCATCTCAGAAATATAGACAGACAATAAAAATAAAGATGACAAAATTTATGAAGAGAAAATATCATAATAAGGAAAAATAGGGGTTTTTTTTTAACATACATAATTTTAAAGATAAATAATTGCCGAATATCCACAGGAATAAAAGAGGTTAGTAAGGTAGTGGAAGGTTATCAGATAGGATTTAAATGGATTTATCAGAGAGAGGAGCGTAGATATTAGATGACCCCAGAAAACGATACTGTTGGAAAGTGCCATTATACAAGACGAGATGTGAGTTGAGTTTTCAAATAGATGGCAAAAGTAATGATTGAAACTAAACAATTTCCAAAGGGTGCTTCAGTACATTTCAGGCAGTCTGACTCTTTGTTGTATTGTTTGTATATTCAACTTTATACAACAATAGATTATACATGTAATTATGTATAATGAATTAAGATATCTGCGCACAAATACACATTCATGCATTCCTCTTTCTCTCTCTCTATCTCTCTCTCTCTCTCTCTCTATATATATATATATATATATATATATATATATATATATATATATAGTGTATAGGTGCAGCAGATCATTGTTCAAACATGTACACAACGAATATCTATTATGTTTTATCATGATCCTTTCCAAGTGTCGTATAATGGGTTTAGTTTCAAGTGTTGTAATGTTCATGTAACCACTCTGATGGCAGCTCATGTGAGCCGAAAGCTGAGATCATCGACCGATATAATAAAGAAATATCCACATGTTGGACAGTTTTTGACTTATTTACTCTTGAACTAAAGCCATTATAGAACGCTTGGAAAGTCTCATGATAAAACATAATAGGCACCCGTTGCTTGTTATATTTATATTATATATATATATATATATATATATATATATATATATATATATATATATATATATATATATATATATACAGTTCGCTTAAAGACATAATATGATATCAATTCCTAGCTAGGTATTTCTGCAGATGAAGCACTCATTTACTCCTGTCTTCGTAGCAAGTTCAACAGACCCGACAAAGTAAAACTAACCTGTCCTCGAAAAAGACCTCCAGTCAGTGGTTAATTGAGGCAATAAATATCTTGCAAAATTGCGTTCGTTTAATCACCACGGAGAACTTTTTTCTGTTTGACATATCTGATGTTAGACTCCAGGAGAACAACACACAATGCATTCTGGGGATTTATCTTTTCCACTGAAATGGGGTGGCTATATTGACTCAACTGCTATGTCTACTGCTAGGAAAGTTAATTCACTGTGTCGTAACAAAAGAATTTCCCGTCAGAATTCAGTTTACCCATTTACAGACCTACCATTCCCTCGTGCATTGAATACTGCTGCCATATCTGGTCTGGTGTTCCTGATGTGCATCTCGAGATTCTTAACTAAATTCAAAAATGGGTCTGTAATGTTATCGATCCTGACCAATCATCTCAGTCATTTTCTCACCGACGTTCTACAAATATTTTCATTGCAACTGTTCTTATGAGCTTTTGCCTCGACTTTATGTACTTTAGCGTTTTACTAAATTGGCAACTGGGTCACACCGTTTTACTGTTAACCTAGTTAGATCTCCCGCTACTTCTATTCTAGCAGTTTTCTTTTCTCGCACTTCTCGGTGTTGGAACTCTCTTCCAGTTACTAGTTTCCCTGACATTTATAATCTTCAGAAATTTAAATACAACGTTGATCACCATCTTCTGTCTTCCAGAAACCATAATTGTCCTTCACTCAATTCTCCTCACTAAAGTATCTTCATTCTCTTTGAATCCCTGTAACCCACGGTGCCTCAGTGACATTATCACCTTGCTTGGAGTGAAATGATTTAAAAAGGTAAATAATGGGTGCCCTAAAAGTCTATTCAGTTTATTAACTAAAAATAAATGGTAATTTTCTTCAAGTTTAACGTTAATGAAAAACAGGCTTATCACTTTGTTTTTCTAATTTAGCTCGGTTTATTTTAAACTAAACTCAAAATGGCGCAAGTAAGGAGATTTTACATTTTGGCGCCTTAGGATTTAAAAATTGATTTTGTAACTGTTAACGTTTTTATGCCATAATTATTTCACAAATTTGACTAGGGTTATTGTCTCAATCATTGTTGTTAGTATCGCACCGTTTCACTCATAGATCCCTCCGAACTTCAAGTGATGATGATCCTTGAAACCTTTACAGAATTTCGAACTGAACCCTGTATTCAATTTATGGTGACAGATTGTTCTCATTCCATTGTCTATGTTTATATATATCTCGTATTTCGTTAAATATCTCGATTAGTTCTTGCTGTCCTGTTTTCACAAAATATGGATGTATCCATAATAAAAAGCCCAGGGATTGAATTCACAATTACTATGCTATCAAAGTTTGGATGTATCCATAATAAAAAAAAAGCCCAGGGATTGAATTCAAAATTACTATGTTATCAAAGTTTGGATGTATCCATAATAAAAAGCCCAGGGATTGAATTCACTATTACTGTGCTATCAAATCCTCTAACCAAGGTCTCAATTCTCTAGGCCATTGTTTCACGAAACACTAATAATGAAGACGAGGACATTAGTTCGATTGTTTAATTTGCACCGTTTTAAAGTTTTCCCTGTTATTTTTCTATAAATATTTTCAAGGTCATTGTTCTGAAGAGCTTTCTTCTTTGATACCGCGAATTCACTAATTTAAGCGCATTACTATATTTGTAGTTAGGTCTCATAATTTAACTGTTGAAATTTCTAGTTGTCACCGTAAGTTCTTTGTTAATATTTTATTCTTCCGTATCTCTTGCTAGTGGAACTCTTTTCAGGCTTTCTGCTTTCTTGTTTTTCTTACGACATTCAAAAATGTAAATGAAATGTCAATCGTTATTTCCTCTCTTCTTGAATCCTTTTTCTTTTATTATCCTCTTACGCCTTAGTGGATTTATCATCTTACTTGACATGAGTTTTTTAAAGCTCAGAAAGTATGCAGGGAATTTTGACATGAAAATCAATCAAGTCATTATATTTTGCCATGGCAGAATACTCTATGCTTAAATAACCATTGAAAAGCATAAGAAAGAAAGACATACGTCAGCGTGTTACTAAAAATCGACTGCAAAAAATAACTGAATAGAAATACTAAACTTTTAAATATAAACGTTTTTATATACTTATCATTAATTTAAAGATTATTCGACTAGCAAACATTTATTTTTATTGTTTTTGAATTGATAACAATGGACAAATACGCTAGATTTTAAATTGCTTTTCAAAGAATCACATAAAATAATGCAATATAATTAGTGACTTTTCGATTTTTATATAACTTTTACACATGGCAAAAATATTTTTGCCTGCATAATAAAAATGGTAAATACATTAAGCTTGTATTTGAATTCCTAATAAAATGTAAAATTACATTAATAACGTGATTTTATTAACATCGCTGAATTTGCTTGATATACACAAACGAAAATAGGCAAATATTCATTTATATATATATATATATATATATATATATATATATATATATATATATATATATATATTTTTATTTATATATATATATATATATATATATATATATATATAAATAACGGAACTCAGAATTATATATATATATATATATATATATATGTGTGTATATATATATATATATATATATATATATATATATATATATATAATTCTGGAGAATGATATATATATATATATATATATATATATATATATATATATATATATATATATATATATATATATATATATATATATATATATATATATATATATATATATATATAATTCTAGAATTATATATATATATATATATATATATATATATATATATATATATATATATATATATATATATATATATATATATTCCGTGAGAATATATATATATATATATATATATATATATATATATATATATATATATATATATATATATATATATATATATATATATATATATATATATATATATATATATATATATATATATATATATATATATATATATATATATATATATATATATATATAATTCTGTGGGGAGAAGTGTAAACAAGTAAGAGGGTATCAATAAATTGGTTTTAATTAGGTGCATAGCTTATTACAATAAATTTTCATTAATTTTTTTAAATGCATACAAAATACTCTCACTATTTTAAAAACACTTTAATGATTAAAATAACAAATACATATTTAATAAAAACGCAATATAGTTTTGTGAATATCTTTTCTTTAAATTATTATAGACATTCAATTCTGGTCAAATATAATCCACAGTAGTAGCACTGTAAACATAAACACAATAGGGAGAGTTTCAAATGGGCAGAGGATGTGATAACTTCAACAATACTAAATACTGTGAGGATTTGAAAAAAGAATTCTCGTATATATGTATAGCATAAGTTTGAACAAGGCAGTACACACAAAACCTTGATCTCGATTATTTGTGATGTGCTAACGCAAACATCAATGGTCAGTTCTATTTTCCCAATTTCACTCGCAGTGCTTGATTCCATCTGTGTTGTTGTTTACAGACACTTTGCAAAGTTTTATTAGCTGGAATCGTATCTCCAGGCCAATAACTTCAAGGAGTCACCTGCTAGAAAATGCTGAGATTTGAAGCCGCAAGCCGAACATTTTAACGTCTCAGTTAAGCGTCCTTACATACTCACGGATGCAAACACATATATGATTTATTTTTCAAACACGTGGTATTGTGGCCGTATTCATAGTTGAAGTTATTAAGCGCTGGCTTATCAACTATGAACACTGCCACAATGTATTGACCGTGTTTGAAAAATAAAACATTACAATAACTCTTGATACATACATAAAACAATCCATACATTAAGTTAAAAGTAAAATCACCGTTGACAATGGCTAAAAGTATAGCCGGAAGCGCTTGGACTTACAGATCAATCGGACAATTTCTATATGATTTATGTCCAGAAAAGAAGAAAATTATAAGAACACAAGAAAAATTAAATAAAAAAACACAATCGTAGTCAGTAGTTTTTAATGAAACTTGTATAAAAGGGGATTGCTGCTCAAATGAACAATTACATATATATATATATATATATATATATATATATAGGTTCGAATCTCACCATGGTCGATTTGTCAGGAAGCCGTCTTCCTGATGTTATCGAACTGGACCGGGGTCGGTCCCAGCGTGTGGCACCTTTAGAAAGTGCCTGAAAACCGTACCACGACCCAAGCCTTGTGACTGACATTGGGTAGGCGAAACTCTTGTGGGCCGTCAATAGTTGTGCTATCACGAAGCTTCAAGTCATCATGGCCGAGGGCTTGAGCGTGCTGGCCTTGTTCAAATTGTTGATCACGCTAGATAACACGCTCTCGCCCAGAAACTGTAACTAAGGTCAGCATATTTGCAGTATAAACCACGTGGGCTCTGTGGGTGTTGAGAAAACACAAATGCACCTGAGTGAACCTCTGCAATAGGGATTGGCTAGCGACTCTAGTAGTTATATATATATATATATATATATATATATATATCATAAAATTATTTTTTTTTAAATGCGACATTAGCTGTAGCTTTTTGAAAAGACTGGTATCGATTTTAGATTTCTTGTCATGACCCATGAATGCCCAAAATCCAATTTTAAGCACAGAGAGGTGAGGCCATTAATAGATTTAATAATTTAATTCTTCATCTATTTCAAGGTACACAAGCATCACTGCATTAAAGTTTTTAGTACTGGACTAGTTAGAACAAATACAACACTGTGAATATCTTATCTTAATAACAGCCTTTCATTTCATAATAAACTTCATCAATACAATGCTCGAGAGCCACTCAAGGTAGAAGGTTACCATTAAAATTGTAATGATGAACGAAGTGTGTGATATAAATGAAAAAAGGGGTGGTAGGAAGAGAAGAGGGAGAGTTGATAACAACTGACTGTTGGCTCGAAGAGGTTAAGATTGTAGTGTTCAGTGAAGCAAACACGCTGCAGTCTCTTCCGCAAAGTAGGAGAGAAAAGCTGAGAGAGAGAGAGAGAGAGGGGGGAATAAATTGGCAGACAATGACAGATAGCGTCAGAACACCGATAGATATGACCATCACAAAATAGATAGATAGATAGATAGATAGATAGATAGATAGAAGGAAAAAAGGCATATGTATATATACCTAAATAGATGCAAGCGAGTATTTTATATTTAATATCTCATATTCTAAGGTAGTCTTATGATTCTATCTCATGTGTACGACGATTTCTATTATTATACAAGATTACAAGCAGTTTTATACTTTTTGTCACGTATGATGTCGATAAGTCTACGTATATATACAAAAATATACATGTCTGTATATATATATATATATGTGTGTGTGTGTATGTGTGATTGTATTGTATATATATATATATATATATATATATGTGTGTGTGTGTGTGTGTGTGTGATTGTATATATATATATATATATGTGTGTGTGTGTGTGTATGTGTGTGTGATTGTATATATGTGTGTGTGTGTCTGTGTGTGTGTCTGTGTGTGTGTGAGTAAATATGATCTGTGATAGTTCTCGTTTGCTTTTATACCTATAATTAAAAAGTTGACATCAAAAAGAACTCAATTCCCACACACTTCCATATTTTTTAATTGTTCCATATTTTCTAAAAAGAAACTGAAACTTCATCTTTGTAGTAATTGCTCTTTCCGCGGGACACGACATATTTGCCTTCATTTTCTTTTCTTTCTTTCTTTTTTTTACCGCCGAACTTCACATCCGTAATCATTATAATCATATAAACTATTCTGTCGTCGGTGACAGTAAAAAAAAAGAACAATATAAATCCATGAGGTATCAATTATTCTAGGGAGTCTCGTATAATTTTGTATGTCATCAACCGAAAAATGACTAACAATATTATATAGTCATAAAATATTAGGTAACTTTCTTCTATTGTTTCTTCCACTTATTCTTCTTTCCATTATTGCTTGAAAGAATATTATATATCTCTGGTATATCGAATAGGAACAACCCCCGTAAGAATCGATTTAATAGCCAAGCAATTACACACATACACGAGCGCGTGTGCATGTGTAGAGAAAAGAGATGAATTGGAAAAGCTTTTTTCATGACAACTCGTTCTAACCTCCTTGTGCTCGATTAGCATCTTCAGGCCAGAATGAAAGACAAAACGTTATGTTCGAAATTAGCCTACTACGATTCGTTTAGATTTCTTTTATTCTCTCTCTTAGCTCATAGAGCACATTGCGCTGCTGTGGCGTTTGCGATGATCGATGATTTTATGCATGAGTCTGGTCTTATGTTTATCGTAGAGCTTGTTGAGATCAGCGCACTCTCATTGCATTTCAGATTGGTCAATTCTTTTCTCTCCTGACTAGACCGGTATTTATTAAATCGAATTTATGTCCAGATGTTTTATCGGGAATACCGTGGTGTTCAAAGTGTTGGTATGCGGCATATATTTCCGATCCTTATATAGTCTTCCGATTGAGAAATCGGAGAGCCGAGTTCGAATTCCAATCGAATCCATTACATTCACTTACGTGCTAATACCCTTGGAAAAGGTACGTGTCCTCTTCTTCTTCCCCAGCTATGGGTAAAATAGCAGGACAGACCGGATTCTATAGCCTTCGATGGCAACTGGTCTACCGCAGAAAGAAATGACAACCTACTGCGGGAAAAAAAATCTGTCTCGTCAGTCATGTATGGAAAGATACATGATCGCCTAAGCGTGTATCACGCATGGCACATAACTGACTGATACAGCCTTCTTTTTTAGATTTTTAAATGTTTCACCGATGTAGATCAATGATCTTTTTTTTTACAATCTCTTTTATATACTCCAAATGAATTTTACATTATAGTTGGACAAGCTATTATCGATGGTGTCTGTTACGGACTTGATAGGTAGAATTATGCGCTTAAATTGGCCTGGGTTTTTGGGATTATTATTTTCTGTAGATTTTTCTATTTTTCTTCTGTTAATTTTGTAAGTTTTGCATTGGATTTAATACACGAAACGCAAAGTCTACAAAATTTTGTTAATCGAATATATGAATCTGTCGATAATATCTTATGAATTAAATTTATGCTTTAGTTTCTTTGTATAATAAAGCCTGACAGTTGCAAAACATATTATTATCAATATCTGAAATGAGGATAGATATTGTATACTGAAACTCTCTCAATAAATGCTGATATACATATATTTGCAATAATAACCCTAAGAAAGACATGAATTAATTTCAACGGAGAACCACTCCATTATCTTTCCAATTAATTAAAACAATTCACTTATAATAAAGAAGGTAATGTCTGGGGATTCATGACAGTCTAACTGCTGAGGGGATATCCCATTTAAATAATATCTTGGAAATCATACCAACATCCGATATTTAATCCCAGTTTTATTGTGATAACATTGACGTATAGTTGTAAT
The DNA here is from genome assembly GCA_903632075.3 of Acanthosepion pharaonis. Classification (NCBI taxonomy): domain Eukaryota; kingdom Metazoa; phylum Mollusca; class Cephalopoda; order Sepiida; family Sepiidae; genus Acanthosepion; species Acanthosepion pharaonis. The sequence goes on along the minus strand of CAHIKZ030004979.1, from coordinate 5,878,958 downwards.
TGACATTATATATATATATATATATATATATATATGATAACGATATATAAATTTTTATATATGAAAAACAGGGGGAAAGTTGTATGACAAAGTGGAAAAGTTTTCGTGTAACGCGTCTTGTCCCAGGTCCAATGAAGTCCTAAGGGACGAAACACCTCACATGGAAATTTTTTCCCCTTTGTCATACTCTTTCCTTACATCTTTATGTATAAATATATATATATATATATATATATATATATATATATATATATATATATATATATATATATAAGACAAAAGGAAAACCTTTCTTTACTAACGCGTTTTATCCCCTGAGAATCTTTATCAAGGTAGAAACTTTTTACTTATATTGCTCTTATAGATATATTTTACTTATATCTGAATTGACAGTCATACATACACACATATATATATATATATATATATATGATATATATATATTTATATATATATATATATATAACACACACACACACATATATACATATAAAGAATATAAATTTTTGAACAAATCGATAACACCTAACAAAATATATTTATTGTGTATTTGTGTGTGAGTGTGGGAGTGTGGGTGTTTGTGTGTACCAAAATATACATTGCTTATAGAAAACTTTATAACCAGCAACATGATTCGTAAAACCTTCGCATTTTAGACTCAGACTTATATAAGCTGGTTTGTCGAACTCGGATACTTTTTTGTGTGTTGCATATCGCAGTTATAGGAAAAAGATTTGGGTGACTTTGCTAAAGGTCAAATTGTTGCGGCCTGAAGAAAAGGTCATAGCATTTTCAAAACGAAATAGCATATGCCATGGGGAATTAAATCATTCTGAGTAACTGTGAGCAGAAGTCTGGAGAGAAAACAATTGACAACCACCAACAAAGCATTGGACCACCAAGACTCATTGATGCGAAAAGTGAACGGAGACTTTGCCGTGAAATGCATTTATATAAGTATACCCATTTATGTATAAATGGGTATACTTATAAAAAGGCATATATAGATACGTTAAAAGACGGTTATTCGAACTGAAAAAGGACCGGATGCAGTTTGATAACGCGAACTGATATGAGATCAACATGAGTCGAAAAATTGATGCTGGGCATGATCCAATCTTTTCCAATATTATCCAAAGATTTTGTCGTGATCAGAAACTATAGATATTATTCAGTAAATTGGACTTGCTCCAATGTCTTGGATCAGTTTCAAATCACTGACTAAATTCTCAAGTCTGCACTAGTTCGGTTATTTTGTTGCTGAGCGTAAAGCTTTTCGCTGCTTTGTCAGAACGTTTTATCATTTCATGAGATCTTAACAGTATTTTTTTTAATGTCATATTTTTGAAAAATGATAAAATCTTCCGGAAGTGACCCGTTCTTTAATCATCTTGGTATTTACAAAAAAAATCATAATATAATGAATTATAATTTTATTCGATTAGTCTAAGTTCGAATAACGCGAAAATTTGTAATATTTTCAACATCGTGACTTGCCGAATGTTACAGTTGCTGTAACCAAAGAACATAATTTTAACATTCGCTAACATGAGGTTATTAAAGGAAGTTACAACACATCACTTATTATGAAAATAACTAAACGTCAAGGAATCATAGAACTAAATGCAGTTAATAATAGTATTAATTTAACCATTGAATATATATATATATATATATATATATATATATATATATATATATATATATATATATATATATATATATATGTAAGCAAATGTAAATGGATATAAATCCGACAGAATGAAGAAAATTTGGAAAAACAAACAAAAATCCTTAAATGCAATTATGTTTAAAATGAATGAAATGTCGACGGTTTAATAACGATGGACAAGACGTTTTTGTCCATCGAAATCGAACTGAATTGTATTTTAATGAATATTGTCTTGAAAAAGGTTTATTAAACCGAAACGTCAGACGTCGACATTTCATTCATTTTAAAAAACATAATTGCATTTAAGGAATTTTGTTTGTTTTTTCCAAATTTTCATATATATATATATATATATATATATATATATATATATATATATATATATATATAATATATATATATATATATATATATATATATATATATATATATATATATATATAAAAAAGAGAGAGAGAGATTTAATACTCCGGTTAATAAAATTTGAAGAATAAAAAGCTGACAAGATGATACAAATATTGGCATTAGAATTGCTATTTATTATGTATTAACCTTTTGACTAAATTGAGGTACTGAGTGAAAATTTTAAAATCGAAATTTTCGAACAACTCTGTGTCCTTTTTCAACGATACGAGGTATAACCATAGAAGTGGGACTTACTATTACGCGGAATATTGTTTATTCATACAACGGCTGGAATTTGAACTCGGCACGCTGATTCCACTTTCTGCACTGCTAACCGCTACGCCACGGACACATTGATATAAGCTTTTTAACCTATTGAATCTATTGCTAGGCCTACTGCTAGGAGAGTGGCTTCACTGTATCGTGCCAGAGATTTATTTCATCAGAATCCATTTTGAACATCTATAAATCTACCATTCGCCCGAGCATTGAATACTACTGTCATATTTGGTCTGGCGCTCCTATTACATATCTCGAGATTTTTGACAAAATCCAAAGAAGGGTTCACAATGCCTTCGGCCCTAACCTGGCATCTTGACTTCAGTCCCTTTCTCACTGATGTGTTCTGGCTTCACTCTGTCTTTTTTACAAATAATTGCTCTGATGAGGTGTTCTCTTTGATGCCTCGACTGCATGAATTTAAACAAGCTATTAGATTGGCAAATCGGTCCCGCCGTTTTACCGTTGACTTAGGTAGATGCAACCGTGTGTTCTTGTCTAGTTTTTTTTTCTCACCTGTTTCTTGCTTCCCTGTCTCCTACAATCTTCAAAACTTAAAATGCAACACCAATTGCCATCTTCTGTCTTCCTTCGCGCTGTTATTTTGTTGTCCTCACTCCTTATCGTTAAACTTGTCTCGTTCTCTTTCACTCACTGTAACTTCTGGCGGCATAGTAGCATTTTCGCCTTGTTTGGAGGTGAAGTGAATAAAACAAACAAAAACAGATGAATCGAAATGAGGAAGTTTTAACTGGCAAACAATGATTTCTGTTCTATTTTCAGCTACAACAGAAAATGATTGGTAATTTGCACGTGACACTCAAACTGCTATTATTATATTTGGTTTAGTGTGAATTTTTAATACCAGACAGCATCTCATATTAAACTCTAAAAGTTATTTAGAAATCATATGCACTGATGATAAATGGGCGAAGCATTTTACATGTGTCGATTTCAGTTTGCATTTGTCTAACATTGCTATCTTTGTAAAACAAAAAATATGAAAATCCAGCTTATGAAGTTAATAAATACTAAACACTTCAAATTATAAGAGATAAGGTTTTGTGATGTCAACAAAGACTCGTTACTACTTTTGTAATGCCAACGAATACTTATTGTCACTTTCATAATGCTCGTTGTAGTAGAGACTTCGTAATTGCAGATACAACTATAGTAACGCAGTTGAAAATCACTGGTGTCAGACGCCTTCGAATAACACTCGCACTAATAGTACTTGCTCGATAACAGTAAACCGTATAGTGATCCGAATAAAGAAATGATATAGTGAATAGAGTAGAGAATAACGGTCCGTATAATAATAGAAGAAAAATAACGATCCGTATAGAAGATAGAATATAAATAACGATTGTTAGTCGTCACGGTACATTCTACTTATGTGGTTCCTCTATGATCACGTGGTCTACTTAATTCAATAATGGGATCGCCTGTGTTTGCACACTAGTGATCTATGTTCTTTAGTCCTATATAACATAAGGAAACTGAACATAGAATAGGATGCTTTAGAGGTATTTTCGCTCAACACTAATAACTGATACAAAACCAAAACATTAACATGAAAACTCGAGTAATAACCTCGCCAAATCAAAAATTTTATATGGTGGCCATACATGGCGCCAAATCCGTTCAGAAATACCAAAACTATCAACTGGATATAACTGTTTTCTAAGATTATTCGCTAAAAATGGCTTTGAGTGACTGAACATTGTGAACCTCTGCTACAGAATCACAAACAAAGAGATGTACCAGATGACACACACCACATCATTTTAGGACTTTCAACAGCAGAAACTACTAAAATGGATATCAAATGTAAATCGAAGAAAAACAATTGCATAATCAAGATGTTAACGTTCAAAACTACTTCAAATTAAATGTTAAGAAGGAAGTCTTCATCAGTGCTTGAAAGAGCGATAACATCTACTGGATTTGAGAAAGCTACTTTCCTGAAAAATTGTTTTAAGAGATATATTGTATAAATTTCAACCGATAGCAGCACTAGCTGCTTTGTCAATGAATACCAAATATTTCATTATAAAGAAACAGCTAATATAACAATTTCCATTTCTGTGTGTACTATACTACCATACACAATAGTTTTGTTCATGAGAGTAGACAAATGGAAAACTACATTCGATGGAAACAATGCCACCTCCAGAAAACAAACGTTATTACATTATAAAAACATGAAGCGAAAATCGATGATGACGTTGGAGTAGTCTTCCATGTAAAGAATGCATACCTGTCTTGTAAATTAACGTTAAATTAAATTCGTGTTTTTATCTGGGTTCTATCACAGTCTTTTGAAGACGGTGATAAAATACACGCTTATCTCATTCATCAAGCAAACCTGGTATGGTTTGTATATACAAAGCGAAATGTATATAATTTCATTTTCCAGTGTGTTATTACTTTATTTTTTTAAAATTGATGTAATTTAACGTCATGTATATAGTCCTAGCATCTCTATTGATTGATTTGCTATTTATATGGCTTATCAACCTTTTGCAGGTTATTTTAGCAAGAAAATATTTAAATAATCCATACCTGGGGGAGAGGAGATGGATTCATAACTTTCCCAGTGGTTTTTGCACGTAAGTGGATATAACGAATCCGTCTGGAATTGAAACTCAGCACTCCGATTTCCAATTCCGTTATCTATTACAACACCCGCACATCCAAGGTTATAGTACCTGGTATTCTCAAGCGGTCACCCATCTAGGTACTGACCAGGCTCAGCGTTGCTTAACTTCGGTGATCGTACGAGAACCAATGTTTCAACGTAATATGGCCGTAAGGGATTATAGCATCTCTAAAATAAGATGAGAAGTTTGTATGCCAAAATCTCCGTTATAAACTCCGTCTACAAAATATGGTAACAAAATGAAATTAAAAGAGCAAAATTATATCAACTTTTTATAGCTTTCAAATATAATTGTTTGATTGATAGAAACGGTTTAAACGTAAAAAGACGTATTTTTCTTGACTGCTTGTATGTTCTTGAAGTCTAGTCTTTATATAATCAGATGCATCGTAGTTATATCGTCAGATACTGAGGATGATCTCGCTTTAATCCATACTCCATATATGTCCGTTTCGTGACGTACGGTGGTCGTTAATAATTAATTTTATCTCAAGATTTCAATATTAAGATAATTACAACCGCAAATAAATACTTAACAAGAAGGAAGAAGCAAAAGTCAACCAAAGATAATTAACCATTTCAATGAATACCTTGCTAGCAACGCGGATGTGATTAACGTCTGGTAAATCCTAAATCAAAACCCAAATCATCGACGCACAGTAATTCACACTAATTCGACTGGATAGTTCTACTCAATAACCACTTGTACCCAGTAGCCTGACACCGTTACTTATAAACCTGGCAGAAAATATATATTCATAAGTCCAGAGTGTCACGCTCGAACCTCGGTGTCGGTAGTTACTCATTTTTTTCCTATATGACAGTCCGCCATATTGTTTTTACTGACAGTTAAATATCTTGTTAAATCAATTGTTAAAATTATGATGAAGTATTTCAGATTGTAATATTTGCTACTTCTCTTCAACTTTTAATAGTTTTTTAATCACAGATTTTTCTGTCAAATACCCTCAAACCATTAATTCTAATTTTATTAATGGTCGAAATGTGTAATAAAACATAACAAGATAAGAAAAAGAATCAACTGGGAGCTTTACATTCAAGAAAGATTTTATTTGCCTTTAATGTTCATTCACTCATTCAGATCTTCTCGAACGCCATATCTGCTCACTTTCATATCCGAAACGTAAACGACACCATTTTAAAGAATTCATGGATTTTACTTTTTTTTCTTTAAACGTTATTTTTGGTAAAAGATTTTAATGCATTTAAAATATATAATCGACTCTCCCCTCAGTGTTCGACGTTCAGGGTGGAAACCGACATTTACATGAGATTTTTTGAAGGCCTTTTTTTGAAACGTTATTTTTGTAAAAAGATTTTAATTCAGAGTTGTCCTTGAAGTAATAGAAAGTATTTTATAGCTGATGAAGATATATATATATATATATATATATATATATATATATATATATATATATATATATATATATATATATATATATATATATATATATATATATTTACAAGTGCAACTCAGAGTTTCAGAGTTTTGCCAATCATCAGGTACAAAAAGTAAATTTTTTTGTACCTGCTGATTGGCCATCAAACTCTGAGTTGTACTGTAAACGTAGGTATATGTGTAATTATTAATATATACTTTATAGCTCTGTTTGGCTACATTGAGTCCTGTTTTGTCTACACCAGTGATAAAATAAATAGTTATTTGCTCACCTGCATGTGTGCGTAATATAAAAATTAGGTCTTAAAATGAGTCTGCCAAGAATGCACACCCTCAAGAAAAAGTGCACCACATCATATAAAAAGGCAGATCTTTTCTAAATTACGAATTAAATTTCTGACACACAGTGTACGACCCCTACTGTCACTAATAATTTTACGCAATCGTCACTCGGGACAAAATATGAACCTTTATTTCCCCAGGTAAGCCTCAGACGATAAAAAACAGAAAGGGCTACATGGAACTCTCTCTCTCTCTCTCTCTCTCTCTCTTTCAGACGATAAAAAACAGAAAGTGCCACATGGAACACACACACACACTCTCTCTCTCTCTCTCACACTCTCAGACGATAAAAAAACAGAAAGTGGTACATGGTACACACTCACACACACACTCTCTCTCTCTCTCTCTCAGACGATAAAAAACAGAAAGTGCTACATGGAACACACACACACACTCTCTCTCTCTCTCTCTAAAAACAGAAAGTCTCTCTCTCACACACACACAAAAAACAGAAAGTGCTACATGGAACAATGGGGCGATGGATTAACAGCCTCATGTTTTCAAGCAAAAAAGTACTGAATAGAACCGGTCCCCTAAAATCACCCATGGTAAATTAAAAAAAAATAGGAAATGGCGCAGCCACTCGAATCCGAGGATGCCAGTCTACTAGGATGGTTAGCTAACTCACATTGCAGACACCAGCTGAGGCATATTTGCGTTTGTTCAACACCCACAGGGCCAACCTGAGCTTTATACTGTAACTATACTGCGGACTTTAGTTACAGTTTCTGGGAGAGAGCGCATTATCTAGCGCGATAGGCACGCTCAAACCCTCGATCACGATGACTTGTGACTTCGTCCTAGCACAACCACCGGCAGCTCCCAAGGGTTCCACCTACCCAATTTCACTCACAAGGCGTGGATTAACCCGAGGTATGGCTCGCAGGCACTTTCGAAATGTTCCGAACACTGGGATCGAAAACATTGGACGAAACGCGTCAGCAATTACCAGTTTTCCTATTATCATTTTTATTCATATTATTTTCTCTACTGGTTAAATCGGAGAAATTTCATATATATATATATATATATATGAATGTTGTGATTTATATTTTTAATTTATAGGTCTGATGAATTGATCGTAATTACGATTCCAATGTGATATATTTAACCATGGAATATTAGTGTTTAAGTCTTTTTATTATTATTATTATTATTATTATTATATATATATATATTATCTGTTTATATCTAACCTAGACCAGGCGTGTATTTTATCCTCGGCTTCAAAAGACTGATGGAATCCAAGTAAACTCTAAACTTAAATTTAATATGACGTTATTCTACAAGGCAGATATTATCTTTTTACATGGTTACATGGCAAATCTGTACAGTGTCGTTACCCTGCTTTTATTTTTTCCTTTGTAGCAGTTTCTGATCTACCGTTATATTTAGGTTTTGCAAAGGAGATATCTGAAAGAGGATCTTTTTTGTCGCATTCATTTTCCATGCTGGATATGCTTCCTTTAAAACAAACCAATTAAAAGACAGTCTTTGGTGTTGAGATTCGAAATCTGGCTGATAAAGGAAAACTTACAGATACGAAAAAAAAGAAAGTTTGCATAAAAAGATAGATAAGTAAATAAAAATGAATAGAAAACACAAAGAAATGTACGTTTTATTTTTAAAATGTCAGAAATACAGAGACTGAAGGGATGATGAATTCAGCTCGATATCTGATCAGACCGATTCTTCTGCAACACTGCTTCCCAATCAAATCCAGACCTTATTGAAAGGTAAACGCAAACCATCTGTCTGTCCACTGTCTGTAGACTTCCGATCAATTTTCTTCGTCTCTTACATCCACAAATGTTTGCTTCCATTAATCTTGACAGAAGCCTTAAAAATAGATATTGATAGTTTGTGATACACACGCGCGAACGCCAAAAACGACAGTGAGAAATGGTTGAATAAAAAATAAATGATAAAACTTGTGAATGGAGAAAGTTGAACAGAAAGAGATTATTGCAAGAAATGAGCCAGTTAGATAAATCCAGGCTTAATTCTGTAAGCTTATGCCAACTAATATGCCTACCTGTGATAACGCACAGGATTCTGATTAAATCAAAAGCCAAAATACCAAACGCTCATCTATTAAAAAATAGCGAAAGAAGAAAAATAAATAAAAATCGGAATGGAGCATGCGCAGTTCGCAATATTCCCTTCATTGTTCTTTCTCTTTTGTTGGAGCTGCGCAATTCAACAGTCATTTGATACAAATCGAAATACAATCGAAAACTGAACAATCTCCTGACATTATTTGTGTATCCACAAGTCCAGTTAAATTATACAGAATTTAGAAAAAAATAACCCGTTAACTTGTATTGTAAGTCCCCGTTAGTTTAGGAAAGACCTCGTTAACTTGTATTGTGTCCACATCTACCATTTTTCTCGTGTATAATACGACTTGAGACATAATAAAACCCAGTTTTCTGAAGCTAAAACCAGGGAACAAATTACAGCCTTAATACGACCACGTAGTACAGCCATCCCAACATAATTTTTTTTTCAAAGTTGTACCATATTATCCATTAAAATCTCAATGCCCTACATATATTTCACTAAAATAGTTAATTTTTCTTTATATTAAAGAATAGAAATGAACAGAACGTTTAGCCATTACGTGTTTCTTCTCCTAATTCCGTTTCCAAACTTATTTTCGAGAAAAAGTGTGATCCAGACATACCCGGTAATATATTTCAAGGTGTTAATACAGGGTGCGATGGGTAAATTGTCGCCATTTTATTTTTTTATTTCGCGCATGCGTGTTGTTTGTTTTTTTTTATTTTTATTTTGTCGACTGCACAGTACAGTAGGGTCAGTTGGGCAGCGTCTGAAAGCAAAAGAGCTCCATGACGCAATTCACGCCGCCCGAAATTTAGAAACAGCATGCTGCAATGCTTGGCATTCGTGTCAGAAGCTCCAATACGAATATTTCAGAGTGTTTGGCTGTCAATCTAAGAACAGTGCAGATGATTCGAAAAGAGTTGGCTAAATATAATGATGATTACGAAGTTACGACGGTTCGGAAAAATCACTCTGTTCGTTCTGATAAGAAAAGAACTATCGAATTTGTTGGTGAGTGTCTCAGACTCAACACGAAGGCCTACGTCAAGTGCCTTGAGAAGGTAGTGCTGCACTGGATCAAGAGGTTGGCTGCTGGAAGGCCCTATGTCTAAGGACTCTATACCATGACACACAAGCAAGACAACCCAGTTATTTATGTTAGGCAATTTCTGCGACCACATCACCCCTTACCTCTCGCCACCTAAATCCACAGACAGCAACCCCCTTGATTATTATGTGTGGGGCTCAGTTGAGCGAGAGGCCAACAAAACTCCTTGTAGCACCAAAGATGATCTGAATGCAAGAATTCTAGCAACATTCACCAATTTAAATAAGGAGACCGCCCAGGAGAGTTGCAGGAGATTCCAAAGTCGTCAGGAGGCCAGGGTTGAAGCCACTGGCGATTTTATTGAATAATGTTACTCTTTAGAGATATTTTTTGAGTAATTTTGGTAAATGTATCTATTAAAATGAGATATTTTGTGCAATTTCGGTAAATATATCTATTAAAATGAGATGTCAATGTTACTTTCATTTTTTGCGTAATTTAGACACTTTATCCATCGGACCCTGTATATCATAATTTTCTGTTTGATATGACTTTATTATATTTCGATATATTAATAAACTAGGAAAATTTTAAAAATATATATTGTATTTTATTAAGAATGGAGAGGAAGAAAAATATTGCCAACATATTAAATTTGTAAGCAATTGGGTATCAATACCTGCCTACTTTATTGTTTATTATCTATTGTGCTAACTGGGTTTACTTGCATTATTGCTATTTCAAACGTGAAGCTTTTTAGTTGAGTAACACTTTCTGAAAACGTCTACTTGTGTATAATACGACCCCCCTTTTCCCTTAATTTTATGTTCAAAATTTCTCATATTATGAAAAAGAAAATACGGTAGTTTTCTTCAAGAATAGGTTTTATCCCTTACACGCCACAATTTCTGATGGATGATGAGTAATCGCTTGGATAAACTACTTTACCATGTCTAACATAACTTTCCGGATATTAATTACAAAAAGCTGGTATCCCCACATAAAATATTGAATCGAATCACTCTTTAGTGTATTTTGTAACTTGTTACAATTGTAATTACAATTTGTAACTTATTACAATTGTTTTAACGAGTTTTATTTTCTTTCTTTTTCTTTTTTTCCTATTGTTCACCCAAACAAGGCGTAAGAGTCACTCAATGTACGGGATTAATAAATGAGTTTGCTTTGTGTATATATGAGATGCCCGTATAAGATGACGAGTAGTTAGCCTCGAACAGCATTGCATCGTTCAGTTGAGTGACATAGAGAAACGAGGCCAGACGTATGGATGCTTTACTCAGTGATTGCCTCATCAAAGAACAAAGCGCCATGGTGTGCTTTCTGTAAACAGAGAATGTCAAACCTGCTGAAATTCATCACCGGATGTTGGAGCAATACGGAGTACTGCATCATGAAATAACGAAAGGTTTATGAATGGGTAGAACGTATTAAATCGAGAAAGACGAGTGTAACGGGGGAAATCCGATCACGGATTATGAGTGTAGGTACGATAGGTAACGGTTGAACCTATACATGAAGAGGTTAAGATTGTAGTGTTCGGGGAAGCATTCTCTCAGGAGTCTGTTCCATAAAGAAAAATGAAAATTCCTTCTTACCATTAGAATATGAAGAGAATAAGTATGATTCACCCTTGTGTATATGTGATATTATTTGTCGTTGCCGCGACAAAACAGAATAAAATATTGTTAAAACATAAGAAAGTTATTTGCTGAGAGACATTGAAACGATAAGGGTTAATACCAAAAGCCCGTGGGAAGAATTGAAGATTTAATTCACATATAAACGATTTGAACTGTATATCAAGCAGTTTGAACAATGGAAAAGTGACCCAGACTTAGGGGGAAATGTTGATTGACACACAGCTGCAAATGCAAGCTGAGAAGCGAAAAAGTATATTTTGTAAACAACGGAATTTGGAACTAAGTTTTTCCCGATGGAAAATGGTCGATGTAGCAGGCGCAGATAAGACATCAAGGTGGATGGAGGAACCACGCACACTCGCCGAAGAGAGAGGATAATAAAAGAGAGAGTGGAAAAAGGGAATTCTCCAAAGTTATGAGGGGATTCACCGAAATGTTCCTATCTCGCCATACCTCCATGCGAATTTGTCCATAAATACGAATACGCGAAGCGAATTAGGTAGAAAAGAGGCAGAAGAAACGAAGACTAGGCCAGAGAGAGGCCAACGTAATTATCTGCCGAAGAAAGCCTCCGAATTCAGCCTCGTGCCAAACTTTACCAACAACAGCAAACCAGATTTTGCCAGGCCAACAACGATAATATATTATTTACATCAAGGACACATGGCACAGTGGATAAAGGCGTTGGTTAGATCCAGTGACAGGACCCAAAGAGTGTGAGTTCAATACCCGGTTAAGGCAGTGGAGAACTTTCAGAGGGAAATTAACAAGAGATAACTGACATCCATCAAACATGGCACGTGGAACTAGAACAGTCTACTCCAGTGAGCGAAATAAAGAGTTCAGTTCGAAATTCCAACCACCTGAAGAAGGCCGGAGCGTACAACGGCCGAAACGTTGTAATGAATATGGCGACAAAGATAAGGACAATAGTCCGAATAATGTAAATAATGTACATAATACCTCATCTCAGAAATATAGACAAACGATAATATAACTTCCGATTTAGATGCCTGTTGGGTTGATAATTAATTGCATGCGAACTCTGATATAAACCAATTATTGTACGGAGGACTGATATAAAAACAGTATTTACTTTTTGTTCAATTTATTCGAGTGTTATTTTTTTCCCTGCACGTCTTCGCCCTGCTTGAACCAGCCCAATAAGAAGAATAGATATTGGCCTCCTTATAATCAAACTTAAATCACAACGTGGGAAAGGGCAGGCCTGAGATCGAAGCGATCGTCATCGATCAGCCGTGGTGTTGGAAGTCTTGGACGACCGAGGAGAGTGTTGTACGATTGTATGGTAGGTCGAAGCTGTAAATGTCTGAAGTTATGGAACTAGTATTTATTTTATTTTCAGAAAACTTTTCTCGATATTCTATACCGATTTTTTACGTTTTTGCTTGTACTGCTTCCGAATGACAAAATGAAAATACCTAAACGACGTTATAATAAAGACAAAACGGGCGAGGATTCTAGTTCGAAAGCATTCTTACAGAACAGTATAAAAACGATGAATCAGTATTTCAAACAAATTTTGAATTTTTATCCATTTCTATATCTAGATGAGTACATATAAATGTAAATAATCAATATACTGTTCAGAAAGACCATTTTTCTTTTAAGGAAATAAAAATATATCAATTTTCATTAATAACAGACACATTTGAATAATTTATACTTTAGAAAGATTTTTTCACAAAAATTACAAATATATTTTTTTATATCTCTTTTCTTTGAGATTGGCTATTTGTGTGATTATATACGTGATTGTTGATTCGTTTCTTTATGCGTGTGTGTGTGTGAGAGAGAGAGAGAAAGAGAGAGGAGGGAAGTGATAAATTGCCTAAGAATGAGTGAGAATGGTTTTGTGAGAAAGATAAAAAGATTGTGTGAGAAAGGAAGAATGAGAGAGAGAGAGAGAGGGACAGAGAAATATAGTGTAAAAGAAGAAAAATGTTCCTTCAATTTATAGCTCTATTATATTTTTTTTCTTTGACAATGTTCGTCAGAAAAACAATATATATTTTTATATATATACACATAGGAAAAATTTTAAAAATCCTCGTCTCATTCTATCTCTCCGGGAAATGTATTGCTGCCATACATGATCTGGAGCTGCTCAATCTTCCCAGTCCTGCTTTGTTTACGTGGTCTTGTCGGGGATGACATATTTCCTACAGATGCAACGTCGCAAGGCTGTTAAAATTTCTATGATAAATGTTCAAATAAGTCCCATTCTTTAGATTCACCATTTATATTTAAGATACGTGATGCTGCTTCTACGGACACAAATCTGTCTCATTATTTCGAGTTCAAGGAGATAATACCCAGACCGACAGTTTTTCCAAAGAACTGGGACTTTATAGAATAAAATTTCTTCATGTTTTTTTTTTCCCTGAACACTTCTTCAAGAAAAGTTTCAATCTTTATCTCAACCACACTATTCTCATAATTTTCACTTCTTACCACCTCATCTAATATTAATAACACATAATTCCTTCATCATAATCATTTTATTAATAACCCTCTACCTTGAGTGGCTCTCGAGTTTTACATTGAATTAACTTTAGCATTAAATATATGATTAATTCTGCATGATAAATGATGAAAATTATTTTTTTTACACAAATACTTATTTTATTGCGTCTATCGGCCTACGCATTGCAGAAATCGTAATACTGAAAATGTTCTCCGCTAGGGTTTGAACCTGTACCCCGTTTTAGTTGAAACCGCCGTTTGATCGTCCGACTACTGCCCAACAATGTTCTATTATTCCTTTTAAAGAATGCACAATTCCCCTTTCAGATTTTTTTTTTCTTGAAAGCCCCTGCCTGCTCAGTTTCGTTTCCGAAACGTAAACAATGCAATTTCTAAAGAAATAATCAATTTATTTTTAATCCGACATATTACTATTAAACGTTATTTTTAGCTGATGACTGCGTTCGAAAGAGAAGCCTCGTTTTTATTTTTTTAAAAGTATATTACGTCTATCGGCCTGCGTTCTCAAAAATCTTAGTAAAGAAAATGTGCTCTCTATTTCAAATACAGATATCTACTAAAAATAACGTTTGAAATAATAATAAAAAAATGTTCATTGTATAATATATTCACCTAGTCAATACATTTAACTATTTGGTGAACATCCATCATATAGATAAGTCATTATACAGGGAACATTTAAGATCAAAAAGCAACTAATAAATATGTTTTATAAACAGACTTATTGGCCCATCATCGTATTAGCGTCTCTTTCATTTTCTTTGTCTGTATTTTATTATTATTATTATTATTATTATTATTATTATTATTATTATTATTATTTTTTATTATTATTATTATTTTTATTTTCTTTGATTTCTGGCGTTTACATTTTCTTTCCGGGTCCTTGAAGGGACCTAAGGTTAGAAATGGCGTCATGACACTTTCCACTGACAAAAAAAAAAAAAAAAAAAATTACATAGATAAAGCCCTTCGTAAGGTGTGGGGCTGTACTTGTCAGAACAATTTTTTGTATCTCCTTGAGGCATGGACTTCCAGGTATCCCTTCAATTAGTCTACTGGAATCTTTTCCAACCAGTCCTAGGGCTCCAACTACAACAGGGATTGTTGATGTTCCCATATGCCACATTTTCGCGATTTCTATTTCAAGGTCCTTGTACTTTGACAACTTTTTGAATATCTTCAAAGATACATTGCAGTCGGCAGGGACTGCCATATCAATAAGGAGGCACCGTTTTTGTTTATGGTCTTTAATAACAATATCTGGGCGGTTGGCCTTGATTGTTCTGTCAGTGTGTATTGTGTAGTCCCATAGAATTGTAACAGGTCCTATCTCCGTAACCGGGTCTGGGTGGTGTTCATACCAGTTATTATTATTATTATTATTATTATTATTATTATTATTATTATTATTATTATTCTAATGATGATAAGAACAAAAATTAAAATATCAAATTTATTCCGTCTAAATATTTATAACAGGCACTTCTTCCTCTCTGACGATATTCATTCTCTGGTTATACAACATCTATTAAATTTATGTAAATGTGCATATATTAGATTTTGATTAATGTCACCAGCTTATCTCCAAGCGATGGATGATTTACCTGCTGGCCCTTTTATATTAATGACGAGAAGATGTTCTCAAAATATTTAATTCATTTGTACAGACATTGATTCCTCATCCTGTTGATATTGCTGCCAAATGATTGGCAGGCTCGCTGTGATATTATTCCGCATTTGACAGGAACTATGGTGGACGATAGCAGTCAAACTGTCTATAGAAAAATGACTACCAAACGATGCGAATACAAAGGCTTTGTTGGACAGAATCCATCACGAGAAACGGAAATAAAAATTAAGTGAAGGAAGAGACAGGGAGACAAAGATCGAAAGAAAAAGAAATGATTTGACAAGTGAAACTGTTATCGACAATGGCTTAGGTTTTTCTATACATCTGGTATACTCACAGCATTAATCAAGAAAGACACCGTAAGATTTTGTTGAGTGAATTAACTCAACTTGATAGAATTGTTTTGGACAGGTACTACTGGAAACCTGAAGTAATTACACAGGTATTATTCGAAACCTGAAGTATTTAGACAGGTGCTATTGAAAGCCTAAAGTATTTAGACCGATACTACTATTTTTTAAAGTAATTTGAAGTTTTTATAAATGTACTTCCGAAGACTTGAAATATTTATACAGACAACTGTGAATCAGAAGTACTTCGACACGTACAACACGAAATATGTCTAACGCAATGTTTTGAGTTACGAAAATCAATCTTTCAGGAACATCAAATCTAACCCTATATCCTTATTATTTATTCGCTCCATGCTGCTAATATTTTGTTAATACGAATAATATTTGAAATAATATCTAAGTCAAAGAAAACCTGGAGGCAAGTACCAAAAAAAAATTTGAATTAATATCATCTAAGTCAAGGTAAACCTGGAGGCAAGTAATAATGAAAACTTGAAGTATTTAGACAGGTACTACTGTGGTCATCAATTATTTAGTGAGGTACTGTATCGAAAACTGAAATATTTGAACAGGTTCTATCCCGAAAACTGAAACATTTAGACAGTCACTACCTCGTAAACTGAAGTATTAAAACAGGTTCAACCTCAAAAATTGAAATATTTAGATAAGTACTACTTCAAAAACAGAAATATTTAAACAGGTTCTACCCCCAAAATTGAAATATTTAGATAGGTACTAAATCGAAATCTGAAATGTTTAGACTGATTCAACCTTTAGATGAAATATTTAGAAAAGGTACTACTTCGAAAACTGAAATATTTGGACAGGTATTACTACAAAAGATGAAGTATTCAGACAGATACTATTAGAAACCTAAAGTTTTTATACAGGTGCAACTGGAAAAATGGAGCATTTAAACAGGTACTTCTGGACATCGAAAGACTTTATATAGATAGTATTAAAAACCTGAAATATTTAAACTGGTACTATTGAAAGCCTGATGTCTTTAGCATAGTACCTCTTAAAACTATAAATATTTAGATAGATACTGTTAGAAACTATTACTACTAGTACTACTGGAAATTTGTCTAATACCATGTTTTGAGTTACGAAAGCCAGCCAGTTCAGAAAATCAAATATAATCATATCTAACTTAATCTTTATTTTTTCCAAACTTGTATATTCGATATTTTGTTAAAACGAATAGTATAATAATTATTATTGCATAAGTCGAGGTAAAATCCAGAATCTCAAAGACAACGAAAGTATTACCAAAGACAACGAAAGTATAACCAATGACAATGTAAGTACTATCAAAGACCTGTATTAACGCGAAAGTTGTTCAATATTTTGAAATACAGTCTTTGATATTTCGTAGTCGTATTAGAATAATATTCTATAATTCATTATAAACTTCAGGGTTTCGAATGTTGATCTTCTGGACAGGCACTCCTAACTTGACAGATTTACGTGATTTCAACAAATCCATACACATGCGCAGACAACAAATCCATACACATGCGCAGACGGTGGTATAACGACTCAAACGCATACATATGTGCGCTCGCGCGTGATGGGGAGTGTAAGGATACAAAACGAGATTATTTTATACGGGCATGCGTAGAGAAAATCTCGAATTTAAACCTCAAGACTGATACCTGCTTTGTCTTTCAAATTTGCGAAATATTCGGAAATGAATATGGATAAATATCTTCCCTAGTAATGTTTCCAAAGAGAATCATAGTTTTTAAATGGAGGGAGGTGTGAGAGAGCTGGACGGTTGACTTTATAGGTACTTGCTACCTATAGTGTAATCATTCGTGGGGGTGACTGGTTATTGCATTACATCAGAAATTAAACCCATTTATTGCATCAAACTTAGGCAAACTTATAATGTTGGCTATTTGTTAAGCTTATGTTTATCTGGTTCGGGGCTAATTAAGGATAGAAATAGTCTGTATTTTCAATCTTCCAATTAGAAAAGATTCACTTTTGCCTTGAAAATCAGCACGCGAAGATTTATCGAAAATCGCAAGATTTAGGCATAAATATTATAACATCTCAATTAGGCTACAGCTGTGAGAATAGATCTCATTAAAATATGGTCAGCGAAACTAGCTTTTAGTTTTGACAGTAAATTTATCTCAGTTTGTGCTATTATTACCTATTTGAACACATATTTTACCAAGATTATTATTAGGCTTATGGTCATATAGTGTTGAAACACTAGTTCCTGTTAGATCGCTTAAGTTAAGCAACCTTGAGCCTGGTTCGTACATTGATTGGTGAACGCTTGGGAATACCAGGTAGTGTAAGCTTGGATGTGCAGGTGGTGTAATTTGATATTGTCTCGAGATTCTTAATCGGAAAGCCGAGTTTCAATTTCAGTTGATTTTGTTATATTCACTTACGCTCAAATACACTTCACCGCTAACTATGTGTTAATTGGTAAGACTAGTATCACTAAATGATTATTATCTAAAAATATTTGCAATCTAAAAATATTTTCTGGCTTTAAATAACCTACGAATTGTTGATAAGTTGTAAAAAAGAAATCAATAAATAAAGCCTATTACTGATAAACTTGAATAACCAGTTTCTATGCCCTTTGCTCCATTACCAACATGATCTCCTAGATTAAGGAAGCAATCATGTTATTTTTAGTATATATTGTAGACGTCATTATAACCACTATTTCAAGAGAAAATAATGTAAATAGTAATTAATTTTCCCAATTTATCAGAGTTTTCAGCTGCTGTAAATGTTTAGAAATAAATAACGAAAACCGTCTACCTAGTAAGGTTTCCGACAATCAGGATTTTGAAAAGCATTTTTAAATGCAAAGTTCAATGACAAAATACACTTTATTGAAATTAGTTTTCCTTCTCTTCTTTTGTTCGAGGAAATTAGACTGCGTCTCACTCAAAAAATAAAAGGGTTATGTATATATTTAGGTAACAGATATATATATACATATATAAATATGCTTCTGTATGTGTATATCTGTGTCTGCGTGTGTATGTGTGTGTGCGTGCGCGAGTTCATGTCTTATTACTACTTCGAAAACTGAATATTTAAACAGGTTCTACTTCGAGATTGTCACGCACACATTCACTTTATCTTTATCTTGCCCCCCCCCTCTCTCTCTCTCTCTTTCTGTCTCTCTCTGCTCAAAAGAGTTGCATATATATATATATATATATATATATATATATATATAAGGTTCTAAATGTTTATGTGCGTGTGTGTATATATATATATATATATATATATATATATATATATATATATATATATATAGAGAGAGAGAGAGAGAGAGAGAGATACATATGCATACATATATGTATATATATAAAAGTGAACACTGAAATCAACACCGAAATGCGACAGTCTGTTTCATAATTGAACGTAATCTTCAGGCCATGTGTATGATCATTGCATCCAAGCATGAAACAGAATCTCACTGCTCGGCGTTGACCTCAGTGTTCACTTTTTTATTTACATACGCTCTATCCCCGATATCGAGCATTTTATCCCATAAATATAGCATACATTAAAACTACATTTTTATTATAACTATAACTATAACTATATATATATATATATATATATATATATATATATATATATATATATATATATATGTATGTATGTACATGTATATATATATATATATATATATATATATATATATCATATTCACATCGAACATGTATTCTCATTATCTGGTCGCCTAGACGTTATATAAATATATCAAATACGCTTGCATCTAGGTTTGAATTTTCGGAAGTATATTGGGAGGTAAGGTATTAATGGAAACACAGATTTAAATATACAGGTTAAAATCTGAGAAAAGCAATTCTTCGCTGAATACAAGCCCGGCTGGTATCACTTTAGTCTCTGACCCTTTTTAGCCTCTGACCGTTTTTGCTCTCTGACCCTTTCGCCCATCTTAAGAGGATGAAAGTATAAGTGGATTTTGACAGGTTAGGAATTCGGAACCCTGCGGTTCACAAGTCAATATGCCATTTTAGCAGACAAGTTTAATTAAAGGTTATCTGTAACCAGAAACCACACAACGTTTTCTTCTAAATGGATTTCTCTATTGTGATATCACGCAACTAAAGAGTTTCACGAAGATTGAAAATATGAAAGGTTAAATATTTTAAACGTCTTTAGTAATAAAAAAGGCAATAAAGATATAGACAGAAAATAAAACTTCAATATACTGAAGAAACGAGGCCTATATTGTATGGTATGTACATGAGAGGGAATAGTTGAGATTCAGTTAAAATTTTCTAATTCTTCCGCCATTTTGGGACGTCATAATGGTAATGATAATATTAGCATTTTCCTAATAACTAATTATTCAACATTCCTTGAACAAGCTCTTCTCGGTTGAAATTCATAAAATCTTTCTCTTAAAACATTATTTAATGAAAATAGATTCCTCAAGTCCAGTAGCTGTTATCGCTCTTTCCAGTGTTGACGGGGGTTTCCTTCGTAGGCTTTTATTTGAAGTTGTGTGGAACGTCAGCATCTTGATAATGTCAACATTCTCTCTTGGCGTTACATGTGCTATCCATTTTAGTTCTTGGTGCTGTTGAAAATCCTCGTGTGATATTGTTTCTGTTATTTGGGATAATGATGGTTGATAGGTTCGTTTTCTACGGTTTATCAAATCTTTGCAAGTTATTTAAAGCCAGAAAATATTTTTAGACTTTAAGAACTTTTTTGAGATAATAACAATTTAGTAATACAAGTCTTATTAATTAACTCATAGTTTGTGGAGGAGTAGATTCATACCTTTCTCAAGGATATTAATGTCTAGGTAAATATATCGAACCTAACTGAAACTCGGCTCTCCGATTAACAATTCAGGGTCATTATTCATTACACCACTCACACATACAAACTTACAGCACAGCACCTGGTGTTCCCTAGTTGTCACTAATCTAGGCTCGACCTTGCTTAACTTCGGTAAACATACGGGAACCAATGTTTCAACGTGATATGTCCATCAACCCTATTTGAAACAGCTCTTTGTTTGTGATTCTGAAGCGCCAGTCCACGAGACCGAGGATGGGTGGTCTTTGCTAAGACCTACACACATCATGCGCTCGTCATCGATCTAAGGAAGTGGTTGTATACAACTGACAGTTTAGATATTTCTGAACGGTTATGGCCCCATGCATGACAGTCATATTGTTGTGGATCCCGCGTGAAAAATAGGTATCCAATAAATGACAAACGCAAGTATTTAAGCTAAGAAATTAAATGTATTTACACAAAATACAAAAGGTAATGCTGTTAGTAAAATCCAGGAACACGGTTAGTAGCAAATACAGATAGATATATACAGTCTCGAAGTAGGACTTCCTTAGAGTCTACGTGCATGTAACTGACTTCTACAAGAGGTTACTTCACTCCATCCGACACCCTACGACTCCGGTACGACTCCTCTTCTCTGCCTGACTGTGGCTATTTTATGGCAGCAGGACGAGTCCATTATATCCGAAAAGGGTGGACCCCATAATACATATGAAAGTCTCTATTTGACGAAGCTATTTAAGAACATTATAATCTTGCTAATGCACTGTCTGTGTTTGATTTTTAGTTCGATTAGGTTAGTGGATTCATGCTATATCATTCGATGTCGAAGACAGTCCTCCTTCATAATTAATTTTATCTTATTTTTTATTTCAGTTCACAGCTAAATATATAAATCCTATATGAATAAATAGTTTTAGTGCTAGCCTTTCTACTTTAATTACTATAAAAAAAATCCATGCAGTTGTATTGCTTTATATGTATATCTAATATTAATAATAATTAAACAATTTACAAAGTATCAGAACTGTTTCTATGGTAACAGAAGTAAAATACAGCGAGTTAAGTCGCTTGGTACAGATTGATCATGAATTTTGTTGTGCATACACAATAAGTTATAAAGTTCTCGACAACTTCCGTTGTTTATAGAAGTGGTTGGAAAGAAAATGTGTAGAGCGTGGTCGTCTCAACACACCGTTGAAGTTCCATCAGTAGCCATGGCTTGTGCAGCGGTTTTGGATTAAGTACAACATTCCCAAATCCAACTAACATCATATTCCGCAGATATCACTCCTTGTCACTTTTTCCTCTTCAAAAATTGATTCCCACTTGAAAGGAACAAGATTTCAAGATGTCAAGGCTGTCCAAGAGAATGCGACGTGACAGCTTCTCGCTATTCAAAAAAAAGTCGCAGGAATGCTTCCATTGATGGAAACGACGCCGGATAAAACTTCGAAGGAGATTAAATGCCGAATTGATATGTACTGTTTTCTTTTTATAGCATCACTTCCGATACATTTTGATCAGACATCATATATTTAGTAAGATATTCATATATATATTTTTAGTATAGATCCACTACATTCTTAAAGATAGGGATCAACATTCAATATTTTAGGTTAGATCCTTTATACTGTTCGCGTTAGAATTGGTGTCTCGCGGGAACGAGATCACGACATTTGATTCGGGAGTGATTCACTCTATATAATGCCTGACATGTGAATTCTATTAGAATTGTCGTATTTTTGAATAGACAATGTTTAGTCGAAACAAGGAGACTTGTTGGTTTTTGATTCTTCCCAAGTTCGTGTTTTCAGTTTGCTTGGGTGCGTCTCAGTTTCAACAGACTGTTATTACGGCAACCCTGTTACCATTTTTTTTTCTGGAAGTGATCACAAATTCTAGTCCTCAGATCGATATATTGGATCATGCACCTGTCAGTGGAAACCATCTCTAGTACCGATATGGCTGTTGAAGTGTTTCTGCTGTTTGTTTTAATTCCGTTGTGGCTTGGAATCCAACATTACACTATCTTAATTGACTTGCACCTGAATTTAGACTGTCCAGGTGTGCAACAGTTAAGTGATATTTTATGTGTTGTTTTAAAAGCGATAGTAGGAAAGAAAGAGATTTTAAGACATTAATAATTCTTTCAAGTTTCTCTCGAAAATATTGATGAGTGCCAAATCATTTTCACAGGTTTTAACATAAAAAATGTCTTCAGAAAACGTTTGACTTGAAATTATTTTATTGTAAACAGCTGTACATTCAATTCTGGTATTTCTTTTGAGAACAACTGCAAAAATGTAGTTTTGTTTGGGATAAAATTACTTAGTTTTGTGGAGTTTTTCTTAGTAAGTCATGGGTGTTTTTTTAGGGTTTTTTTTACGTTTAATTATTGTTATTGAAGTTCATGCTAAGGTAATGTGTAATGTGGTGAACAGATTCCATGTCACGGAGTCGCCCATGTGCTTCTTTTTCGTTCAAGTATATTCATTTGAGTTGGGTCGATCTGCTGGCCTTTAAAAGCCTGGGTTGTCATATCGGAAATATGTATGCTGGACCTGAGAAGTGCCCAGTGTTTCGATATTGGTCAAATAAATAAATGCGCGTTGTGGTGTAATGGATATTGGCTTGGAATGAGAAATCGGAGAGCTGAGTTCAAATTCCAGTTGGTTTCGTTACATTCATTTAGGCGCAAAGGAAAGGTATGAATCCGACTCTTCTCTCCCACCTAGGGATTAAATAGCAAACGACCTATAGCCTTGGTTGGCAACCAGAAAGAAACAGAAACCTACATCGGGAAACATTCCTTCCTGCTCAGTCATGAATCGAAAAAGACATGTTCGCCGAAGTGTATATCACGTATTGCACTTAACTTACTGAACTGATCAAATGAATATTCCTACTGAAGAGCTACATAGTACAGACGCTCATCAATATCTACTTATTGTTAATGTGGCAGGGCGTACATAGCACAGATCAGAGCTAATGTGACATCTACTCTGTCAAGAGCAACCGATGGGAAGAATTTACTTGCTGCAAGACATCAAGCCTAACGTCTACTCATAACACAACACCATTATACATGTCCCCAGTGGTGTTGCAAAAATGAACCACTGGGAAATTAATGGCCCTTTGTAGCGTCCAGTGATAACAATGCGAATCTAGGTGAGTGACACCTTCAATTGTGCATATGCCCATGATACGCAAGTCGAACTCCTGGCGTGATGGCGCAAGTAGCATAAGATAAATTCTAGATTGGCTTTGGTGTTTGCCGAATGAATATTGTACAGTGTTTTGTATGTCCAGAACATAGTGCAACATGTTTGCTGCCATTCTTGCAACCCCAAGATGATGTGATATACCAGCAGGATAATTCTTGCCTGCATGATATTCAAAATAACTCAACGTACTCTGCAAGATTTTCGACTACTACTTTGGCCATCAACATAACTGTCTCCCATTCAACATGCATGGAATATGATGGGACAACACCTGGATCGTTTAGTTAGCCCGCCTACATCTGTTGTATTGCATCAACCGGTTTACGAAGCATATAATGTTTCAGGATAGTGTTAGTCATATGATTGGTTGTATTAACTCCCTAGGATTTTATTCATTATACAAACATGACGTCTATGTTTTGTTGATACACGTGTTTAGAATATTGCACATAATGGTCATTTTTATGGGGAGATTTACTGTAATCCAGCTATATTGTCTGGGCATTTAATATTAAGCAACTCAGTCATATATGCAGGTTGTTTGAATTTCATTTTACGTCAGTATAATTTCTTAACAGTTTCTTCGAAATTAAACCCATTTATTGCCGAAAACCATATTTTCACCAAATTCAGCTTTTAATCTTAGTTATTTGTTAAGTTTATGTTTATCTGGTTCGAAGCTAAATAAGAGTAGAAATACTCTATAGCATCAATCTCCAAATTGGAAAAGATCCACTTGCTTTGAAAATCAGCATGCGAGGATTTATCTTTAACCTGGGCGAGATCGCAAGTTTTAGTCTACAGGTGCGAGAATTGATCTCATTAAAGCAGTGCGAAACTAGCTTTTAGTTTTGACAGTAAATTGTCTCAGATTTCTGCTATTATTTCCTCTTTGAATATATATTTTACCAATCTTATGAGGCTTGCGGTCATATAGCGTTGTAACGTCGGTTTCCGTACAATCACCTATGTTAAGGAACGTCGAGCCTGGTCATTAGATTGATGGGTGATTACTTGGAAATACTAGGTGCCGTAAGCTTGGATAAAAAGGTGAAGGTGGTGCAATGGATAATGAATCGAAATTGTTAATTGGAGAGCCGAGTTCCAGCTTCAGTTAGGCTCATTTATCTTAGGGAAAGTTATGAATTCACTTCTTCACTCCCAGCCATGGGTTAAATAATAAGACTAGTATCATTAAATCATTATTATATAAAAAACATTCTTACAATCTAAAAAATTTTTCTGGCTTTAAATAACCTGCAAAGGTTTGATAATCCGTAAAAAATCAATTAAACTTATTATTAATAAACTTGAATAATCAATTTCTATACTCTTTATTTTATTGTCAAAATGATCTTCTAAATTAGGGAAGCAATCATGTTATGTTTTAATATATAATATATGTTTTAAACGTCATTATAACATATTTTCAGGAGAATATGTAAATGTAATTCATTTTTCTATTTTTTCAGAGTTTCTAAGTTCTGTAATTATTCAGAAACAAATAACGACAGCTGTCTACCTAGTAAGGTTACCGAAAATCAGGATTTTGTAAAGAAATTTTGAAAACAAAGTTCAAAGGCAAAAAAAAACCCTCGCTTGAAATTAGTTTTCTTTCTCTTCCTTTGTTCGAGGAAATTAGACTGTGTCTCAGCCTAAAAATGTGAGTTCACCAAATATTGATAAACTAGTAACGAATAACACATAGACGACAATATACACGTCTACGAGACCTTCTACTAACGTTGATAATGCGTAAAACAGCGTTTTTACAGTTATTAATCCTTGCTGGAAGTAAATGTGGGAGAATGGGATGATCAAAGGCTCTCCTTTAAACATCATGCTTATTCAAGTCTTATGTAAATGCATACCGCATTCATATGCCTGGATGTTATAATGTTTGTCAGTAGAATTTAACACTGTGAATTGTTCTAATTGAATAGTTGAAAGCAAAATGAATGACATAAAATCAAAAGATTTGTTTCAAATTTTAACGAATGTTACATACGACTGAGACAAGGAAGTACACAAGTCGAAAGTTTCTCATGGCTACAATAAATAGAGTACTAATTACAACTCTTTATTGAATACCAATATTTAAGAGCAAGAACATACAATTTTTTTCCTTCTGTATTTTTGCTGTGTTTCAAAATAACAGTTTAGGAATTTCATTTCTAATTCAGTAACAGCTACAGAAAACAGACGATGAGTTTTCTTGGAATCCAAATGTCTATAATGTATTCTTCCAATAGGAATAAATATTTAAAATCAATACATATTATAACAGCTTCGCCAAAGTATCAAAACATGAAAAAAATTTATAACACATGATTCCTAACAAATGGTTTCCCTTTAAGTTAAAATATTTCTCATCACTTCCTATACAATGGTTATGCAATATCAAACCTCAGTTTCTATGATCTTTGCTAATATACGTATTTTTTTTTAATATTCTTTAAATAATCCAACGTGTAAATCGTTTTAAGCACCGATTTACAAGAAGGTGATAAAATACTTTTAAACAACCGTAAAATTACCTTTGTTAACCATTTGACACACAAAACTCATGCTACATCAAATTCTACATAATAAGAATGACTTGGTTAGTGACCACTGTCCCAAAACTGGAACAGTGGGTATTTACGGTATAACCTTTCACATTTAAAATAATTGTTTATTCACTTCTCATCTATGTCAAACTAACGTCGAACATGAGGTTACGTGGTTATTTTCTGGGAACGTTCATTCTTCTCACGACAATACGAGGATCTCTTTCTTCCTCTCACGTCGCGGTTTTATATTACGTCCTGTCATCTGGCTACCTTGTATGTACATACTCTAATTTAATCTGAGTTGACTTTCTACTTTACGTCGCTGTCCGCTCCGACATACTTTGAGTCACGATTATACACTTGGTGGCTATGTGGACAACTGCTCTAGGGCAACTAGCTCTTTTGATCTTCAGATGCGACACTGAGTAAAAACCTTACTTTGGTATCTCTTAAGTAAATATTGGGGTCATCACAGATCAACTCATCTTAAACCAAAAGTTTCTAATTGACATTAAATTCGATTCAGTCTGCTGGTAACTCCTGTCGTGTAATTACATTCTACAATGATTGATCAGTAGAAATCTATAAGTGATCTTTTAGAGATCTATACAAAACACTGGGTTTTTATGTCCATTTTTCATAATTAGTACCGGATAGTACGGTAGATATTAATGTTTTAAATGCCAAATCAGTGATGTACGATCTCGCATTGAAATCAGAAGAAAATGACTTAAATGAGGATAAGAAAATATAACCATAACAATTAAAGAGTGTAGTGAGTTCGATTCCCACGTTTGCCCAACTCGTGTGATCGTATGATTTCCTAAGCTGCATTTAAACAGATCCGTAATTGAAATAGATGCACGTCCTGTATCAGAAGTCGTTATTAGAACCAAACTAAAATTCCTTCATTTCGAAGACTGTTAATTGCTAAGCTTGATCAACATAAACTTTTTAACCCTTATTTTCCATTATCTAATTTTATATAGTTCTACAAATCGGGAATGCTAAAACCAAACAAGTTCAACAATTTAGATATCTGGGAATTATTCTAACAGAGGACGGAACGTGTGACACTGAGATCCGAAGACGTACTGGGATGGCCAAAGATGCATCCAAATGATAAGCAAAGTATTAAAAAACAGAAAAATGTTGTTAGAAACAAAAGAAAAGTGTACTGATATCTGTACTCCTGCATGGCAGCGAATGCTGAGCAATCTCCTCAAAGATGAAGATAAGACTAGAAGTAACAGAAATGTAGTTCTACAGAAATATTCTGAGAATACCATGGACAGAACATGTGGACAGTGACGAGGCTTTGGGTAAAATGGAAACAAAAAGGAAACTTATACTTAACATCAAGAAGAGGCAGTTGGAATTTCTGCAGTATTTAATAAAGAAAGAGGGCTTGGAAAACCTGATACTCACGGGACAGATTGAGGGAAAGAGGGACAGACGAAAGCATTGCATAACATACTTGATTAGAGTAAATAGATGGTAGAACAGGATTTGGGAGAAATAACAAAAATATGAAACATATTAAGAGCTACAATGGCCAGGAAAATGTGGAGGGCCATGATCGCCTACAACCTGACGGGACACGGCATATGAAAGAAGAAGCTAAACTTAGAAACTATCCTGACTTGCGGATATAGTTCTTGTAAAATCTGTGAATTGAAAGAGCTATAAACGCTTTAAAAGTGTCATGTCTCAAGGGAAGTGCAGTTGGCTACACATAAGCAGATTTCCAATAACGAAACAAACACTTTTGAAATCACTGTCAAGTGTAACAAAAAGTGATATTAAGAAATATCCCATTCTCCTTGTCTTTTTAGGTGTTGTTTATGCTGGATTTTAGCCGATTGCATTCGTCCAAGTGGTAAGAAGACACTTTGCAGGCTTGGCGCGAGATGCAAGTGAACGCAAAATATGCGATAAAATCAAGTTAGGTACGTGTCTTGGGTAATCAGATTTATGTCTTTAGATACTTTTTTTTCTTATTTCTTTCTGAACGAAACATAAAAAAGACGAAAAAATATGATTGGAAAGGAACAGAGAAGAGAATGTCCACACGGCCGCTATCTTGACATGATTGTGTATGGCTGGGAAGGTTGAAAGAAATGGCGCGGGAAATGACGCGGGAAATGGCTTTTTGTGGTTGTGTCTTTATTTATGTATTTCTCGCCCTTTTTTATTTTTTATTTATTTACTCAAGATTTTGTTACAAGGAAGAGTTCTTAGTGTTGTTTTGGAGCCACTTGTCTTCTCGCCAAACCAAAACCTAGCGGGTCTTAGAAGAGTAATTCAATAACCTCTGTCTTATATCCCCGCGTTTACACAAACATCACCACCACCATTATTATTGCTATTATTATTGTTTCTATTTTACTGATTTTGTTGTGACTGTTGCAAGAATTATTTTGACTCATTGAGTTTTCGCAGTATTCGTGGTGGCTTTATTAATGCTTTCTTTTGGATGGTTTCATATGTAAGATCTATCAATGACGAGGCTGGAAAATGGTCGATTCCTTGTACAGCTTCAGAAAGCTTTTTTACCCGAACTTCTGGACGATGACTTATTTTCCACCATAGAGTCTTTTCCCAGAGACGAAATATCACAAACCTATTGCTACTCTATCGCTATTTCCATGACTAATTTTCATAAGATCTACATTCCTTTATATTCAGACTTTTATAGTTAGAACCTGTCATGCCATGTAAATGAGATCTCTTTCATATTCCATTAGCAAGGAGGAAGTTCCAATATGATAGCTTCTTCCCGAGAACAGTAACCGTAATGTCTCCTCGTTGAGTGAATATTTATTAAAAATATTGCCTGGCAACATTTCCAAATATTCATTCAATTTCAGTTTTATTTTGATGGTATAGCAACATATTTTTTTCTGATAGACCTTCTGTTCCTTGTTCCCTGTTTAAAATAACTTTATCAATCTTCAGTTGGAATTGAGTGAGACATTCAAAAACTGATTTTATTACTATTTTTTTTTTTTTTTTGCTTATAACTTAGAAATGTATGCACCACTAATGTTATAAGTTCAAACAACGGATAACAGAGTAGATTAATATTCCATATGAATGCGTTTAACTTTTGCAACTTATTTAAAGCCAGAAATTATTATTACATTGTAAAAATTTGTGGGATATAAAAAAAGATTTATTGTTGCTGTTGTAATCTAGGAAGGGGTTCTGAATGAGGAATAACCAAAACGAAGGTGGGAAATGAAATGGTAATCTTTATAACATCAACAAAATACAATAGATACAAAATACAATAGATACAAAATACAATACTCGCCAGTGGTGGACTACTTAGACAGCATATTACCCTACTTACAATAGTGTCCAACGTATTTATAAGTATTCGGACATAACCATTAATGTTTATATATACGGTATATAACAGTTGCTAATTAACCCATAGCTGGGGGAGAAGAGGTAGATTCATATCTTCGCCAAGGATATTTGCGCATAAATGAATATATCGAAATTGACTAAAATTGGAACCCGCCTCTCTGATTTTCAGTTCTAAAACTTTATCTATTACTCCATACGCACATCCAGACTTACAGCACTGTTATTACCAAGTAGTCACTCATCCAGGCTCGACGTTGCTTAATTTCGCTTATCGTACTACAACCAGTGTTTCAACGTGATATGGCTGTAAGCATTCAGATTTAATGTTAATAATTGAAAAAAATCAATATGTAAAGAATCCCGCTATACTTGTGCGACATCTGACAATCTTTACTTGGAACGCTTCATACCTGTTAATTCTATAAAAGTCTAAATGTAGTCAGTGAAAATTATATCTGAAAATTATATCTGAAAATTATATAGCTAGAAAAGGATTTCAAAACCGTTTTCTATCAGTTATTTGCTGGATCTGGACAGAATAGTTCTATCGACATAATGATAAAGATAATTAACTGTTTTCCAACAACGTAACATTTGGCATTCATTGATCGAGCAACCGTTACTGCTTTCGGTTGAAATTTACAAAATCTTTCTCTTAAATCACTTTTATTAGAAACACAAATTTCTCAAGTTCAGTAGCTGTTAACACTCTTTCCAGTATTAATGGGGGTTTCCTTCCTACCCTTTTAATTTGAAGTAGTGTGGAATGTTAGCATCTTTATCATGTCATAGTTTTATCTTCGAGTTACATGTTCTATCCATTTTAGTTGTTGCCGCTGTTGGTAGTCCTCAAGTAATATGGTTTCTGTTATTCGGTACAGTTCTTTGCTTGTGATTCTGTAGCGCCAGTTCAAAACATTCAAATATGTGTGATCTTTGCTAAGACCCTAAAGCTTTATTCGCTCAAAGCCTTTTTCCCCATTGATCTTAGGAAGCAGTTGTATACAATTCACAGTCTAGATATTTCTAAATGGGTTTGGCGCCATGGATGACATCCATAGAAATGTCTTGATCTGACAAGGCTACTGAGAAACGTGATTCGAGTTGTCAGGTTGATGTTTTGATTTTGTTGCCGTTTGCAGTGTTGGGTGAAACTTCCTCCGGCACAACTTATTCTAGGTTCAATTTATTTTTCTACTATATTAAATTTGTTGTAGTCGATTTCTAAGCCGAAGTATCTGAAGTGTTTAGAATTTATTAATTTCATATCCTGAATTTTTATTATGGCTTAAAGCATCTTTGAAGTGGTTAAAAATTTACAATGCAAATCATGCTTGTATTCTGTAGTATTTAAAATATTTCAACACTTTGTTAATCGTGAAACGACTTTATATGAAACGCAACTAATACCAAAATGTTCACCTGACTATATTTGTCATTCAAGTAATCAGGAATAACAATTCTTCCCAGATGCTTTTCAAAAGCATGCTTGAAAAATTCAGACTTGTTTTTATAATTCTAATTCACATGGAAACTTTGAAGTTGTAATAGGAAACTTGACAATTTAAAGACACGAGAGAATTTTTGACGACCAAAAATGATGACTGAAAATAAACCTTTCCAAAACAGAAACTATGATCTGAAATTGGAATGAAACATTAATCGCGCATACATTGAATCCATCATAAAAATTCAGTATGTGGAATTAATAAATACTAAATACTTCAAATACCTCGGTGTATGGATCAGTTATAAATTTAGTGGATGAGAAATGAAAAACTGAATATAAAACAGATTGTGAAACAGGTAGTCTCACCCAAAACCGCAAATTGCTTCAAATCCAAAACAGCAACCTGAAAACTCGATATGTGCTTAAATAGCTTAGTCAGATCGATACTTTCATATGGATGACATGCATAACGCCAAACCTGTTCAAAAATATCCAAACTCTTAACCGATTTCTAAGATCGATGGTTAAAAATGGCATTGAGCGAGTGAAGTCTGAAGGTCCTGGCAAAAACCATCGTTCTTTGAAAATTGTAGACTAGCGCTACAAAATCACAAACAAAGAATTGTACCGAATATCACAGGAACCACACCACTTTAGGACTACCAACGTTAGCAACAAACTAAAATGGATAAATCGAAAAGAAAATTTATGAAATTGGTAAATGCTAAAATCTTCAAATACCTCGGTGTCTGGATCAGTTATAAGAATTTTAATGTAGGAGAAAGGGAAATTGAAAATAGAATAAGCAGCGCCAGTGTTAGTTTCGCTGACCACCGCAATTTACTGCAAAACTAAGGCATGAAACTTAACATTCGAGTCATGATGTTAAATAGCCTTGTCAGATCGAAACTTCCATATAGATATTATGCATGGTGCTAGACACGTTCAGAAATGTCAAAGCGTATACAACCACTTTCTAAGATCAATCAAATTGAACATGAAATAGTTTTCGCTTGTGGTAGTTTTCTTTTCCGACATCGGAACTACAAAATCAAAATATTAAGCTAAGAACTCGAATCATGTTCTTAAACAGCTTCGTCATATCGAAATGTTTTTATTGATGTCATGAATAGCACCCAACAAAAATGTTAAAAACTGTCAAGTGGATACAACTGCTTTTTCAGATCAATGATTAAAAATGGCTTCAAGCTAATTAAGCCTGTAGGTTTAGCGAGAAATATCCTTCCTCGAACGTCGCGAATTGGCGCTACAGAATCACAAACAAAACACAGAAAGCAAATCACTTGAAGACTTTCAACAGCAACAACAACTAAAATGGATAGCACTTGTAAGTCGAAAACAAAATAATCATATGATAAAGTTGACGTTCGATATCAAACAAAATGTTATGAAGTAATACCCACTCCCATCTATTCTGGAAAGTGGAATAACAGTATTGAGAAAACAATTTTCCTAAAAAATTGTTTTAATAGAAATATTTGATAAATTCCAACCGACTATTGCACTTACCTCCTGCTAAGTGTATGCCGAATATTTCCTTATAAGGAAACGGTGAATACTACCGTTGCCATTTTGCATCTAAAAACTTGTTCGGAGAATCCTCTCGCCAATTTCCACAGCACAGTATATTTATACCCAGCTCCAAGAAGCAATTCCAATACACCCACTGTATTTACATCAACCTACGCACATGGACAAATTCAACATCAATTGCTTCCTAAGGAACATTCACAATCCAAATCCATCGCCATAATGATTGATTGATTCGTTTCCTACGATTTATCAACCCTTTGCAGGTTACTTAAAGCCAGAAAATATTTTTAGATTGGGGAGGGTTAATAATGGTTTAGTGATACAGTTTTTACTAATTAATCCATAGCTGGGAGAAGAAAAGTTGGCTTCATAACTTTACCAAGGGTATTTACGCGTAAGTGAAAATAACGAAGCCAACTGGAATTGGAACTCGTCACTCCGATTAACAATTCAGAGCCGTTATCCATTACACCATCCGCACATCCAAGCTTACAGCACCTGATATTCCCAAGTGAACATCCACCTAGGTACTGACGAGGTTCAACGTTGTTTAACTTCGGTGATCCTACGAGAACCGGTGTTTCAACGTGACGTAGCCGTAAGGCTAAAACAATAAAAACTGCAGATTCAAAAATAAAATGCACAATGAAATAGATAATTTTGAGAAAGACAAATTGAATATTATCAGGCGCATAACATTTTAGGAGAACGTAGACGAATTCCAAAGAAGATATGAATAAGATTCTTTTAAAAATCACGAACATGTTTGTTCTCACCACGATAAACCTAGAAACATATTGTATTGCCTCTCTATACGCGCCAGACTGCGTACACCAGACAGCTAAATACCTTACGACAATGAAAACCCCGAAAACAACTAGAAACAGATTGTTATTCATTCTTACTTATTGGCTTACGATAGTGTGTGGAGTACCAACTTGTCCAACTTATACGTCTTTCCTATGCTGTACAGGTGACGTCTGTTTGCTTCGTAAGAAACCTGGAAGCGTTCGGCAAGCTCCCCACTAGTTTGGCTGTTGTTTTCCTCTATAACCGCCTTCAGGGCCTCATCACCCAGGACCTGTGGCCGGCCACTCCGGGGTTCATCACAAAGGGACAGACCTCCCGAATCTGAAATTCTGGAACCAAAACCTGGCAGTGCTTTCACTCACAACATTATCCCAACGGCTTGACTTATTCGGCGACTTGATGCGGCTGCAGACAAGCTCACCTTAAAGTCATAAAGAAAACAACCCCAAGCTAGCTGCTTCGACACCGACATGTTTCCTCGCTCGCCACTGCTCGTGCTATGGCTGATGTATGTACGCAACGCACTTGAATCGGACAAGTGCAATACCACAACATTCACCGTTTTCCCGACAGGAATCCCATAAGTTAAATCTGCTGTAAGTAAAGATAAATTCTAAACGGTGATGAATTAACAAAATTAATGAAAAAAAATTGGTAAAGATTATAAAATGTCAAATAATCCATAACACCATGCCTACTAAATGGTAACTGCCTAGCAACTCGCGTAATATACAAAGGTATTAAAATATCCAATGGAAAACTAACGAAAATGTATATAAATAACAGAAGATCACTGGGAACAGTGAAGCTACTCAAACAAAAATCACTTAACAATTGCAATTATGCAAATGTTTCTTAAGGATAGTTTGTTTTTTATATATGGTCTAGTATGTTAATCAGTTAGTATCGCTCATAAGCGATAAATCGAAAGGATGATTCCCTGATTACAAAATCTTAAACTTTTCAATTCTAGAAATAACTGTTATCTGTCCTATACATCAACATGCTCTGTACTTGCATCCTGCCATTACATCCATACAACAACCTCACCGAGTAACCCACTACCTTGAGTGGATCTTGGGCCTTGCATTAAAGGGATATTTAATTTAAAAAAAAAACAATTACCCGGTGCCAGTTTTTAATAACAATTTCATTTTCTTCTCGTCCAAACATGCCAGGATTTTATTATTTCTAATGGAGCATTTTAATGCAAACACGGATACTATAGACAACTTGGGAATACCAGGCACTGTAAGCTTGGATGTGCGGGTGGTGAAATGGATAATGGTTCGGAATTTTTAATCGAAGAATTGAGTTCCAATTCTAGTTGGGTGCGTATATATTCACCTACGCGCAAATACCCCTGGAAAAGATATGAATCTATCTCTTCTTTCCCCAGATATGGGTTAATTAGGATAAATTGTATTACTAAAACCATTATTATCTTAAAAAAGTAAAAGAAAATTGCGTCAAAAATATTTAGATTTCGACATTAAATAACCCATGGAGGTTGATATGCCTCTAAACATAACCAACAGATTACCAATCTGTCATTGAAAACCTGTAATCAAAATTTGGAATATTTAGTGACCCAAAAATAAGTGTTCGCCTGCGAAAGAAGTTATTTAAAAGCAATATCTGGTGTAACCGCCTTTAATTTTTTTTTTAAAAATACTGCTTTTCATTGTTATATCATTAAGATCATAACATTCCCGCAAATAGTCATTGGAATGTTCTCCACTCCGACAGCAGTCATATAGATCTATGTTAGTGGCTTGCTGTCGCTTTTCTTCGTTCTGTTTAAGAACATTTCATAATTGTTCGGCTGCATTTAACTCCGATGATACGCGTGGTCAATCTAGCACATTTACCGTTGGCTTCTTCAGAAACTCTGTTGTTTTCTTAGCCGAATGTTTTGCGTCATTAACACGCTGGAACTGAGCTCTTCACCCCAAGCGCTTGTGTGAAGGCAATAGGTTTTCTTTCAATATTTTAATGTAATCTTCAATATTAGTGCTTCTGTTGATGGCATGCGGCTCAACAGCGTCATTAGAGCTCATACAATCCCAGGCTCTCTGTTGAAACCAAACATTCTTCATTGGTCGTCATTATGACGCCACTAAACATTCTGGATGCCGTCAGACCCAAGTAGCTTGATTTTTCTTTGATTTGAACACAGTGTCCTCTTCCTGGTTGCATGTATCAGTTTCTTTCTTTTTCTTAACTTCTATATATATATGTATATGTGTGTGTGTGTGTGTTATGGCCAGAGTTCTTACAACGTTTCACCATTCTCGGACAGATCTTCTAATTTCACAATGCGTGATATTTAATAACAAAAGTTATGGAAATATAAACAAATGGAAAAGAATCTAATTTAGGGACCTACACCAAATATACTAAAATTTAAAATGAATTAATTTTAAAAATGAAAAAGCATGGTTGAAGCTTTTTTTTTTAGCTTTAATTAAAAGCTAAATGATTAAAATTACTATTTTCAGTAAATAGAAATAGAAATTATATTGATTGGAATCTCAACATTTTGGTCGCTTTCAGAAAATCGATAAAAATCGATAAATATTGGCTATTTTGAAAGATTGTAAACAAATGTTAATTCACGGTTTTAAAAACCGTCCAAAAATAAAATATATTTTTGTGACACGTTATTTGAGGAAAATTAGCAAATTTAAAGTCAAATTAATCTGATTTGAACAAATATTATTTCCTTATAACATAAAACATAGTATACAAGCATTTCTTAACCTCAGGTTCTTGTTTTTCTGACGTGTTAATCGATTGATTGGTAGACTTATGTGTTGAAAACTAAGTATTTTCAGCAATTATCTAATATTTTATTGAATTTTAGTTAGCTTCAGCCTTGAGTTTTTATTAAAATAACTCTCACAAAAACGAATAAACTTTAAAAAAGTAAAATGTAAATAACTACTAACAAAATAAAATTACTTAATTGAAGTATGACCCAGACTAAAATAAATACGTAAAATAAAAATATTTAATGAAATAGGAATTAAAAAAAGTATTATTTTAAATTTCACACTTTAAAATTTTGAAGGGGTGATTTGCAAAGCCTACTGAGACGTAAACACAATGAAACACAGAAATGAATATGAAAAAACTGCAGACGGCTGTTTTTTCAGCAAGCAAGCGGAGGTGCCTAATCTAAATGATACTGGATAGATTATATACTCAAAACACATAAGCTTTTTTTTAAATTGATTTTAAATTTAAAATTCTCAGTGCATCTCGTTTATGTGTTTGTGTAGCCGTACCACCGTGAACATAAATTAGTCCAATAAATGTCTTAAGGACGAAACGCCTTACACAAAAAATCTTTTTCCATTTTATCATACCTCTTTTCTTTAAAATATTGTTCTTAATATATAAAAAAATGGTATACCATTATCTCATATATATATATATATATATATATATATATATATATATATATATATATATATATATATGCGTGTGTGTTTTGTGTGTACAGAATGTAGAGAAAAGCTCCCTATTACAAATTACTTATAACTTTTATTAATATCACCACATTTGCATGAAATAACATATATTGTGATCCCAAAATGGTAGGATTTTCTTTGTTACTTTCTGTTTCTATTTCATAATGACAGGTGTAACCAAGAATGGCACAATGCATGAGACTGCATGAGCGTGATCAGCTAGCATCTCTTTACGAAGTGTGAGAGTCCGTGTTACAAGAGCAGAGATGGTGGTGCAGTGATCATGGACATCGTGATTCAGTAGATAACAAAACCATTAGAAATTTTAATTCCAAACAGATGAGTACGGGTCTGGGGGGGATACCTATAGAAGCAATCATCTTTCAACATAAAAATTGCCATTATATTGTTCAAAGTAAAAAAAAACATATGAAAATCGACCAACAATTAATAAAGTTATTACAAATTTTAAATAGGGATGTTCGTTGCACTTAACCTGTTTATATTCAGACAAAGTTAAGAATCTTTTTTTAGTGACAGTGCGTTTCACCTTCAGGTGTTAAGTTGGTGTATTCGGGTCAGAATGAAATAAAAAAATGAGATCTGAAGACGCCAACCAAGAACACAGAGTCGAAACGTTACTAAAAAGGCTTTTTCACTTTGTCTCATTTCTCCATTTTTGTTCTGATACTCTTCTACATTATATTAACACACACACCATACGCACACATACACACACACACCATACACACACATATGTGTGGAGGTGTGTGGGATGGGTGTAAATGAATGACAAAATAATGGAATTACTTAGTAACGAGTTCCGTTCTAAGAAGGAACTTCCTCAAATGACGGTTTTATTAATGGAATCAGTCTCCTATATAAAAAGAATATTCTAAATTGCAGGAAAAACTCCAGCTACAGTTTACGTCGTAACTGTAGAGATAGAACGAAGATTTGAATTTAAAATTTAACGTCCAACTTTTATATAAAATTTTTATTGTCCAAATTTTTATATAACAAATTTATTATCCAACTTTTGTATGACAGGATATTGTCCAAATTTTTAAATAACAGTTTTATTAACCAACTTTGTATATGACAGTTTTATTATTGTTCAACTTTTTATAGCAGTTTAATTATCCAAATTTTTATATGGCAGTTTATTGTCCAACTTTTATATAACAGTTTTATTGTCCAACTTTTTATATGACAGTTTTGGTGAATAGATTCCATCAATAAATTTGTTATTAGTTTTATTGTTGTTAAATGCATCACGATGAAGTTTCATTTTTTGTATATTTTGTCATTCACTTATTAGTCAGAAATAAATACTTTTATATTTTCGTAGATAGATAGATAGATAGATAGATAGATAGATAGATAGATAGATAGATACTAATAGACCAATATATATATATATAGAGAGAGAGAGAGAGAGAATAGTGAACATGTACCCGTTTATTCAACACTCCATTCTGTATAAATTAAATAAGATTGAAGAATATGATTTCTCCCATTTCTTGCTTGAGAATTGGCGAAAGTGAAATAATACTGTAAACATGAGAACGTATATTGACGGCGAAATGTCTGTTTGCATGTTTTCAAGCGTTTAAGTGCAGAGCCATATAAGATTACAGAGTGAGTGTGCTTAGAGAAGTATGAACTATTATTGTTTTCAAAATGATTCAACGCATATTCATTTCCCAGTGAGAGAGAGAAATAAGTGTTTATATTTTTGGTCTGACAAGAAATGCCTTTCATTTATTCAGACATTTATTTATTTATTTTTGTAATTAATGCACTCTCTGTCTTGGAAACTTAAAAGTGTCTCGCTCACTTGATTTAAACCAGCTGACATCTTTTAAAAATGAAAAAAGAGAAAGATTGAATTTTTTACTTGTTAAAATTGGAAAATATTTCAAGTGAAACAAACTTTGAAAACAGGTTTAAAAACAAAAGATGCAAACAAACGTAGAGATTGGACAGAATAGACGAATATACACCGACTAATGTATGTTTGAGTGGATAGGCAGTTAACTGGATAACGGGGAATTTACTATTGTTACACACACAAAAGCACACACATATATATATATATATATATATATATATATATATATATATGTTTGTATGTATGTATGTACTAATAATAGTGACGATTTTAAAATTTAATTTACTACTGGATATTGCCGTCCACAAAATTTTCTAAAAATCGTTTTAAAGCAGGCCACATAATAATAATAATAATAATAATAATAATAATAATAATAATAATAATAATATAGAATAATCTAAACCAAACATTCACGCAATTTCTGTGTCATATGTAATTTATATGTCAAATTTGGAAAGCATCGGATGAAAAATCAGGGATTTATAGTCAAAAAACAGTTTTTCGTGGTTTTTCGTTATACGCGGGGAAGCGAGCAGTAAAATTATAACCAATGATTTTACATCATAAGTATGTGACGTTGCCCGCTTTCATTTCTGACCAGTGACTATCCATTTCGTCCTGATTTCCAATGCCAATCAAACAGCGTGCGGAAACAGTCTCTAATTATTTAACCCCGTCCTTTCAAAAGAAATTCCATTTAATTCCTTGCTTGGCTAGTTCAAATCTTTAATTACAGTTAGTTTACGATCGGTCGTTTCGACAGTGAACATTCTACCTTGTGATTTTCGCTGAAATCGGTTTAGTCTTACTTCATTACTCGAATTAAACTTGGTCTGCTTATTTGATAGTCCGATGTCTTGTATGTACGCTGAATGATTTGTTTCAAATTCGGCTGACAAAGTGTCGTGGAAGCTAAACAAAACAGAAAACAAATCAACTCAACCATTTGATCAAACTAAAATAGTAAATACTTCAATAGATTATACGATGTATGGAAGGACTTTGATTTAAAATGCACAAAAGAGAAACGGAATTCAACGCAAAGTGAACAAGTTAAATTATAAGACGAAACTAAACAAAATAACGAAGCCAACTAACGAAAGAAAAGACGAAATAATGATTTGTGTTCGGATTAGACTTGAAATGAAACACTGGCGTTCTTTCACTAAACGAAGGATGTGTCGTCTCACCATATTTATTCAACGTATACAGTGAGGCAATTCTAGGAGAACTAGAAGTCCTACCAGGATTCATTATTGGCAGCCACAATCTTAACAACATAAGTGTTATAGTAATTTACCAACGCATGCATGGACTCTCCCAGCTATAAATAGGAGCAGGTACTGCCTTTTGGGGAGGGAAGTTTCCAGCAGTCAGCTCTGACAGTCGAACCGAACATTCTTGCTGTAACAATCTCGTTTGTATATGTTTGTATTACTGTTTCTATTGATATATTTGTTTAAATCAATTCCTCTCTTGTGTCTATATTTCTGGCCCTAACAAGGCAACAACTATAAGATATGAAGATGACACAGTGTTGATAACAGACACAGGAAGAAAACTATAAGAACTCATATAGAAAATAGTGAAGGAAAACTAGAAGAAAAAACAGAACATCAATTGCAAGAAGACACAATGCATAGTTGTCAGCAAAAGGAACAGCCCGGCATATAAAATTATGAATTGAAGATACAAATATCAAGTAAATACAATTTAAATATCTGGAAAGCGTTTTAGCAGAAGATGGAAAGTGCGTCACCAAAATTTGAAGTTTCATTGGGATAGCAAAAGCTGCCTTCCAAAAGCTAATCAAAGTATTAAGAAACAAAAAATCATAAGAAACAAAGAATAGATTACTGAAATGTTATATAATATCACTCCTCCGAATGCTGTACCCTATCGGCACAAATGAAAAAGAAACTTTAAGCGGTAGAAATGGGGTTCTACAGAAGGATGCTGAGAATACCATCGACTGAACACATGAGCAATGACGAAGTTTTAGAGAAAATGGGAAAAAAGGCACATAGCTAACATCAGAA
The DNA here is from genome assembly GCA_903632075.3 of Acanthosepion pharaonis. Taxonomy (NCBI): domain Eukaryota; kingdom Metazoa; phylum Mollusca; class Cephalopoda; order Sepiida; family Sepiidae; genus Acanthosepion; species Acanthosepion pharaonis. The sequence continues at coordinate 5,837,698 of CAHIKZ030004979.1, read as the reverse complement.
TGCGGCAGTTGAAGGCACATAATGAGGAAAGAGTGCTTAGAAAATTTGACACTTACAAGATATATTGGAGGCAAAAGAGATATAGAAAAGCAGAGCATAACCTACCCAACGAGCTTGTGTATATGGATGGCGGAATAGGCTTTAGGAGAGATAGCAAAAAAAGACAAAATTTACTAAGAACCAAAAAGGGCAAAAAAAAAAGGAAATTGAGGAGAGCCATAATCTTTAAGGTCCTGAAGGAGATCTATTAAACATAGTCTTATATATTTCCATTTATTTCTTATGAGCGATTTCCTCGTTTCTCGATGTTCCTGACATACGTTTTTGTATCCTTGGAATATACTTAAATATATTTGCCGTCGATATTTAACGCCCTTATAGTCCGAACTCTTTAATCCGGCATACTGAGTACAAGACCATTACCGGACCATAGAATAATCAGAATTAAAGTAATCAACCTTAAAAAATCCTATGTAAACATAGTCTTGCCAGCTCATTGCACATATACATTATTGTGTTATCAAAGGCAGAACAAAACTTAAAACAGAAAATAAAACAATCAGTAATGCTTCGAAACAAGTTTTTATTGTTTCTTACAATACAAGAGCTACAAAAAGGCCAATGCCAAAAAATAATATATACTTACTATTCAGAATGGGTAAATATGAAGTTATATATAAGAAATATATCACCAAAACACTGCTACTGACGACTGTTGCAGGAAATTGTAAACAACGTGTGGTGCATTCTTTGTAGCTCAACAAACTAATGGCGTCTAATAAAGAATGATAACGGATCAAGGGAGTCACCGGACTAAAGATTGCCTGATTAAATGGATAGTAGTCAATATTTTATTCTGAAATGAAATGGAGAGAAAAAGAGGTTAAAGATAGACACGGATTTTCCTTATTGTAAAGCTTTCTTTTTATTTAAAATCGCCTAACAGGTCACAAGATTCTATAACATCTATTCCTTTTAATCAAGTCATTTCACCGAATGACAAATCCATTAATCACGCCAACCATAATCATCTTTGGTCTAGTCACATTGCTCATTGTATTGCAGTACCAAATAGATGCCGTGTGATAAAGGTTAACGGGCGAGTTTACGACAGATTTTCCCAAGAAAGGCGTCGCAAAAAACTTCAGTGGCTGAGTGGGGAGTGACGAATGCAAACGAGAATTTTTTTTTTTCATTTTTATATTCTTTAGGGTCATGTTTATTGTAATTTTACCTGCAAATATAAAACTTTGCTATTCAAAATGTAAATAAATCTACAAATTTAAAATTTAAATATAACCGTGCCGAAAAATCCCGTCATAGTAAAATAATGACACAAGTTTTTCTATTTGAATTTCACGTGATTACGAAACAACCACAGTGACTACCGCCTAATGATTTCAGACATCGGGACAGTCACGGTGACTCCTAGCCTCTAAAGCATTTTGCATAACAGAAAAGTACTATTTTTAGTACAATATTTACCTTCATATTACTCGATTTTTACGAAAGCTATTGTAATTTGCATTTTAATTACAAGTTTTTTTGCATCATGCACTCGCACGCGTAGCAAAGAGACAGAATAAGAAAGACGGAAATTTGGTTCTACAGAAAGATGCTGAGGATTGGCTGAACATATGAGCAACAACTAGATTTTAGAGAAAAAAGAAACAAAAAGGAAACTTGTACTTAACATCAGGAAGAGGCAGTTGAAATTTCTGAGGCACTTAATGCGGAAGGAGGGTTCGGAAAATCTGATACTCACAAGAAAGATTGGGGGGGGAAAGGGACAGAAGAAAGCAGCGCGTAACATACTTGATGGGTTTGAGTAAATGGATGGAATAACAGGGTTTGTGAGAAATAACAAGACAAAACGTATTAAGAGATAAAAGGAACAGGAAGACGTGAAGGGCCATGATCACTTACGGGACACGGCACATAAAAACAGAAGAGTCGCAACAAATTTCTTTTAGCAAATGAGTGTCGGAATTCAAAAATTTTGGAAAAGTCTGGTTTAGTAGACCACTACAAGTACAGGCTGAAATGGATAAATTGTCGTCTAAATTATGCAAAAATGAAAATAACACTGACATCTCATTTTTACAGATATATTTACCAAAATGACATAAAAATATATTGAAGTACTAAAGAGTAAATGTATTCGATAAAATTGTCATTGGCTTCAACCACGACCTCCAGACAACTTTGGAATCTCCTGCATCTCTTCTGGGCTGTCTCCTTGTTTAAGTTGTAAAATGCTGCCAAAATCTTTGCCTTCAGCTAATCTTTGGTATTACCAGGAGTTTTGTTGGTCTCTCGCTCAGCTGTTCCCTAAACATAATAATCAAGTGAGGTGCAGCGTGGAGATGTAATGGGTGATGTAGTCGCAGACATTATCTGGCAGCCATTATTGGGTTCTCCTGTTTGTTTTGCATGGTGCAGAGTCCTTTTGCCAAACATAAGGTTTTCCAGCAGGTATCATCTTGACCTAGGGCAACACTACCTCCTTAAGGCACTTGATGTAGGCCTCCGTGTTGAGCCTGTGGCAATCACTAACAAATTCAGGAGTTCTTTTCTTATCAGAACAATCAGGGTGAATTTTCTAAGCTGCCGTACCCTCGTAATCACCATTAGACTCATTCAACTTTTTTCCGAATCCTCTGCGCTGTCCTCATCTTAACACCCAAACACTCTGAAATTGGATTATCCGGGACGGAAGTTGAACAGTCCAGCATACATTTTCCAAATTTTTGGCGGAGTGAATTGCATCATAGTGCTCTTTTTCTCACAGACAGTACCCAACCGACTCTATTATGCTGTGCAGTAACAAAATTAAAAACAATTAATGCACATGCACGAAATTAAAAATATAAAATGGGCAACAATTTACCCATCGCACTTTGTACATAGTGAGCTGAACTTTTATGAGATGTCTTGTGCCAGACTAAATTAAACTTAGTAAATACCTCTATGGATATTCAGTTGCCAAATATCTTTAAAACTTATTTGTCTCTCATTCATTATGTACATCTTATTGCAATAATTGAAACTGTGATACTCTAATGAAGAACGTATTGCCAACTGCTATTATCAGAAGTGGAGTCTTTCCGGAAGAAATGGATGTTTTTGACTGTTAAGCTTATTTTGAATGTGAACAAATAGTGATTCCTAACAAGCAATTTATTTCAGAACTGTCTTTTCGTTATCAATAGAAAAAATTCTTTCATCATCTGACCTTTTTTTTGAGATTTTTTTCTAGGCTGATTCTATCAGTAGAAGATTAATCCTGCAGTTGAATTCATTTAAGAATTGAATTTAAAACAACGTTTCCTTACAGCAGGGATAAAAAAAAAATAGGACAAACTCCATGAGTACAGCATATTTTGGAGAATTATATGTCGCAAAAGTATGTTTTCAACTGACAAAAGAGAGAGCTGCATATCAACTACGTATGGGTCATTTAATGCCTAAATTTAATTTTCTTGTGAGTTTTATTTACAAAAATGTATTGCTGGTATTTTTACTATGAAAAAATGTTTTCATACTTTCATAGTGTTTTGACCCCAGTTTGGGGAGTTAACTATTTGCCCGTAGCTGGGACCCGAACAGGTGCTACCACCCCGAGTCAGAGTGGACCTGGGAACAACAGCAATTAAGAGGTTGTTCTACGCTCCTCAAAACCTCCTGATCAGAGCCCTACTGCCGGATGTAATTTATTATCATACCCAGGACAGCTGACATTAAAAGTACCTGTTTGTATGTTAATGGTTAGAGGGGTAATGTACTTGACTATTACAATTCAGCTGTAAGTTCGATCCTCATTAAGTGTCTTACATATTTAGCCATGTGCCAAACTTAGCAAATATATAATGACGAGTAACGCCTTTTTATAATCACTAGTAAACAATCATTAATTCATTTTAGTACGACTCTCAAGCAATAAATATTCTATAATCACCAGAAGACGAATGCGACCCCCTGATGTCTCTCGCGGAAGCTTGCGCATTATTATGCCTCTTGGTCTCAAGGCTACACTTTGGTTCAGGGTTTCAGCGAACAATAGAAGAGTTTATTTCAGTCGAATAATGGCGACACTTTATACAAGTGCAGATTTCTTGCGGAAAAGATTTCTCCTTGTATGATAGCAAAGAAAACAATTTAAGAAACTACTCTCTTGCAAAAGGCACAAACGTCGATGACTTTATCTTTCGCTAGCTATCTTATTACGGTAGGGAATGGAAATTATGCATGACGTCACCACTACCACTTGACTCAAGTTTAGATCTAAGAGGGTATTCATAACAAAATGGTTGTTTTTTTGCTTAGTCTGTCTTTAACTTGGTGAATACTTTCTGCTCTCGCTATTGCTGCTGCTGCAAAAACCTCTTCATTCGAACAGTATATTATAGTAAACACTATAATAATATCTGGGATGGGGTTAGTACTAAAAGCCAACGAGTAAATTATATTGTACATTATACTCCTTGTTCTATTAGTATTAGACTGCGCTAAAGGTATTGGGTTGGTGCATAATTATCAGGCATTTTTGTAGGCGAGTTATTTGTTAATAAAAATTCTTTTTTTTTTGTTTACTTTTGTAATAAAAATATTATTTTATTTTCAGGTTATAAAAATGCGTGTCGATAATGATATTCATTTAAAAATGTGATTGTTTAATTGTTATGTTTCTTTTTTCATAATAAATATTGTTTAAAAACCGCCTGATAATTTTGCACCAACCCAGTAGTTTCGCCGAACGTCGCAAATTGCCACAAAACCAAAATATTGACTTAAGAACTCGAGTCATGTTCATGTTGTGGTCAAGATCATAGGTTGAAATATATTTAGACATGATGTGAACTTTTCCTTAATCAAGTAAAAGAACAAAGAGATTTGGGTATTCTAATAATGCGTTATTTATGTCGAAGATCACATATTTCTGAAATCGTAAGGAAATATAATCAAAAAATAGGTGTGATTAAATGTAGCTTTACGAAAATGGAATAATGAATCAATAAAAAATTATTAATTTAAAATTACAGAAATGTTTTAATTTATTAATATCTTCACTTATATAAAGAGTACAGCAAATTATTTATCAAAAAATGTGTTGAACAGCCACGATTCTAGGTGATTTTACATTAATGAGATGATTTACTTGGGATCTATCCTTGGACCTACGCTGTCTCTTTAACAACTTTCTCGGTGTCATCAGTTCCCAACTACGTAATTATGCTGATGTCGCAAATATTTACTCCTGTCTTGTAAGTGCAAAAGATCAAACAAAGTAAAACTGGCAGCTTCTCTCAAAAAGTACCTCTAATCAGTTAGCTGGGGCAAAAATAGTTTGTAAATTTTAACGCTTCCAAATTGAAACTGCCATCCTTTAATCACCATAGAAAACCGTTTATGTCTTCCATCAGCAGACTGATGTTAATCTCCAGGAGCGTGATTAACGTCTTGGTATCACGCTTTCTATTTACATCAAGTAGAACAATTATATTGAATCAATTGCTACTGCTAAGAAGGTTTGTACACGGTTACGTTTTAGACAATTTTTTCACGTTAGAATCTATCTTGCACATTTATAAATCTACTATTCGTTAGTGCATTGAATATTGCTACCAAATCTGGTCTGGTGCTCCTGCTATATATTTCGAGATTCTCGACAAAATCCAAAGAGTCTGTAATGTTATCGGACCTTATCTGGCATTTCCACTTCAGTCACTTGTCCACCGGCGTGATATAGCTTTCCTCTGTCTTCTCTCTAAATATTTCCATGGTAGGATTTTCTCCTTGATATCTCAGTATCTCGACCGCGTGAATTCAAGCGTACTACTAGATGGGCTACATTGTTTTATTGTTGAAATAGGTAGATGTAACTAAGTATGTCTATTCTAATACCTTCTTTTCTTGCACTTCTCACATCTGGAAATCACTTCCGGTTTCATGCTTCTATGTCACTTACAACCTACTTAAATATAGATGCAACGTTAATTGCCATCTTCTGTCTTCCGGAACCCTGTTCTTATATTGTCCTTTCTCCTCACTAAATCTTATAATTCTCTTCCAGTCCCAGTAGCCATTTGCGTATTAGTGGCATTAACGCTTTGTTTGAGGTGAAATAATCAAAAACAATAATTTCTTGTTACACACTGGATCATAATATATATATTGTTTTAAGGATCATAATATATATATTGTTTTAAGGATCATAATATATATATTGTTTTAAGGATCATAATATATATATTGTTTTAAGGATCAAAACCTTTGGAGTTTTAAACTTTCAGCGGAACAGGCATACACACAAAAATATACAACACTTTCTTTATGTAAATATTTATATAGTGACAAAATTTAAATTGTAATGATTATTGTAATAAATTAATTTTCGCCAGGATTAAATAATTTTATTATTATTATTATTATTATTATTATTATTGTGTTTTTTGTCTATATTTCTGAGATGAGGTATTGTAACTAATGCCTAGATATCTCAGTTTCAGTCAATTCCCCTTAGTAACTCAACTTTGAAAATTGCATTGCACGTGGAGTTAGAACAATCTACTCCAGTGGACTAAATTCCAACGTATATCACCTGAAGAAGGTCGGAGTGTACAACGGCCGAAACATTGTGAATATGGCAATAAAGATAAGGGCAACAGTTTGAACGATGTAAATAGTGTAAATATTATTTTTATCGTGAATTTGTGCAATACTGGTGATAATTTAATGCAAGGGTAACACCAGGTAGTCCTGCTAGTGCAGTTTAAATTATTACACACCAATTAATAATGATAAAAATTTTCCAAATTCTTTTCTCGCATAAGTTTCTTTAATCATTTAACATTGTTGTTTTAAGAACAAAATTTCTAACTTGACATGAATGTGAATTGTTTCAGTTCTGTTTTAGTTCGAGTACCACAAAGATCAGAGTCAAATTAATTCTTGCTTCTGCGAGAATTCATGCTGAATAGTTTAAAACATTTGTTCTTTTATTTCAATTGAGGCCAATCTTCTATTCCCTTGGTGTGAATCACCTGTCGCTTTAAAGTAAAAAAAAAAACAAAACAAAAACTGATCTCTCGATCGCCAGTCTGCTGAGTTAGTTAGCCTCGGCTAATTATAGATTCAAAGGAAGAAGTGTTTTTTTAGAAAGAAGATAAATCCCAATCAGGCACTTAGCAAGAATTTTGCGTATAGTGTGCATACGTGTGTGATGGATAGATAGATAAATAGATAAATAGAAAGAAAGAAAGAAAGAAAGAAAGAAAGAAAGAAAGAAAGAAAGAAATGCATATATTATGATAGATATGCACAGACTGAGATAGATAGATAGATAGATAGATAGATAGATAGATAGATAGATAGATATAGATAGATAGATAGATAGATAGATAGATATGGGCACTTAGATAGATAGATAGATAGATAGATAGATAGATAGATAGATAGATAGATAGATAGATAGATAGATAGAAAGAAAGAAAGAAAGAAATGCACATATTGTGATAGATATGCACAGTGAGATAGATAGATATGAACACATAGATAGATAGATAGATAGATAGATAGATACATACATACATACATACATACATACATACATACATGCATATTGTTTCTTACTAGCTTAGTAATTAATAAACAATACAAATATTATCTTCAAACTTTATGCTACGCTGACCATGATTTTGAAGATTGTATGTGTCTCAAAGACAAAGAAGAAAGTGCTTACAGATAATGAAAATTCAGAAAGCGGCGACCTGACAACACCCATGTGCTACTGTCTTCTCCCTGTGCTTGCAGCTACCGTTACTATACAAATTGTTGCTGCGGCTTTCTCGGTCAAGGTTCGTCGCTTTTGTAAATGACTGGTCACCTGGAACCGGTAGACACTTCGAAACAAGTCATACCAAACTGTCCAGGCGGCCATGTTCCGTGTCCCATGAGTCTTAAGACAGTCAGTCATTTGGAGCTAGTGGAGGTAAATTAACATCATGGAAGTCACGCGAACCTGTACCGACAGCTAACTCAATAAGAAACTTTGGATGGGTCGACTAATATAAAAGCGTTTGTGTGCGTGCAAATGTTTCTCTTAGAGTATGAGCGATAAAATTAGTGCAGACGTTTGCCAGAGATTTGTTTTTGTGTGTATATGACTGGATGGGAAACGGCAAGACTTACTGTAAAATATTACTTGTTTGTATGTATCTGTACACAAAAGTGCGTGCAAATAAAGAGGACTTTCACTAATATGCGTGTACACTATTATTAAGGAAATGCCGCTGGCTACCGTACCACTTATATAAGAGTACAACATGGCAAAAAAATACGTTCCAGAAATAAAGACTTATATGGCTTTCAGTTGAATATAATTCTGTTTAACCCTTTTATTGATACGACATGCTTCTGTCCTCTCAGAATACCACGAAAAATATTCATAACAAAAAATATTTTATTTTCCTTCGTGGCACAGCTTATATTGGCAGGATGGTAAATTAATGAAACGATAATCATGGTTACCGTTTAGCCTGGCCAATATTTACTAATTTGTAAGAGTCAATACGGCCAAAACCAAACACCTAACGTTCCAACAAGCAGACCCCGAAATTCCACCTATCCTCTTGGATGATTGCTCTCTCAAAGAGTGAAAGATCAAAGAGAAATTGTTTGTCAATGGTCAAGAATGAAAGAATTATTATTGATAGAATATAACTATGAACTGTATAACGCCGATGTATTGCCAATGATTTTACAAAAGAACGTATCGAAAACCAGAAATAAAGAGACTGTCACTACCCAAACAAATATTACTGACAGGATATGATTATTATATGTATAACGTCAAATGCTTTTAGAATAGAAATGCATTGAAAATGAGAAAGAGACTAAAATGAAAGATTATTTTTCTGACTGAATTGCGCCATTATATAATTATGTATAATAGCAACGCAATGCCAATGATTTTACTGTAGAAATGCATTGAAAGCATGTTTTAGAGATACATAAAAATCAGAAAGAAATTAAATGTGGTCAAGAATAGTGAGTGTTATATAGGAATAAAGTGTCGCTGCCGATACTTGAATTTGAACATAGATCGCCATTGAGCAAACACAGGCGATCTCATTATTCAAGTAGACCACGTCACCCTAAAGGAAACACCTATATAGGAAGTCACGTGACGCATAAATGATCTGCTGTTTCTACCCTATCCTTTATTACTATACAGACCGCTATTCTCTACTCTATTTACTATACTATTTCTCTATTCCGATCACTATTCGGTGATTACTATTAGAGCGAGAATTATCAAGCAAGTCCTATTAGTGCGAGTGCTATTCGAATGCTTGTGACAGCAGTATTGTTCAACGGCGTTACTATAGCTGCGATTACAAAGTCTCTACGAGCATTACGAAAGTGACAACAAGTGTTCGTTGACATCACAAAAGTGAGAGAATAAGGCTATTTTATGTATTATATCAATATATAGATATAAATTTTCTTATATAAAACATTTCAGATAACATTAACTTACATATGTAATACATATTATTTTACTATAGAAAAAAATAAAATAGAGAAAGAATTTTCAGCAGTAATGAATTCAGTCAAATAAGTCGCATACATGATACACGCTTGGGCGATCAAGTCTTTTTCGTTTCATGACAGACTGGGTAGAAGATTTCCCGCAGTAGTTTGCTGTTTCTGCAATAAACTGGTTGCCAACCAAGGCTAAAGGAGCCAGCAGGTAGGGTTATAGTCAGGGAGATTTGCTATCTACTGCCAGTAATAAAATAAAAATGATAGTAAAATATAATTCTACGGTACCCAACACTTCAGTTCAGTGTTATACAGCCGCACCAATTCGCACGCTTTTCAAAGGATAAAATCTATTTCGAACGCCATCAACTTTCGTCTTCACGCCAGGATGAATTCGAATCAGAGAGAAACTGGCGCTGCGTGGCGCATTCTAATGATGTAAGTGTCGCTGTCGCGGGTCACAAGAATTTGGACAGCGAAACCTTTTACGATAAACAACTCACATGAGACGAACGGAGTGACTGTGTTTAACTACAGTATATGTGCGTACTTTTCGTTATACGCTTGGGTGATTATTATCTCTTTCGTTTCATGACTGTTGCTTCTTTCTGCAGTAGACTGGTTGCCAACAAAGACTACATGATCTTGACTGTCCTGCTGGAGGGGGAAGAGATGGATTCATAATTTTTTACTAGGTTATTTGAGTATAAATAAATATCACGAGCCAGAGTGAAATTCTAACCTGGCCCTCCGATTTCTCATTCTTTCGCTACTCCAATGCGCCTTCGGATTTCGATGTTTCCTTTTGAGGTTGAAGTGACCGAAACTGAAGTAATATATTGCTTACCTAAATATATCTGGAAAAAAATTTCCAAATGCTAATTCCAATTTTATTTCGATAATATTCACTTGGACAATAAAATCTGATATAATGTACTGTGTAACCCGGATATAAGTGACCCAGATATAAGAGAAACTCGGATATAAGAGACCCGGATATAAGAGACTTCTTCACCGGTCCCGACAACTCTCTTATATCCGGGTTACACTGTATATACCTAAGCGTACAGTAAAATATATGCACGCGCACTTCAATGTATACGTACCAAGAATAGTGCCAAACATTTTGTTATTCATTTTAACATAAGCAAGGCTATAAAGCCACTACGACGCAAGGGGGTTACTGAGTCAAAGAATCAGAAAAAATCATTATTCCGGAGATAGTAGAATAAAATAACAGGATTTAAGGAGACATATGATGACAATCATCATTGCAATTAAATCTCTGAAGATCAATGTTGGCTGGAAGGTAAGAAGCAGGAAGTGACTTTAACACGCTAGTAATGCGGGAGAAGAAACTGTTAGCATAGAACTTACGGTTGTATCTACCAATTACACCTGTAAAAGTCCATGTATCAAAGAGGAAAACTCATCTTAACAGTTACCACAAAAATAATTACAGAAAACGCAAAGGAAAGCTATATTATTTCGGTTGAAGATGCCGGGTCATTTACAATAACATTGAAATTTTTTCTTTGAATTTTGTCAAGAATGTCTAGATACATAGCGGAAGAACCATGGCCTGAAATGACAAAAATATTCAATGCAACGACAAATGGTACACTTACAAGTGTAAGATAGGTCTGAAGAACACTTGATGTATGATTTTGAACGCCAACATGCAATATTGACTTCCATGTCTACACTGTCGAGATCTACAAATACTCTATCTCCGATATTGAGCACTATTCATTTATAAGTTTAATAAATTTTAAACAATAAATTTATACATGTTATATATCATTCGCCGACAGTATTATTTCGCAGTATCACAGCTCTTGAGTATAACTAGGCAACCGGATACCTCAAGCCAGGATTAAAAACAAACCTATTTCGTGTCAGTCAGAGTTTCTACCACTGAGCTGTCTTCATTCGTCATTCGCCGAGGAAGCTAAATCTAGCGTGTTGTTTTTATAAATGTAAACAAATGTCAAGCAGCTGGAGTGTAATACTAATTGGTAATTGGAAGGGATAATTCCAAGGACATTAATCCAAAATTATTATAGATATATATCATCCAAAATTATATATATATATATATATATATATATATATATATATATATATATACACAGAGTAAGTAAAAAAAATCCTCTCAATCGCCATAACATATCTTTTTTTGACAAGAGTGTGATAATTTTTACACCCCATCAGTATATATATATATATATATATATATATATATATATATATATATATATATATAGATAGATAGATATAGATATAGATATATATATATTTAATGAAAACAGACACTTTAAGGTACCATTACAATAATTTATTTCACCAAAAATCTTTTTTTGTAATGGTACCTTAAAATGTCTGTTTTTCATTAAATATTAGCTCTAGTATTGAACTCTCAGGATTTCATCCTCCTTGGATTTACCAATTCGGTTTACCAAATTCTTCATAACTTAAAATATATATATATATATATATATATATATATATATATATATATGTATATATAAATAAAAAGAAAGAACAGTAAGATATATAATATAGTGTTCTTATAGATATTTTTATTTTTACAAAATAGTGCTCAATTTAATTAAAAAATTAAATTCGAAGCTTTCAGCTTCCATTTTTGAAACATAGTTAGAACTGTGTAGCGAAAAAAAATATTTTAAATCAATTAATTTATAATATATATATATATATATATATATATATATATATATATAGAGAGAGAGAGAGAGAGAGAGAGAGTTTTGGGTGTATCCAGGCAAAAATTATTCATTCAAACATTTTTAAGATGAGAGACGAATTAAGTCTTTTTTATTTTTAATAGCATTGATATAATACAAATGTTATTATCTGATGACATGAAAGTTCTCGCAGTTTGTAAGTAAATTTCCTCCCAACCATTGACACAAATTAATCTCTTCAGACAGTCACCATACAGTGCTGATTTCTATGTCCATACATTTTATATCTACAAGCGTTCTATCTCCGATACTGACCCCTTTTTCCACATATATAAAAAAACTTAAAACAATATAATCACACACACACACACACACACACACACATACCTGCATGGTTAAACGCATGCAGCTAAATTCACACAAGTAAAAAAAAATTCAGTGTCATATTTCCCCAAACATTTATTGACATTTGATTATATCGCTAATCCTGTTTACGTATCTATATACACGCTCACATGCAGGTAAAATTTGTCACCCACGCGTCACTCCTTAACTTTTTGGTCATGCGGTGAGAGTTTCAATGTTAACTTATGTTTTAAGAGAAGGGAAATTTCGTTAAACTCACTCATCCAAAAATCTCTTCTCGCCTTCTGTCCTATTTTGATTCCAGTACCAACACCGGCCCAGGACGTCCAGTGCGTTTGACTCAGCCGCACCAATTCGCACGCTTTTCAAAGGATAAAATCTTTTTCGAACGCCATCAACTTTCGTCTTCACGCCAGGATGAATTCGAATCAGAGAGAAACTGGCGCTGCGTGGCGCATTCTAATGATGTAACAGTCGTTGTCGCGGGTCACGCGAATTTGGACAGCGAAACCTTTTACTATAAACAACTCACATGAGACGAACGGAGTGGCTGTGTTTAATTACAGTATATGTGCGTACTTTTCGTTATTCGTTTAAAGACACTGTACATCTCAAAAATGTCTGAAAGAAGCCGTCAAATTGAACACCTCAGCAGGTGCTGCAAGTATTATCTAAATTTACATGCAAGTCGAAAGTTGATAGATTTGAACAGAATAAGATAGATGAATAAATAGATGTGAAGAGAATGAGATAGATAGATAGATAGATAGATAGATAGATAGATAGATAGATAGATGTGAACAGAATAAGATAGATAGATAGATAGATAGATAGATAGATAGATAGATAGATTTTTAAAAAGACAGCTAATTTGAAAGATATGTGCTTACATCTCTTTGTTCATTGCAAAAAAGTGTCTGAAAAAACATCAAATGAATACCTCAGCAAGAACGCAAATTGTGTTTCTATGCAAGCATAAACAATGATGGTAGAGAGATCATGCAATTTTTACAAGTGTCTGCTTAGCGGCTCGGAACGTGAAATCAACGATCCAAGTTCAAATCCCTGCCGAGTCCGTTACATTCACTTTCGCACAAATATCATTGAAAAAAGCATGAATCTATATCCTGTCCCCTATTAGGGCAGATTGGGTTAGCAACCAGTCTAAGAGAAGAACTCTGGCTTCAAAAGGATGTGCAACCGTGGGAAAGTTCTTATTATGCAGCCAATAAAAAGACTAGTAAGTCCATAATGACTATAATATCAACTGCGGTCGGTAAGTCAGGTACAAGGTAATGGGCACGTGACTGAGTGGTTAGAACGTTCGCTTTTCGACCAAGAGACCTGTGTTCGAATTTCACCATGGCCTATTTGCTAGGAAAGTAACTTCTTAATGTTATCGACCGGTAGAGCCGATTCTATCGTGCGACACTTTTGGAAAGTGCCTGACAAAACATACCATGGTAGACGGAATTGTTTGGGAGCCGTCGATGATTGAGCCAGCACGAAGTAAGTCGCAAGTCATCGTTACGGATGGTTTGAGCGTTAAAATTGTTAATCACACCAGAAAGTGCGCTCTCTCTTAGTAACTGTGGGTTCTGTTGGGTGTGAAACAAAAACACAAATGTATCTGAGCGGGTGTCTGCAATAGGGATTAGCTAGTCGTTCTAGTAGACAAGCATACTTGGATACGAGTGGCCAGCCATTACTTGTGAGCTTACTGATTACTGGAGGAGTGTATTTTGTATTTATTTCGTGTTAGTCTTACCTCTCATCCTTGTGACATTTTGAATTTTAATTGGGTTCGAAACATTGGTTTAATAAAAGAAATTATCCAATAATATCAATAATCAAAAATGCTTTTCGGAACCTGCTGGTTTCTTCTTTGACTGTATACATTGAAATGTTCACAAAGAGTACTCCCCTCCAGCAGTTGACCTGAGTCATTTTTTAAAATTGTATGCAGCTGTATTTAGGCGGGAGTTGCCCGGCCCTCACTTTCCAGTCTTGACAGAGTTCAAAGGCTTTCTCAGAGTCCCTCTCGGCGAAGAATTATTTTCCACACTCCAGCCCTTCTCTCTCACAGGTGGGATGTAGCTAGTCTCTCACTGATTTATACCTACTTCCATGGACAGAGCTTGGACGATCTACATTCCTTAGTTCTGCCACGTCTAACCTTCACAGCAAGGACCAACCATGCCACTTACATAGCAGCAAACCATCTGCATTCCCTTCGTATTCCATCGGCAACATAAGTACTACTCCAACAGCTTCTTCCCACGATCCACCGACCTGTGGAACAGACACTCTAGAGGATGTTTCCCCGATCAATACAATCTTAACCTGTTCATTAGAGCTAACCGTTATCCTTCCTTCCTATTCATATAAACTACCTCTTAAGAATGCGATACACTTCTCCATGCTCTCTTTTCTCTCGCTCCCCATATGTGTGTACATTATATATATATATATATATATATATATATATATATATATATATATATTTACAATTACATGAATCATTCATACAAAAAACAGATATAGAATGTAATGATTTAAATGGCGAGAATACATCTTCGCAAACAATTTTAATAAAGTACACTAACCCCGAACCTGTATATAAATGTTATGATCCCTGTTTATAAATTCTAGTTGCATAATGTCTTTTTTTAGTTTTGACAAGCTTCCGTCTGTTCCTACAGACATCATCAGGTATGGAAATAGATTTGTTCTTGTTTTTTACTTCTCGGTAATAACAGGACAACGATAATATAGATGTAATCCGAAAAAATGCTTTTAGAAATGTGTTATTATTTTGGAACTTGCGGTCGCAACGCTGAGGTTGAATTTTTAAACTAAAAAAGACCTTATGCAACTGGAATTTATAAACAGGGATTATATCATTCATATACAGATTCGGGGTTAATGTACTTTTTATTAAAATTGTTTTGCGAAGATGTATTCTCGCCATTTAAATCATTAACTTCATATCTGTTTTTGTATGAATGATTCATGTAATTGTAAATTGAACTGCACCTTATTGATATTTATATATTATATATATATATATATATATATATATATATATATATATATGCGCGTGTGTGTGTGTGCGTGCGTATGTGGCGGTATTGTATGCTTAATATTCAGTCTTCCCTTTCTTCGTTCGTATCGCCTTATCATTTACGATGTTCTCAATTATCTGGTTTTATACATCATTTCTTAATTGTATCTTACAACTGGGAATATCTATACTCTTTCCAGTTAATTCTCTTTTAATAAAACGCCACATCAAGGCAATCTTTCTATTCACATTGTTGGTCTGCTGTTAGCGATAACGATGTATAATTTCCTTTCAATCCAATTGGTCGCTGAGAATTCCTCTTTAAAAAAAATATACGACTTTCTTTCACAAACTTTGTTCTTTCATCGTTCCTTCAAATGATTTAAGGGTGCAGTCTTAACCTCATTAATCTTCTATTATTTTAACTATATATTCGATGGGATCCCAAATTGGGCCGATCACTGCGTTCTCTTCTCGCATCAAATCATCGACTCGACCTTAAAATATATTGTCCTAAGACGTCGTCCTCTTGGGTCAAAATCCTTAACCCGAGGCTATCATTATTCACGATGAGCTCAAAGAATCGGCAGTCGTTTCTTTCTTCCGAATCATCGATAATATATCAATCATAAATCTAAAGGCCCTTAATATGGATATGGCTTCTGAAAAGCATCCTATTTATAAAAAAAAAATGAAGACTCGAGCTTGTTACAGAAGTTGTGTTCTGAGGAGAAACTTCTGTGAATGTTTAAATGATTAATGCTTTGTGAAGATCATTTTGATTTTTATTTATTATCTTTTCTAGCATATTATACGCTCTACATCGGAAGAGACAAACAGACACGCACAGACAACTGTGGTTACTACAGAAATTAACGCTTTGAACTTAGAGTGTTGAAAAGTTGGATAATGTTCAGCAAACGTCTTAGCCAAATGGATAAAATTTCGGTGCAAGTGGTCAAGACAGATACCGAGAAGAATGCATTGTCTTTATTTTGCAAATATATTCCAGAAGAAGGCATGAACCTTTTCACCTTCACAAATGCAAAATAATTCTGCAATTTGTCTTTGCTGGCGGATGTGTAAATGGAGTAATGTTTGGAGAACGCAGAGGGAGAAAATTGGAGAACAGCGTTCGAATTCTAGTCGTGTTTGTCTGCAACGAACATGCTACCTCATCGATGATAACTCGTTTGATTTTCTTTAGCGACATATCAAACTCAGTGGGTTGTTTAATGCCATTATCTAAATATTTTAAAGCAAATGTATGCCTTCAACTACAGATAAAATGTATTTTTGGTCATTTTGCTATAAAATGTATTGTTGGTCATTTTTTAATATAAAATATATTGCTAGTACTTTTACTATAAAATTGTATTTTTATACTTTCGTACTGTTTTTTTTTTCATGGGGGTGCACTATTTTCCAATAGCTGGGACCCTAATAAGGGCTACCACCCCGGGTTAGAGTGAACCTGGGAACAACATTAATTAAGTGGTGGTTTCACACTCCTCAAAAATTCCAATCTCCTGATTTGAGGCCTTGGTATCGGAGCTAGCTTATCGTCATACCCAGGACTAGATGATAACTTGTCGTTTCACTATTAATATTTCTCGAGGTTGTTAAATCTTCTCGTCAGTCGTACAGGTTGATGTATGCCTTGCTCTTTCTTTTTGCGTCACGCATGTCCGGCGAATTCTCAGTTCACTCATACACACTTCTACGCTGTAGTGCAGTGTGCCATATTCTGTTAAAAGCCTCCGATTAATTTCGACCCTCACGCAGCTTCCGACAAGAGAAATCGGATCACTACTCTTTGTTGCTCCTTGGTGGACACTGTTAGCAGAGCGGCCATGTTTACACTGTAACGGCAGCAAGAAAACTGGCGCGATCAAGCTCAGACATCGATCACGTGACCGCAGTAGTACCACCTATAAGAACACATGAATAGAAGACAGTGTGACAAACCTAAAGATATGTTAAGGCGAAAGTGCGAATAATTTTTGTACTTATTACCTTGTAATATATATATATATATATATATATATATATATATATATAGAGAGAGAGAGAGAGAGAGATAGATCGGTCATGTTGTCAAATTGAATGAGAATTAAATACCCAAAGGTTACATGTACATTCAATCATCGAAATATTTAGCAATGTCTTCCTAAAATATTTATTATATAGTTTAGCGAAATTAGTAGAATATATCCCTATAACTAAACTATATTTGGTACAAGATCATTACTAAAAAGATAATCGAACACAATAGCAATGGATTCAGAAATTAAATATTTAACTCCTGGGCTACTGCAAGGTCTTCATGCAGTAATAAACTGTAGATATTTAATATGCTTATCTCAGCTTGGCACAAGGTCACGATTATAAAGAGAAATGAATAAAATTCGCTAGCTATGGTTTGCGAGAAGAGTCTGCTTGTTTTTATTCTACTTATCTTTAAAAAAAAATCAAATTTTTAAAACCATATTTTATATCAGAACCGAAAAAGCGCGACATGAAAATCTTCTCCTTTTTCTTTTTAAATAAAAAAATTCTTTCTTGTTATCTAGTGGTCGGAATCGTCTATTCCAATCGATCTTGTTCTAATTTTTATGTTTCTTCTCGGAAATTTCTCCCCACCAATTGCTAGCCCCTGATTCGCGACATCCAAATGTAATCTCAAATCAACCAACTCGTAGTCCTCATTTTGCCAGAAAACATCACGCGCGTGCGCACTAACAAGCATACATAGACAAAAGCGCTTCATACACACCCACAAAAAGAAGCTGTACGTTCTCGTGTAATTTTCCCTGCTCTTGATAAGTGGTCAAAGCTGTCAGAGTTCCTCTCTACTAAACTGTATTTATGGAGACCTTGTGGGCAGGCGTCTGGGCAACGGTCCCTATATTCAATGGATGGGGTCATTGCAGCGTCCTGTGAGAACCTGTCTAATGGGAAATCAATGTCTACTTCTTTGAGCCCTGTGGCTATTTGTTTGACTAACGTTCGACCGCCAGCGAAACCATTAGTACATCGTGCAGAGGTCAGGTAGGTGTTTCAACTTGCGATATCCCAACGTATTATGGATCATTAACAAGTGGTAAGCAACGCACGGTAAAGAGAGAGGTAGGGAGACAGCAACTGATTGCATACGTATTGTGGCTGCTACGCCATGTTGGTTCTCTTTCCAAAGAAAAACAGATGCTCAACGGAAGATCGGATGCTGAAAGGAAAAGACGCTAACGGAAATAATGTACATGAAGAGGTTTTGATAGTACTGCTGATTTTTTTTTTTTCTCTCAAATTTATTCTGTAATATTTCTTTTGAGATTTTAAGACGAAATTCCACCTAGGATGTGCCTTGAAGAATCTCCACTTCAATGTATGTCTAAATGTACTAATCAGTGTTATACGCAAAAAGAATAACTATAACTAATTTCTTTCCAGACTCTCTCTTTAATAATATCTTTTGTTCTCCTGTCCTCTTACACTCAGTAGCTTTCTTGCGTCTTAGTGGCTTTATTACCTTCCTTCGCATGAAGTGATAAAAAAAAGATAAAAATGTAAGTATAGATTATTCGAGTTTTTCTCTCGAACAAACAACATTCGGATTCTGTAAACTTATTATAATTGTAAAAATTGCAGCAAAAACAATTTCCTCTCTGATATAATTGGAAATTACGTTTTAAATAATTAATTTATGTTTACTAATCCGACATTATTTCTTATTACCGTATTTCATTGATTCATTTTTTACGACTTATCAAGCTTTTGAAGGTTATTTAAAGCCATAAAATATTGTTTTAGATTTTAAGATTATTTTTTTTATAGATTATAAAAAAGTTGCTGATACAAGTCTTACTAATTAAACTATAACTGGAGAAGAAGTAGTGACTCATCCCTTTCTCAATTGTATTCGCACGTAAGTGAATATAACGAACCAGACTGGAATTGGAACATGTCTCTCCAATTCCAAGCCATTATTACACCACCGCACATCCAAGCCTACAGTACCTATTATTCCCAAGCGGTCACCTAACGAGGTACTGACCAGCCCTGACGTTGCTTAACTTCGATAATCGTACGAGAACCAAAGATTGAACGTGATCTAGTCGTAAGCCTTATTTTCATTATAAAAGTAAGATTTAGTGGGTACATGTGTTTTTTTTTTGGGGGGGTTAAACGATGAAATTAACAGCTTCCGGACCAGAAATCGAAAGTTTTATTGGAGAAAATGTGTCTCACGATAAGAATCGAGCTGATATTTCTTTTAATTTCCACAACCTATGTTCATTTTACTATGCTAATTAAGCTTTGAATAGTACTAAAATCAGCCAAGTAAAGAATTCATTCATTCTCTCTCTCTCTCTCTCTCTCTCTCTAGCTTTATCTCTCTCTAGCTTTATCTCGGAAGTGCGGGTGGTGCGACGAACAGCGGCTCAGAATGAGAAATCGGAGAACCGGGTTCTAATCCCAGTTGCGTACGTTACATTCACTTATGTGTAAATATCCTTAGGAAATCCATCTTATCCCTCCCAGTTATTAATTAAATACTAGGATTTTCACTGGAAATTTTTTTTGTTATTCCCAAATATTGTTAATGTAATATTCACCCGCAAATAAAAATGATTACACTTCAAAATAAGTCATAAAATACAAATCAATCTCTTTCTTTCACCATTTCTATCTGCGACACACAAAACGCACACATACTAACGTACACACCACAGAGATATACACACACACATATATATATATATATATATATATATATATATATATATATATATATATATATATATATATATATATATATATATATATATATATATATATCCTGTCTTAGTAGCAAATTCAACAGATGTGACAAATTAAACCTGGCTCTTGAAAAGGTCCCCCAATCAGTGGTTAACTGGATCAAGATATGACTTGTAAATTTTAACGCATTCAAAAAAAAATCTGCTTTCATTTAATCACCCCAGAGAATCTTTTCTGCCTGCTATCAGCATTGTTGGTGCTAAACTTCATGAGAACAATACATTACGCTTTCTTGCCCTCACGGTTTCCACTGACAAGAAGTGGAGTGATTTTATTGAATCAATTGCCACGTCTACTGCAAGGAAGGTTAGTTCACTGCATCAGGCCAGAATGTTTTTTCTTGTGAGAATCTATCTTGCACATTTATATATCTACCATTCGTCCGTGCATTGAATATTGTTACCTTATATTGTCTGTTGCTCCTTCTGTACATATCGAAACTTTTGATAAAATCCAAAGAAGTGTCTGTAATGTAATCAATCCTGACCAGCGATTTCGACTTCAGTCACTTTCTTATTGATGTGACGTGGCTTTGCGCTCTCTTTTCTAAAAATATTTTCATGGAAACTGCTCTGAATAGATTTTTTCTCTGTTCCCACTGCTACATGAGTTTAAGCTTGCTACTAGATTGGCAACTAGGTCTCACCATTTTACTGTTGAAATAGCTAAATGCAACCGCCACTTCTACTCTGACAGTTTCTTTTCTCACACTTCCCACCTGTGGAACTTCATTTTACTTGCTTCTTTGATAACTACAATCTTCAAAAATTTAAATGTAACGTTGATCGCCATCTTCTTGAATCCTGTTTCTTTTCTCCTTCCGCCAACCTCCCTATCCTCTTAAAATTTCACTCCCTGTAAGCTCCTGCGTTCTTGTAACATTATTCCCTTGCTTGTGGGGAAACGATTACACACACACACACACACATATATATATATATATATATATATATATATATATATATATATATATATATATATATATATATAAAACAGGTATAACAGCAAAATTGTCCGAATCATGTAACAACAGCAAAATTGTTCAATTTCTAGATTAAGCCCTGAACCGTTGCATCTTAGAAATGATTAAAGATATCTTACTGAATTCTCCAAGGTTTTTTATAACAAGTAATGGACTCTACATTGAGCAATAAGAATGTATAATTACTCTCTAATCATAACAGAAGTACGGTTATGAAATCGATCATAAACAAAAATGACATTTAAATATATATATATATATATATATATGTGTGTGTGTGTGTGTGTGTGTGTGTGTGTGTGTGTGTGTGTGTGTGACTGTGTGTGTGTGTGTGTGTTATTCCCGGATCATTTTCCAGCTTCGCCCTCTCTAACCTTCTAACTTTCTGTCCTAGAGTAACAAGATGTTTCAGAGGTTTCACGTACGATTGTCATTTTCGTATGAACTTAGTTAGATCTTTTCTAATTGATCTCTTTAGCTCTAAGTTGAAATGATGATCCCTCTTGCTGTTGTGACCTCCTGATCCAGTTTTCCTCTCTACTCTTCCATCTTTTTTAATCTTATTCTACGTTCTTTTGATGGTTCATGAATAGACTTTGAAGATGTAAACCAGAGTATGAATTTTGGTACCATTACTGAAGGCCTGAATAATCGTTTTCTTCTCACCATTGCTCAGTTGGGGGGACAGTAGGTCTGACACAAAACAATTTGAACCTGTTCTTTTCATCTTAATAACTCAAAGGGTTTTTCAGTGATTCTTACGACAAATGTTGTCAAGATGTCTAAACTGAAAACCTGGAAAAAAGAAACTCAATTAGTTTAGTGGTGTGGCACCATGCATCCTGACGATTTAAAGGATATATTTATAGATATATGATTTGCTTATGACTGGCCATAAGTGGTGTCATGAAGTACGACCTTTGGAGTGAGCGCCACGCACTTCTGTCCGGGCCATTCTGTCTGCTAGAAGTTAGTTAGAGGAGGGAAGAGCTGAACTTAGTAAGAAATTATAGAATAATTGAGTAAAGAATTGTGGAAGTATTATAATGCACTAGGATGTGTTACCTTGTTAGAAAATAGACGACTATTGGTTGTGATATCTGTTCCGTTGTTAGATAGAGAGAGTATATTCGAGATATACCAGATTATAAATTTACCCATTCCCTACCCCAAAAGAGATCAAGGTTAGGGAATGATAGCAAGGTACAAGGTGGAAACAGAATACATAGCTTTAAATTCGGGGGGAACGAAATTCATGTTGCTAACAGCTGAAGAAGCTGGAAGGTGTAGAGATGATGCTCTAGGGATTTGTACCTCGTTAAGCCCTATCTATAAAACTGGTAACCGCAAAATGTGCATACTAGAATTATTTGAAGGAAAGAGGGAAGGAATCAAGAGAACCTGCCAAGTGGAGGTATTAACAAACACGGCATTACCACAAGCTATCAGTGTTTCAGACGGGGTGTGGGCAGTAGCCACACAGAAACCTATCAGCTTGTCTAGGGTGTATGGGGGAGAGTCCACAAGGACATTAAGAGTAAGGCCACCATTATCCCTGTTAAATTTACCCATGTGATGTTCGGCGGTTGGGATATCGGTTTCCTTACCCCCCCCCCTATTACCAGGAAGAAGAAAGATATGAAGAGAAAGATTCAATCATAGAGATGATTGGCAGAGGCTTAGTCAATTGTACAGAATTGTGGGAGCCAATAGTGAAGGGATTCTATAATGTTACCTTAAATAAAATGCCAGTACTAATGAAGCCGATAGAAAAGATCGATATGGATCAATTGAGGGACAAGTTAAGTGCGTTGGGAAACGAAGGTGTGGCTTGGGAAGACGATGAGCAGATCGCGATAAGTTGGTCAATAGTGATGGGCACATTCATAGTTATAGCCATCGGGGTGTATTAATATGGAAGGTTAAGAGTAAGGGAGATTAGCGAACGACAATCTAATGAGCATGCAGCAACTCGAGAGGGAGATGCCGAGCAGTGTTCCTTACTCAGACGGGATTGGCGAAGAAATTGCAGGAAGACCAGCGGAGGAGGCTGGCGTGAGACCGCCACGTGCGGCGGAAAAACCTCCCACAGCGGAGAGGAAAACATTGACCAAGAAAAACAAGCCATAGTAACCACATCTGCACCCACAGACACACGCACACATTACATTTGCATGTAGAACAGAAGAAGATGAAAAAAGAACATTACATTTGCATGAAGAACAAAAGAAGATGAAAAGAACATTACTTTTGCATGTAGAACAGAAGAAGATGAAAAAGAACATTACTATTGCATGTAGAACAGAAGAAGATGAAAAGAACATTACTTTTGCATGTAGAACAGAAGAAAAAAAACATTACATTTGCATGAAGAACAAGAGAAGATGAAAAAGAACATTACATTTGCATGTAGAACAGAAAAAGATGAAAAGAACATTACATTGCATGTAGAACAAAAGAAGTTAAAAGAGAACATTACACTGCATGTAAGGAAGTAGTATAGAATTGCATGGGACAAATGCATGGTTCATGTTAAATTATGTATTTGGGTTTAGGTGTCATTTACGGGTAAATGACAAATCGGTTAGGGGAGGATTGTGGCACCATGCATCCTGACGATTTGAAGGATATATTTATAGATATATGATTTGCTTTTTTATCAACCATTTGAGGATTATTTAAGGCCGAAATGTATTTTAGGTTTTAAGAATAATTCTTTTTTTTTTTTTTTTGCGAGAGGATTGAATCGCCATGCATTCAGGCGATTTGGGAGAAAGAAAGAGAAAACGAAGAAGAAGGAGAGGAAAAAGTAATATGAGACGGGTCATAGGCGGACACACACACACACACACACGGCTTAAGAGACGGGAATAAGGAAGAAAAGGGTTATTGTTGATAGGTATCAAATGTCGAAAATATCTAGGTCACCTACGAACAAGTTGTTGACCGATTTCCGCTTATCCGCGAAAAATGGAATTGTGTTATCAATAGAGGTCACCAATTAAGAAATCCATTTTGAAAACGTTAGATTTTGATAATGGACAAAACGCAGATGTAACTTGCAGTCTTGACTGGGTAAAAATTAAAATCCCACACAAGTAGTTTTCACTGGCTAAGTTTTTCTTTGACAGAATAGACTTTTGCCCTGCGATAATAAAAAAATTGTTATCAACACATGAGCCGAAGGAAACTGACATATTTTTATTTCTGCTTTGAGACGCCAAATTGGCTGGAAACTTGAGAAAATTCCTTTCTTAGACCATGTCAGATAATCCAGCTGTCCAGTGAATTAGCGATAAACTGCTTGACAAACGCCACGTGTTGAAACTGAGAGTTGTCACATCAACCGCTCATGATAACGGCGATTTAATTATTTTTTTTTTAAGCAAGGTATTTCTTTCCAAAACAAAGCCACGGGGTTGTTCACGCCCGACTAAGACACCATTGGCCAAGTGGATCACATGACGCACGAAGGAGGAGGAAAGATACCCGACCAGGACCTCATTGGCCGAGAGTGGTCACGTGACGCACGAAGAAAATCAGTCGACGCCCCCATCCAGAGTATAAGTATGAGAAGCCGCTACGAGGAAGTAGGGAGGGCAGTTCACGCCCCTCAGAAGCATGGTGAGAGAGTGGGTGTGAGAAAAGAGTTACCAAAAATGGAAAAGAGTGGAAAATCCCTAACCAGAAATAAGAAGGGTGGATACGTATTTAGAATTATCGAAGAACCCCTGGCGCCGACAGACCCACCCCAGTTTTGACGGCGTCAATAAAAACGAAGCCCCAGACAGAAATCAGTTCAGCCCCGGACGGCAGAGGGAAGAGTTCGTTCGCCCCTAGCGGGCAGAAGAGGCCAGTTCGTTTGGCCCTGAGTGCAGAGTTCGTTCGACCCAAGCTGGCGAGAAGTTCGTTCGCCCCGACGGCAGAGATGAGTTCCCAGTAGTTCAGACTCTGGAGAGAAGAAGTTCAGCCCCGGGCGGCGGGCCGAGTTCGTTCGCCCCAAGCGGGCAGAAGAGGCCAGTTCGTTCGGCCCTGACGGTAGAGATGAGTGCCTAGTAGTTCAGCCCCGGACGGCAGGCAGAGAAGAGTTCGGACCCTGGCGAGAAAAAGTTCGTCGGACTCTGGCAGGCAGAGTTAGTTCGCGCACCGACGGCAGAGAGAAGAGTGCCCAGTGTTGAAACCGCCTCAAGATAGCTGACCAGATTCACGCAAAATTTTGGACTCTTCTTCAACCAAGAACAAGTAGTTTGAAGAGCGACTTAGAACCAGACCACAGAAATAAGTTTTTCGACTTTCGTCCAAAGACACACCGAAACACAAATTTCTTAGAGAGTAGACAACTTGAAGCGTTAAAATTCGCCTTGCGAAAGCGTCGTGCCACAATCCACAGAACGGGTCGGGAGGTAGACACAGTCCTATGTACCGAACAACTAGACATAAAAAGTTTGTTACCTTTTTTCTTTGATACTTTGAACTTTGTGAGTTTTCATTTTATTTTATTTTATACATATTTGTGTGTTATCACCCCGTTGAAATCAGCTTGCATTACGGCCCCAACCCCTGTTTGATCTCGTCTGTCTAAGATCAATTCACAACGTGGGTAGGCAGACTGGAGATCAGTGCAGTTACCCTGGTAACCAGGCGTTGGAAGCAGGTTGGGAACGGCGAGGCTGGTATCAATCTAACCTGATTCCTACCCGAATCACCAAAGGGTTAGAACGTCACGTTTGGAGCAGCGACACCCGGACGGAGCAGCGAGGAGCGAACAGCTGACGCCGCGGCGAAGACGTAACAATTGATGCTGTTTAGGGACGTCACAACTGGCGCCGTGGTAGATCAGGATAGAACGTCACAGTCGGCGCTGCGACCGGGTGACGACGTCACAGTGGTTTTTGATATTAAATATTTTTGGGGATAGACAATTATGCTGTTACACGATTTGGAAAATTTTGCTATTACACCTGGTACACATATATATATATATATATATATATATATATATATATATATATATATATATATATATATATATATATATATATATTTCCTTGTGCATAGATCGCTAGAGTATATAAGACGGTATTAAAAAAAAAAGAAATTCTGATGGAAGGAGAAAAAGAATCAAGAATAAAACACAGTTGATTTTAGAGTAAAGAAAATTACCAAAGCTTGTGAAAATAAACAGGAAAATGAAAAAAGGGAAGGGATTTGTTTACTTCTGTGAATAATTCTGAAATGACTGTTTGTAGTCCTGAAGAGGACTGTTTATGAGGAATCTAGAGTGGAGTGTCGTATTCGTCGACCCTTCAAACTCACCTTCGTCGTCGGAACCATAAAGCTGATATAACATTTTTACCTTTGAATGATTTCAAAACTTGCGTAGGTTTCTAGACTCAACGAGATCCGGAAAAAGTAAGAAACCATACAGGACTTATAAAAACATTATGAACGATTTATTTTCCTTTGCTGCAATACGGCATTAGAAAGATGAAAAGGAAATACAAAGAAATAAAACCAATTTGACCTGATTTTATCCACTTTGAGTCCTGGAAAATAGGGATTGATTTCTACACTAAAGTATAAGACGCAGCAAGCATTTGCATATAATTTGAATGATAAAATACTGTCTTATACACACAAGATTACGGTACATATATATGAAAAGGGGACCAAATTGCAAGGATGTGGTAACCTTATACTTTCTATCATCGGCTGATTTTCGAACCTTAGTAAAAAAACCATAAATGTATTTTTCAATCTTACACAGTCTATCTCTCCCAGAAAACAGATCCGATTTTATGAGACATTTTTTTTGTTTTATAAAGACTAATGACTCAACTTCAGAACTGATATGTCTGTTTTGGAAATTATATTACGCGTGTATTTTAGAAACTTTGAACACCCAATACTCCCAATTGATCCCAGAACCAAACATTGTAATGTTCAGTAATAAGCTGAAAATTGTTCTAATAAAATTAATGACTAGTCAAACCCCAAAACCTATAATAGTCCTTCATTTGAAATATCAAATAAGATCTTATCAATAAAAATGGTGGTATATCAAATTCATCGTGTTTATCCATTACCTCAATTTCTGAATTTGAACGGATTCAAGAACTCGCTTTATTCTATCGGGTCAGTCATAGATACTAGGTGGGTGGAAAACTGGAAAAATATATTACTCTACTGTCCAATCATTATTCTTTTCTTTTTTCCTCCTCTTCTTCTCTTTTTTCTTCTTCTTCTTTGTACCCTGTCCTTTCAGACCGTGGGCGACGTGACTTCCTATACCCTGTAGTGCAGAGTAACGTTTTCCTTTTTATCATCCCGCCAGCATTTCGCCAGCCATTCACACAAGCTAGTTAAATAAGTGGCCAGCTTCCTTCCTATGTTTTTTTTTTGTTTTTTTTTGTTTTTTGCCTTCAATATGTTTTGTGATAAAACCCTGTGTCTTATACACACAAGATATAATACGGTACATATATATGAGAAGGATGCCAAATTGCAAGGATGATCCCTCTTGCTGTTGTGACCTCTAAGCATTCCTTCTTCATTATACCCAAAAATTGTTAGCTGCCTCTTTCTGTTTCTGAGCAAAGTGTATTTTTTGTTACCATTTTCGTTAAGTTTTCTTCGTTGCTCACATGCACTACACATGGTATTCTCGGCATTCTTCGGTCGAACGACACTTTTTTATCCCAGTTTTCTCTTCGTGTGTGAAGAAATTGTCCTGAATTCGCGACCATGTAGGAGGATTGCTTAGAACGTTCGCTTTCTCACTATGAGATCCGTGTTCGAATCTCACCATGGTCGATTTGTCAGGAAGGAGACTTCCTGATGTTATCGGACTGGAGTGGTCGATCCCAGCGTGCGACACTTTTGGAAAGTGTCTGAAAACCATACCACAGGTTAACCCAATCCTTGAGAGTTAAAGTGAATAGACAGAACCTTTGGAAGCCGTCGGTGATTGTGCTAGCACGGAGTCACAAGTCATCGTGACTGAGGTTTTGAGCGTGCTCTTCTTGTTCAGGTTGATCACACTAGATAACGCGCTTTCTCCCAGAAACTATAACTGAGGTCCGCCAGGGCATAGTTGCAGTATAAACAATAGGTAGGCTCCCTGGGTGTTGAACAATGACAAATGTGTCAGAGCAGGCGTCTACAATGGCGATTAGCTAGCCGTCCTAGTAGACTGACATCCTTGAATACGAGTGGCTGCGCCATTTGCATATACGAGTATTGATATTATATATCAGCGCATTTTCTTTGTTTCGAAGGATATTTTTAGTACATTATTTAGCTTTTCGAATACATCTCTTGCTTTTTCAATGTGCATTCGGATTTCAGTAAAATTAAAAGTCACTATATTCATTATCAGTCTTGACAAGAGCCAATCACGTAGATAAGGAGGTGGTACCAAAATGTTTGCGACATTTAAGGTGCGAATTCTTCAAACAATTATAGAAATAGGTACGGCTGGTTCCAACAATCATTTGAAGATTTTGGAATCAGTCTGTATAGAATTAAGGAAACCTCTCTGCCGACAGAAAGAATTTGTAAAGTCCATTAATCTGTTGGGGGATATTTTATTTTAACTGTCCCTCGCTAATTTATTTACACGTTATTTCCCCCTCCCCTCGTTACAAGTATATACACTTGTTCGTTATTTTAGCTTGTTTCCCTTTTTTTCTTTTTTGCTCTTTATTTTCGTTACTGTTCTTTTCGTTAATTAATGATCCGATTGTCTCCTGATGTTATGTTGGTTGAAAGGGCCTTAGAGACTAATAAAATTAAAATCAATAAATTCCTAGTTTTTAAAACTGTATATATATATATATATATATATACTGTGACAGAATCTTTAATCAAGGTGCATAGTTACAGTATAAACCACTTTTTTACTCTAGGATGTTGGCGAAAGACTCTGAGCAGGCAGAGATTAGCTAGCCACTCTAGCTGACGAGTGTACTCAGGTAAAATTAGCCAAGGATTATGTATGCATGTGTATGTGTATATATGGGGCACTATAATTACACTTCGAGAGAAAAGAGAAAGTCTCCGGTTGGAACAAGAAATATATAAAATATGATAAATTTAAATGGAGATATTTGCTGGAATTCAAAATATGGAAAGAAAGAAGAAAAAATTATGGCGAACAAATGAAATCCTTCATTTTCTTGTTGGCGCCTTTCCTCTCAAAACGCTCGAGGCGTGTATAATCAAGTTGTTGTTGAACAAAAGAGGATATTCATTCATCTTAAATTTTGGCTCCATCTCTGCAATTTTCCCCTTTCTATTTATTTATTTCTTAGTTCTGCTGCTTCTTTTTTTTTATTAGGAGGGGTGTGGAAAGTTGGGAAATGACTTAGTTTCTTGCCAATGTTATTACATCGGCAATTTTTACAACGTTCGTCGTGACTATTTCCAGTAAGTACAAACAGGCGGGCTTTGAGAAAAAAAAATGACCCACGTGTCGAGACGTGTGATTATGAAATCAGGGATGGCACTGACCCTCACACCGGAATCAAACTGACGCTGCCATCTTTTGATCATCAGTGCGATCGTCTTTCGTACGTGTTTAGAAAATTAATGGTCACCCGCCAATGAAAGAAGCAAGAAGAAATTAAATTGGAATAGTAATTTGTTCACGACTTAGATTTTCATTTGTAATTTTCTAGGTATCTTCTCTCATTCTTTCTCTTTTGCTCTTTGTCTCCTGGAGAGAAATGAGAGGGAAGAGAGATCGAATCGATCTATCTTTCATCTGTCTTATGGCTGAAGTGGCTGAATATTTGCTAGATTCGTTCTAGAAGACGATGTTTCAATCAAGATAAACTTCAGATTTCCGAATCGATCTCTCTTCCATCTGTCTTATGGCTGAAGTGGTTGGATATTTGCTAGATTCGTTCTAGAAGTCGATGTTTCAACCAAGATAAATATCAGATTTCCAAATGCTGATTTCTAACCAGACAGCTTCGTTATATTACATTTAGCCTAATTTAACAGTCCCTATAATGCTACAAAATGGGTCTGGAACCACCTGCTAGATAAGAGAGTATTTCAGTCATTTCCAGAACGAAATCTTCCCTTTCCAGCCTCGACAGAGTTCAGAATCGTTTACACAGCCTTTTGGGTGATTAATTATGTTCCACTCTATCGCTATTTTCATGGAAAATGTTCCGACGGGTTACATTTCATAGTTTCACTCGTTCAGCCCATACCAGTTAAGTCCCGCCATGACCAGCCTCGACGTTGCTTAACTTCGGTGATCGTACGTAAACCGGGATTCCTACTGTAAACCGGTGAAGTTTCGAGTCAACCGTTATCTATCCTATATATCCTCATAATCTATAATTTGTAAATGTATGAAACAACGCTATTCAAAAACGCTCTAAATTGAGTATCTCTTGGGCCTTGGGTGAATAATAGCGTAAAATCATCCAAAAAATTAGAGAGTACTAAAATCGAGAGAAACAAGGACTGAAAGACAAAGGGGAATGGCAATTTACATTAAACAATAGAAAATAGGAAGTTGTGAAGAGCCATGATCATCTAAATCCTGAAAGGACACAGCACATAAAAATTTTATTAAATGTTTATGAGTCTGTCGACCTATGTATGTACATTTTATGCGATGGGAATTATCATTATTTACATTTTAATTAATGTCCTGATCTTTCTTTTTATTATCATACATTTCCGGCCGTTCTACTCTCGGGTCTCCTTTGGGCCTTTTTTGGTCGGGTTAACCTTCAGAACAAGAAATAAAAAAGAGGGAGAAAAGGACAAGACGTGATATGAACAGCGAAACTAGAGGAATATACCATATTAAATGAAGCATTCAGTTCGAAATTCCCTGAAAGTCACCCAGATCGACAGACACCTGAAGAAAGCCAAAGAACAGAAAAGCCAAAACGTAGCTTCATTGTGTCTTTTCTATAAATACTTCCATGATAATTCTTCTCACGAGTATTCCTATTTCGTCACTAGAGTTTATGAATTTAAGCGCTGTACCAGATTGGCGGTTAGGTCTCATCCTTTTTACAGTTGAAATAACTAGTAAGTGCTATACTAAAAATTTCTTCTCTCATTCTTCTGGCTTGTGGGAATCTCTTCCGCCTTCTTGCTTTCTAGTCTACTTTGAACATCAAAAAAAAATAAATGTAATATTAATCGTTATCTTCTGTCTACTTAATTCCGATTCTTTTATTGTTCTCTATGATTAATAATGCTTTCTTTTTCACTTATTCTCTCCCACTCAGTAAACTCCTTACACCCTAGCGCGTGCACACATACACAAAAACACGTGCACACACACACACACACACACACACACACACACACATATATATATATATATATATATATATATATATACAGAGGGGACATGCATAATAGGTACTACCAAAACATTCGAGGAATTGTAACTGATTCCTCAATCTGTTCGGCGCTCACATAGCAGTGTTGCAAAAAAGTACCTATTTCTATAATTGTTTGAAGAATTCGCGCCTTAAATGTTGCAAAGATTTTGGTACCAACTCCTTATCTACGTGATTGGCTTTTGTCAAGACTGATAATGAATATAGTGGCTTTTAATGTTACTGAAATCCGAATGCGCATTGGAAAAGCAAAAGATGCAACCTAAAAGGTGGACAATATAATAAAAAACAGGAAAAAATTCCTTTAAAATAAAGAAAGCGTACTGAACTGCTATATATAAAAAAAATGTGGAGTTATCATTATTATCAGCATTTAGCAAGTTCAGTGTTGATTCTTTTATCCTGCATCACGGTATATTTTATTTGTTGTTTTTTTTTTTTTTTTTTCGTTCTTGTTTTTGTTTGCTCATTCGATGTTTTTTGTAAAGTACCGACCTACTAATTCCTACATTCCTAATGACAATTTGTTTTTTTTTTTTTAATAGATAAAAAAAAAAAACAACAACATTTTTGTTACATTTAATTGGTCAATCTACAGGATGGTCCGAAAGTTTTGTCACTGCTACATAGAATAATTTTCGATTTCAACGTTCTGTGTGATATTATCAAGGAGAGAGTTTCACGTGAACGATAACAGAATACCCAAAAGTTAAAGGACGCTGTTCGGAGAGCCTTTGCAACATTCAACAAGGAACAGCTTCGTAAAATATCGCACAGGACATGGCGACGCATCATTTTTTACCATGATAACGATGGTATTCATCCAGACCTTCTCGATGTGTGACAGAGTCAATGAAAATGTATAAATTGAATCCAGTATATGTGCTATGTATTACTCTATTATTTGTTCTTCTAATGTTCTGATGAGCTTTTGGTAGGGGGTGACTGGACTTTCAGACCACCCTCTACATAGAAGTAGTATCCTGAAAGTTTTATTTTGTC
This sequence comes from Acanthosepion pharaonis, assembly GCA_903632075.3. Classification (NCBI taxonomy): domain Eukaryota; kingdom Metazoa; phylum Mollusca; class Cephalopoda; order Sepiida; family Sepiidae; genus Acanthosepion; species Acanthosepion pharaonis. Next base: position 5,804,830 of record CAHIKZ030004979.1, on the reverse strand, counting down.
CATCGCATGTAGAAAACATAAATCAAATTACAGAACTTACGTAATTCTTAAGTAAATTATTTCAACGATTTTGATATTGTGAGAATGTTTCATATTTTACGCACTGTCAAACTTTGATTATTCTCAGGCAATAGCAGGCCAAATTGACTCCAGACTGTTAAATATTTATCAGTGAGTTATCTAAAACACGAAACTTTTCAAAGCACTTTTGGCACGTTCAATCATTTGCAACCTTCTTCTTTAATGTGCCCTTCAGGATGTTGGCGATCATGGCTCTCCACAATTTTCTGTCCTTCGTTGCTCTTAATAACTTTTGTTTTTGTTTTTGCTTCGTCATACATTCACTCAAGCTCGCCATTTATGTTATGCATTGTTTTCCTCCGTCCATCTTGCCTTGTTTTCCAAACTACCATGTGAGTGCCAAATTTTCTAAGCCCTCTTTCCACATTATAGGCCCTAGAAATTCCAACAGTCTCTTTCTAATGTTAAGTATATGTGTCCTTTTTGTTTTCATTATCTCATGAACTTCGTCGTTATCCATGGTATTCTCAGCATCCTTCTGTAGAACCACATTTCTGTTACTTCAAGTCTCTTTCTCATCTGTGAGATTTTCTAGCATTCAATATACGAATACATGAATATATATCCCCTATAATTATAGCATATCTTAAAACTCTATTCCAGCATTCATTCAGATAGATAGATAGATAGATAGATAGATAGATAGATAGATAGAAATGTGGTCATTGAAGTCAACACCCAGCACTTCAACTCATAAATATAGCATATATTATATATACGGGGTGGCAATAAAGTCACTATACCGTTACTTACAATAACAATTAAGACAAAGCAATTAATCATCAGTTCAAAAATTTATTATCAAAATGGTTCTGGCTAATAACAATAAAATGCTATGGTAAACAATAGTAAATTAATTACTGTTCTGGCCTTGTTAGGGCCAGAAATAAAAACACAAGAGAGGAATTGATTTAAACAAATATATTAATAGAAACAGTAATACAAAAATATACAAAAGAGAGTGTTACAGCAAGAATGTTCGGTCAAACTGTCAGAGCTGACTGCTGGAAACTACACTACGCAAAAGGCAGTAGCTGCTCCTATTTATAGCTGGGAAAGTCCATGCGTGCGTGGGTAAATTACCATAACAATTACCGATACGCTTCAATCTGCAATCCACCTGCTTCAATGCTTTGAATTTTATTATAAGTAACTGTATAGTTACTTTATTTCCATATATATATATATATATATATATATATATATATATATATATATATATATATATATGCATGTGCATGTGTTCAAAAATAAAATACGTTTTTTTCAGAGAATATATAAAAATAAATGTGAATTAAATTTATTTAAGACAGGTTGTTACCCAAGGCTACAGAGCCCAGTCTACCCTGTTACTTAACCCCTATCTCAGGGGAAGAGAAGTAACTGATTTATGATTTTCCAAAGGTGATTTATGCGAAAGTCAACGCAACATACTAAACGTCAACTCGTCTCGCCTATTCCTTCTTTACACAACAATATCCGATATGCTACCAGCACATCTCACTAAAACTTTAAATAATATAGTGTAATATTAAATGCGAACGCCATCAAACATGGTGATATTCAAGCGCATGTTTGTCTCCCATGATTTTAAGAAATGTTGTAGGCGCAGCTGTTGGCTCCGAATGCAGAATGAGAAAACTGCGTTCGAATTTGTCTTTTCGTTTTCGACCAATTCACTTGCTTCCCTATATACTGAATGGCTTCTCATGTAACTGATTGCCCCAACACAGGAATGACACACTTTTTTGTCAGTCAGTTAAGTGCCATTCATGATACTTGCTTGGGTGATCACGTCGATTCATGTCTGAGATTTTCCTGCAGCAGGTTGCCGTTTCTTTCTGTGGTAGACTGGTTGTAAATCAAGACTATAGAACCCAGTCTGTCCTGCTATTCAACCCATAGCTGGAGAGAAAAGAGATGGATTCATATCATCTTCAAAGTTATTTAAGCGTAAGTGAAAGTACCCTTGAAGTACCTTTTTCGTAAGATAACTGAAAAAAATTAAATGATGGTATAGGAAAGATTGTGCGTGTGATGTCTTCGAGGCCGAAGAAGTCGGTTTTCCTTGTTTAATCTTCGTATTCATGCATTTGTGGAAAAGCATGAATCGAGTTTGAACCTGCCCCACGGCCTCTTATTTTTCTACCATTTTTTTCAGGTTATTTTCAAGTCCTCCTCCATTTTCCATCGCCTGTACGAAGGTGAGCTAAGTAAATATAATTTACAAAATTTTTATTTTGAAATATTTTCATATTAAATGTTATTAACCGGTAGAATTGTATTTTACATAGATATATAATAAAATGGAATTAAATAAAGCGACAATTATAGAGAGAATGAAATAAATAGATTGCCCCCAAATGACAGTTAACTTGATGTATCTAAGTTTGTCCATATCTGATCAGCTTGTCTTCCTCTTGCAACCTATACAGTGGCTGCGATCCAAACCTTAAATTAAAGTGTGTTCAGAGCGTCGCCTCGATCTGATTGGAAACAGATTGCGCGTAGACAAGAGCCGTTGCGTGCAGAAAATGAAGGGAAACCGATGACACATAGTTGGCATAGATATACAAATGAATACAATTAATTTCTTTTGCCGTATGAACTATAGTCAAGCAGTCGGGTTCACTGTAAGTAGGGCGGTTCTTATCAGTAATATCGAGAAAGGCCAGAAAAAATCTACTCCCCTTTATAGTTAAAATATTTTAAAATGGCTCCGAGCAAAGGAAACATCTACATCTTAACAAGGACTATCCTTCTTTGAATTTCGTAAACTGGTGCTGCAGAAGCACAAATAACGGAAACTACACAACTTGTGGGTTTTCAACTAAAATCGATAGCACATATTACACGAAGAGAAAATAACGACATAATCAAGATGTCGACGTTCTACACAACTTCAAAAAAAATGTTACGAAGGAAGCCGCCATCAATACTGGAAAGAGCAATAACAAGCACGTGACATGAGAAACATATTTTCTTGAGAAATTGTTTTACTAAAGAGATATTATAAATTTCAAACGAAAGTAGCACTTGCTGCTCGGTTAATAAATACCGAGTGTTTCCTTATAAGGAAACAACTAATACTGCCATTACCATGACATCTACTTTCGCAGAGCCGAATCACTCTCGTTTCCTCCGTATTTCAAATGTAAGAAGAAAGTGTTATTCAGAAAGATTTTCATTAAGAACTGCCATTTTGTAGAACGGGCACCTGCAATCTTAATCTCTTCATGCCATGTGCCAAACGCTATCTATCCTCCACATCTTTCATAGTCTTCACTTCTTTCTACTTCCGCTGGCATTCATTTCACACACCACATTCATCATTAACCTGCTAACTTGAAAGCCATTTCTGTATAAAATTCTATACATTATATATATATATATATATATAATATATATTTATAAACATCTAAAAAATATATAAATTTAAAATTTAAAAATATATAAAATTTAAAATTTTAAAAATATATAAATATTTAAAAAATTCTATATATTATATATATATATATACATATATATATATATATATATATATAAATTTATAAATATTTAAAAATATATAAATTTAAAATTTAAAAAATATATAAATTTAAAATTTAAAAATATATAAATTTAAAATTTAAAAATATATAAATATTTAAAAATTCTATATATTATATATATATATATATATATATATATATGTATATATATATATATAAATTTATAAATATTTAAAAAATATATAAATTTATAAATAATTAAAAAATATATAAATTTAAAATTTAAAAAATATATAAATTTAAAATTTAAAAAATATATAAATATTTAAAAATTTATATATATATATATATATATATATATATATAAACTACAGACAATTTCTGTATAAAAGGTCATCATTTCCAGCATTTTTTTATTAGTTGATTAAACCTTATATCATCGAGTCAAGAAATCCTTTAATATAGCGTTTCCGTTCAGCAACTATATGCTTGGAATTCTTTTTAGAGGGCGAATAAAAACAAATATTCATACTTTCATCAACTCAGTCATTTATGTGTCATGCGTGATACACTCTTGAGCGATTATGTATCTTTCGATATATGACTGACGAGGCAGATTTTTCCCCACAGTAGCTTGCCATTTCTTTCTGTGGTAGACCAGTTGCCATCCAAGGCTATAGAATCCGGTCTGTCTTGCTATTTACCCATAACTGGGAAAGGGAAGAATAGGATTCATACATTTGCCAAGGGTATTAGCACATAAGTGAATGTAATGGATTTGACTGGAATTCGAACTCGGTTCTCCGATTCCTCAATCCGAGCCGCTAACATTCTTAATTATGATCATTTTATATTTCCCGGCGGATCTACAAATGAATTCTTCATTTTTTATCCATAGATTTGAAAAAATTCCCAAATCTGAATTGTAGCCAGCAGTAGAAAAGATAAACAATGAACAAAATAACGAAAATATTCGAGTACTTACGAGATGCGATGAAATGGTTTTAGACGAAGAAGCTCTTACAAAATAGATTCTGATTTTTGGACATTTGGTCTGATTTAGAGAACTGGGTAAAGATGAAAACGTTTTAGCACACACGCATCTATTAATTTGAATCTTAGAGTTAAAAAGCAAAAAAAAAACACTTCAAATTCATGCGCAATTACTTGGACCAAACTTTCAACCTACTCAGGTCAGCATATTGTCGGAAGTCTTCCACGAATGGATAGCAAACAGTTCTAGTTGGCTCGATCATCGGCTGAGGTGGATGAAACTGCAATAGACTTAGACTACGTATTAACATAGCCCCACTTTCATCAGACTCCAGAAGATGAATACTTCATTTAAGAGCTATGGTCGGTCGTGAGAACTCCGTAATCTATTTTTTTTACTATCGCAGGTGTGTCTCGTGAAGTCGCAGAATTTGTAGCTGTCGTGGGAAACACCCCAAAAATGTTCATTCGTGAAGTCGATCTATGAGTTTAATCAAGACAGGGTATGATAAAAAGAATACAAAGTTATGATAAAAAGCAACTATTGTTCTAAACACTGTTGTATACTTGCATACACTCTAAAAATGTGAATCTTTGATAATGTAACTAAGAACAGATGTCTGAAACTTGTCTAGATAATGTAATATTAATAGGATCAAAATTTTAACTCGACCTTGGTTAATACACTCACTATTCCTCCCCAAGAGATAATATATTTCCACGTGCTTAGTTTCGAAAATATACTCACATTAATCGGCCTATAACTGCACAAATGTCGGCCCACTGACCCAGAACATCTTTAGTGAACTAGGTAGGTAATGCCTGGGAGAAATTTCACCAGGAACTGGGTTTTCAATCATTTTTGGCTTCCCTTGTTCAAAAACAGAAACTCGAAGCGAAACTAATTCGAAAACGAATGCGTCAACCAGATCGATCCTCTATCTTAATGAAATTTCACATAACCATATATATATATATATATATATATATATATATATATATGGCCCTGATCTAGCGTCTTGTCTGCAGTCACTCTCTCACAGACGCGCCGTCGCCTCTCTGTCTTTTCTACAAATACTTCCATGGTAACTGCTCTGATGAGCTGCTCTCTCTGGTTCCCAGACTCCATGAATTCAAGCGCCCTACGAGGCTGGCATCCCGCTCCCACCCTTACACCGTAGAAACCTTCAAATGTAGCCGTCTCTTCTACTCCAATAGCTTCATACCTCGCACCTCTCGCCAGTGGAACACCCTCCCCAATTACTGTTTCCCTGAAAGCTATAATCTCCAACTATTCAAATGTAATGTCAATCGACATCTCCAATTACCTTGATCTACCCACTATCCTTCTCCTCTTCCTTTCTCCTATCACTCTTATCTGCTCTCGCTCCAAATCTTCCGCAACCCCCTGCATCCTAGTGGCTTCACGCCTTGCTTGGGGCACAATGCTTAAAATATATATATATATATATATATATATATATACACACATAATGGTTTGTTTCATTTGTAGAAAAAGTCGGTCGGTGTTAGCTTCGAAGTCTATTTCCCAGCATAATGGTGAACAGACGTAGAGTTATATACAACAAAGATCTTAAAATTCAGAAAATATTTTTTTGTTTTTTTAGTCTTTCAATTATTTGATTGTTAATCTAAACTGAAAAGTCGAAAATAAAAACAAATAAATAAATTCGGATGATGTTCCAATTCTATAAATCGATATTTCATCTCAGATTATCAGACAAATTCTTAACTTTTTGGCATTGTTACTGAATATTGCCACGTAGAAATCAGAATTAACGTTACCTTTTGTTTTCTGTTGCAACAATATTGTGTGTCATCGAGTAAATCAGCTTGTAATCTGAATCTCTGGGCAAATATAACATCCGTTAAGACAAACAAAAAACTTGTAATATTCAGATCATAAAACCATTCAGTCAGTTATGTACTATGCGTGATACACACTTAGGCGATCATGTATCTTTTGATATTCGTTTGACGAAGCAGATTTTTTCCGCAGTATGTTGCCATTTCTTTCTGCGGTAGACCAGTTGCCATCCAAGGCTATAGAACCCAGTCTGCCCTGCTATTTACCCATAGCTGGGAGAAGAGGGGGATTCATATCTTTCCCAAGGTACGGGGGTGGAGAGCCATGATCGCCTAATGTAATTCATTCGACTGGAATTCGAACTCGGCTCGCTGATTCATCAATCCGAACCTATATCCATAACTCCACCATGCCTCCCTTTACTAAACTCATTTAGGAATATTATTTAAGCAATAATCTTCATCCTGCTTTTTCTTATCACAAATTATCAAACGATCCGTTTTCCTCAGGTGTACAATATGTTGAATTTTATGATACAGTTCGAGGTTTTCATCAAAAATGTGTATTAATCAACCAATGTTCAGATTATTCATAATTTAACTGATTTACGGTGTGTCAAATTTTATTATGCCAAGAAGCTAAATCAATTTGAATTTTTATTTATAACTAAATTCAATAGATATAGGCTACAAAAACATATTTCAGTAACACAATATTCTTCTTTCTTTTTATGTGTCATGTCCTTTCAGGACGTAGGCGATCATGGCTCTCCACCTCCCTCTATCCCTTGCAGCTCTCAACAAGTTCCTTCCCTCTGCTTCCTCCCCCAGATCACGTTCTGTTATCCACCTGCTCAAGCTCGTCAGGTATGTCACGCGCTGCTTTGCTTTGTCTCTCCCCTCTATTTGAGCCGTGATATATCTGCCTGTATGGCATTAAGTGCTGGACAATCTTCTCAAAATGAAAAAGCAACAGAAATGTAGTTTTACAGAAGGGTGCTGGGATAGGATACCATGCACCGAACATATGAGCAACGACGAAGTTTTAGAGAAAACGGAAACAAAAAGGATACTAATACTTAACATCAGGAAGAAACAATTGAGGTTTCTAGGGTATGTAATAAGGAAAGAGGGCTTGGAAAATCTGATACTCACAGGACAGATGGAAGGCAAGAGAGAGAGAGAGGAAAACAATGCATAACATAGTGGGCTTCAGTATATATACATATATTAGAAATTATTACGATTTGATAATTATATTTAAATAATTCATCGAGTCTAAAAGAAACCTCAACAGAATGCAGAAAGCACTGGACGGCCGTTTCGTTCTATATTTGGGACTCATCAGCAGTGCCCATCCACTACCGAGAATTGAAACCCTGACAGTTAGATTGTCACAAGCAAACATCATACCAGCTGTTCCAGCGGGCCTCGGTGACGAAGGGATTGCAAATCAGACTCAATATAGCGCCGCTATATATATATATATATATATATATATATATATATATATATATATATATATATATATATATATATATATATCGATGAAGCCCAGTCTACACTATTATGCTCGATGTTTATTAATCTTAAATGATGTTTTATATGTCCTTTGACCAGTCTTGATTTTAATCATGCCGGTTGTCTATCACCCCCGCCCTCACCAGAAAAATCTGGTAGGAGAACCGGCTTTGTCGCCCATGACGCGACTATAAGACAGGAAGTACTGGGTGATATGTTACCAGTCGCCCTTAAACCTTTTTACACTTATTACTAAATAGTGGGTATGTATGGGAGAGTGGTTTCGTCGTGTGCATATTTACCTACTGTTTTCTCCATCAATGAAAATGGAACGATATTTTATGAATTGGGTAACTACTCAACTGTACCACACCACCATTAATCAAGACTTCATCTGCTTATCACGAGAGATATCGATTGGTTATTGATTTTTATCGATATTTGTTTCTTGCGCAGATGTGTTTAAGCAGATAATACCTTCCTATATCAAATATATACTACGACGATTTATATATATATATATATATATATATATATATATATATATATATATAATCAAACGTGTCATATAAATCATGCGATGCAATGAATCAATCTGAAATATATGTGAATAAATGAACCGGATACAGCAGCTTATATGGCAAATATTTAAGACAAACCTTTCGAACAGTGAAAATTGGCGAAATAGAATCTTCCTTCTCACAACTTCGACTAATTCATTTGGCTTTGAGTCGATTTAAGCAAAGTATAGGGTGTTCCAATAAGTTGGACCGAGTTTAAATGTGAATTAAACGTCTAATAACTTTCTTTTTCTTTCCGATTTGGCGGACATTTGGGCGATATTATTTTTCACATATAATTGCCATCATTTAAATAACTTGACCCAGTAGAGAAATAAATACATTTTCACCAATAACACTGATTTATTTACTGCTGACTTTGATCCGTCTTAATGAAACACCATTTATAATAAATATCTACCAGTTGCATCCTTTGAACCTTCCCTTTACACTTTGACAACTTGTGTAATGGAATCGTGTTGCCTGACACGACCACTGTTTTTTCTATTAGTAACTACAATTTTTACAAAAATATTTTTCAAAATTAATGCACTTTCAACAATATACGTTATCAGTTTCCAATCCACAATACCGTAGAACTAGACCTAGTGGAAAAAAGAATGTTTTATTGTTATTTACCAATCTTAGCTTGGCCTGTATCAATAATGAAGAACCCTGCAAAGGTCGACCTATTACGAGATCAGCAAAGTATCAGTGCGTTCTGCATAATATCAAAGTGTTCATCCCTGTTAATTTTGCCTTGGTTCAATGTATGAGCTGTGCGGGCTGTTCAAAAAAGTTATACGCACAATATATGCACCTTCCCGCCAATAACCAGTAATTTTCTTTGCGATTATCTAGCAAAATAGTCTCAGACATAAAAGTGCGTACAAAACAAAAGTGTGCCAATGACTTGCTCCATGCAAAAAAATAAATAAACCCATTCACGATCATTGATACTTCCTGAACATTTATGGAGATCAAACAGTAGATGTGAGCAAAGTTGGGCAGTGGGAATGCGTTTCAGCGACAATGTTTGTGATAAGCCATTTACCATTAGACGACAGCTGAATTATTCTAGTCTAAATATGGATACATAAAAAAAAATTGATCAAAAATTTGTCACGATCGCTTCTTATCTCGCCAGTCATAAAACTTGTTTATAAAATAGAATTTTCCCATGTAATGTTCGAAAACAAGAAACATTAGCAGGCCATATGTTAGTTGTATTTGTTTGCTTCCCGCTGCCAATCTTACTCCAAAATGGAGGAGATGACGTTCAAAGATCTGAAGGAACCATGAATTAAAAGTTACAGCTAATAAATAAAATATCAATAAAGTTACAAATCCAGAACACAGTTAGAGGGTTAATAAAAAAATATGCAAAAAGTTACATTTGAATTATAAATATTATAGTTCACAATTTTATAAAATTCTTAAAATTTACTTTACCGGCTATTTTTTCTTTTCTTTTCTTTTTTTTTTTTTTTTTTTTTTAACTTTTTGTCCGTCCTTCTCTTTTTGTCTTGATATAAGATTCAACGTATGTATAAGAGAGTTAACGCATGCGCACAAACGCATTCACACACACGATGAGCAAGAGGTTGTTCATCGCTTGCGAAAATACTATGTGTGGTGATCAATCAGTAGACACTATAGTTTTCATGAGAATAAATAGACTTTCGGAGTATTCCTCGTGGCCCATCTACCGAAAGAGAGGCCATCCCTCTCTTTCGGGAGGAAGCTGGGGACATTGCCCGACACTTGAGATATCCCCTGAAGGAGAACTGGCGATGGAGCTTGTGCAATTTTTCCACAGTATTACCGGTTAACCCACTTTAAACAGCGATCTTGTGTCAGATTCGGTAGCGACGTAGACGCACTGAAAAATACACTTTGGGAATGCTCCTTGTATTGACGGCCATCAACAGTCTATCTGCCCAATTCCACAAGACTAAAAAGTTGAGAAAAGAAGCGATAAAGAAGGGGAAAGGTAGAATTTAAGAAAGAAAGCTAGAGAAAAACGAAAAGAGACGCGAGTGAAAAGAAAAAGGGTAAGCAATGGAGATGTAAATAAGCCATAGACAGACTAGCTTAGGGTTTTAAGATTTATTACTTCTTCATCTCTTTGATCATTTAAAACGACTGAAGCTATTTTTATTATTTTATTATTTTAACGCGTGACACACACCATACTAGAAACATAGGTAGACGTTACGGTATTAATATCTAGATATCAAAGAGAAAATGAACTCGAAAGTGTTTTAAGATAGTGTAATCTTTAACAGTGATTCATACAAAAAATCGCGATTAGAAATGGTGGTTTTAGTAAAGTTGCTTTCAGTAAGACGTCCTGAATCTACCTGCACGTTTGAATGTTAAAGTAAAAACAGATAAAACATAAATACGAACCGTTCGTCAAAGCCATTTCCATTTAGGACGGCGTGCTTCAGGGGAGACGTCGGTTGCTAGTTTTCAATTACTGCTGAAGAAAATAAAAACTTGAAAATCAGTATTTCATGGCGTCTGCCACGACACAATCTCTTCGTAGATTTGTTCAGAAAAAAAGCCTTTAAAAAGCGCGGCATTTTGCCAGATATTGATGTGATGTTGGTATTGTTGAAAAGCAATTACACAATTTTCTTACACGCCCTCCAATGCGAATTCCAATTTCAAATGCATTCAGTACGTTTGACAACAAAATACACAATAGTGACGTTATTACACTTCTTGTTCCTGGTGAGAATAAAAGGAGATCATGTTCTATAATAATGAAAATGTAACACAACAGTATTCCATGGGCCCTTTAAGGAATTAATAACAAATGTGAATTCTCACAGACAAACCTGAGAAAAATGCAAAAAGAAAGTACTTTCACATAGAACTCTGTCTGTTCAGAAGTGATCCTGAAAATATTCCATTTCTAAGGCAAGTTTTAATTTCGTTAGATAAACTGACCTTGACAGTTTATCGTGTTTCAAACCTATGAAGATTTTACTTCCCCAAAAACGCTTTCTGGTAACTTTTTTTTTTAATTTATTTTTCATTTCCCATTTCTTTGTCTTTTAAGTGTCATATCACTTCGGGAAGAATGTATCATGGCTCTCCACAATTTCTTTTCCTTTGTGTAGCTCTAAACAATATTCTTTCCCTTCCAGTACCTATTCCGCCATGCATTTACACAACATCGTTGAGTAGGTTATTCGCTATGTCCTCTGCCTCTCTTGCCATCAATATGTCCTTTAATTAAATACTCCGAGCCCTCTTTCCTCATCATGTGTCCTTGAAATTTCAATTGTTTCATTTTTAATCAAAAAATTTCAATTTTCTTTAAATCTTCCTTGTTGTTCGCATGTACAGTTCATGGTATTCTCAGCATTCTTCTGTAGAATCACCTCTCTGTTGCTTCAAGTTTTCTCTTTCACATATAAGAGGACTGAAATTTCGTACCTGCTGAAATAAACTTTTGTTCTTGTTTAGTATTCAAGAAACGACCTTGCGTCATTTCTTATCTCGAAGACAATTGGGAATTGCAACTTCAAATATTACATAAACGTCACGTACCGGGCGTGCTACCCTCGAACCCGACTACGGGGGTGGCAAGTCTGATTGTTGGCCCCGGGCAGTTACACTTGCTATCTTATCAAAATTTATTTTTTCTACCTACATTTATATAAGTTATAAATTAAACTAAGCCCAACTGATTGTTAAAGGATGAAAGATTTTCACGAATTTTGACGTCATTTTGGGATACCTTTTTTACGTTCAAGTTCGTGAATTTCTTTTGTTCGTGCTTAGTTTCGAAAAAAAACTCTATATAAAATCTATTATTTTTTATCCATAATGCTGAATATGTTCAATTTTTCAATTTTTTAACACGAAAACTCTCAAGTTCCTGTTAAAAATTGCTGCAAAATATTGCTGATTATTTAAGATTATCTATTATGACATGTTCCTTAATTTCTACTTTTTTCAATTTTTCTAGCTGAATTGTTCGCCTTTATTGCATATGATGCATTATTGTAAATATTTAGTGATATGTCCCGCAAAGGGATATATTTGAACGAAGTAGCTAAGTGGTTTTGGCTACTATAACCAAGTAGAACACGGTAGCAGTAATCGACTAATACACGTCGTAGTCGCAGGTAAGAAGTGTAGATCAATGGCGTAGTCCAATTGGCGTCATTATAGACTTAGCTCTCAGACTAAGGCTCTCGACTCTCCTACACGTCCGTCGGTATTTATGACGGACACCAGCCAATCATATTCCAGTGATAGGGAACACAGGTGTACGCATATTCCATTATATCATTTAGGTTACAATAAAATTTATATTTTATAAGAATACTGCCTTATTGTAGTAGAGTGGGGGACGTATCATAGATTCAAGGGGAGTACATGAAGCCCTAGCACCGGTCCTGTCATGTACATAAATGCATTTGATAAGGTACGCTACAAATCTATTAGGATATATTTTGGAAAGACAGAATAATCGGAAACATTTACTGGAAGCAAACTGCCTTCATACAGACAGAAAAAGAATTGAGAAAGTATACAAAAATCAAAAGTGGTGTAATCTCCAGCTATTCAAGTGTAATGTCAATCGACATCTGCCTTAATCTATCTACTACCCTCATCCTTTCTTCTATCACTCCTATCTGATCTTGCTATTTTCTGTAATCCCTTGCGTCCTAGTGGCTTCCCGCCTTGCTTAGGGTGAAATGCTTAAAAAATAAAAGACAAGTATATGTCTTCTCGGTGGATTTTTAGCCTATTCATCAAAGTGACGTTAAGAGAACTAGAAGTTCTATCAAGATTTATAATTGGTGAACGTAATCGTAGCAACATGATATGCAGATGACACGGTATTAATGGAAGATACAGAAAGAAAACTGCAGGTACTTCTAGACAAAGTAGGAAAGAAAGAGAGAAGAAATGGTGAAGAATCAATTGTAGGAAAACAGAAGAATAGCAAGAAAACAGTCCAAAATGTTTGCTATAAATTAGAAGCGTTAACGTAAAGCAAGTACAGACATTTAACTATCTGACATTGGAAAATCTGACAAAGAAATCCGATGGTGCATTGGAATCTCAAAAGGTACTTTCCAAGAACAAAACCAAATTGTTTAGAAGCAGGAAGATTTTGTTAGAAGCAAAGAATGCTGAATTGATGTTTATTATCAATTCTCCTTTATGGCGGAACAATTTCCACACAGATGAAGAGGAGACATTAAGCAAATGTGGTTCTACATGAGGAGGCTGATAATACCATGAACGAAAAACGTGGACACACAAGAAACTTTAAGGAAAATTACGAAAAAATGATACTTTCTGATATACGCAACGTGGAAAGATAGCTTAGACAATTTGAAACTCACAAGGCATACTGAAAACAAGAGAAGCGGAGAGAAACTACTTAACAAAATTGTCTAAATCGATGGCAGAACAGGGAATGGCAGAGATAATAAAGAGAAAAACTTAGATAAGGGCTTTAAAGGATAGGAAACTGTGGAAGGCCATCATCGAGCAAATCCTCAAGAATGGTTATAGAAAATAAAAGAATCAGAATCGTATATAGTATAATGAAAGTTTCGTAAATTTATAAAAGAATAATAATCTGCATTTTTCAAAAACATGGCCTTTTACCAAACATGAAACTAAGTGCAACACATAAATTATATATAAGAACAGAAAATACTTAATCATTTCTCCCAAGTTTCAATATAACCATTCAAACAGAGTTGCAAGTACAAACGATCAAGAAAAAAATACCTATTTCTAAGCACTTACAGAATTTGTTAGCACTCACTTACAGATCTTTACACAATCGGAAATTCCTATACGAACATACACAGGAAATCAGAGACCTCTTCAGAAATGTCCGCACAATCACACATATACACAAAAAAAAAGAAGAGAGAGCAAGGGAAACAGACGTGTGTACACATCGAATTTGGGTTGTGAAGTAATAACACTGATGGATAGGCCTATCAAGAACAGCTGTGACATATTGCTCGTCCAGAAGCCTGACACAAATCAAAACAACAAAATACAACGAAACTTTTTCAGACATTTTTCTTGCATGGTTGCCAAATAACGTGGCTATTTCGGACTCTATTCCTCTCTTGGATTGTGGGACAGAAAATGAAACAGATTTTAAAAAAAATGGAATGAAGAAATAAAGTTATCCAAGTGGCAGCTGCAAAACTAGTGGCTGTAGATAGAGTTGCTTCGATTTCTTCAGGTCGAACACTAGTTTGGCACAAGATTAGAATTAGAACGTACCATATGAAAAGAATAATATTCAACAGCAAGGTTTCGTTTTTATATCTTTCACTATTTAAATACATGCTTAAAAATTCATTGCATATATTTTGGGGATTACAGCTTCATCTTCCTTATTTGGTGCTCAACTTCCCAATCGATACATTTTTTTTTTAATTTTTAATCATTTTCTGAAATTTTGAGATGAAGTGTTTTCATTATTCTGCAATTTAGAACCGTTGTTTTAAGCAACGATTGGGTTAATGTGCATAATATAAACAACAATAGGAAAAGACACAATTTATAGTTGTTAGGAAGAGAAACAGCTTAAAAAAACAGTGGATAAAAGACGAAAAATGTGACACGGAAATCTGATGGTGCATTTGAATAACAAAATATATCTTGCAAAAGCTAAACAAGGTATTAAGAAACAGGAAAAGTTCGTTAAAAACAAAGAATATAGAGCTGAACTGATATACCATATCACTTCTGCTATATAGCAGTGAATGCTTGGAAATTTGCTCACAGATGAAGAGGAAACTTCAAGCAACAAAGATATGAATTACAGAATAATACTGAGAACACCATGGACGGAGAATATAAGCAATGGGGACTTTTTAAGCAAAATGGAAACAAAAAGGATAATTGGAATTTCTTGGACACATAATGAGAAAAAACAGGTTGGAAAATTTGATAGTCACGGGACATATTAATGGTAAGATGGAACCTACCTAAATAGCTTATGTAAATGGATGGTAGAAAAGAGGGTGTAAGGAATAGTAAAAAGTTAAAAATTGCTAAATACTACAAAGTATAGGAAGTTGTGGAGATCCATGTTTGCTCACGCTCTGAAGGGCCCCAACACAAAGAAGTCAAAAATGGATTGAATAATGAATATAAATTCTTTTCATTAGTGCACAAAACAAAATAATCAAAGTGTATGTCTATATTTCTGGGATGTGTTATTGTAATTATTTACTCTATTTACATTGTTCGGACACATTCGATTCAAAATTCCAATCACCTGACGAAAACCGGAAGGTAAAACGGCCGAAACGTCGTGAATATGACAAGGATGAGGAGTCCGGACAATGTAAATACTGCAAATAATCAAAGAGATAATTAAATAAGTTGTTTGTAATATTTATTATCAGTATTAGAATGTCAGCCTCTGTTATTCACTCAGATTCGATACGTCTCAATCACTTTACTGTATTAATTGGTTTTATTGGTTTATTATTTCCCAATCTGGCGTGTCAGCTTCAGTGACTTCCCCACCGCTGTAAGGTTTCCTCCCTTAGCATTTTCTATAGATACTTTTATGGTAATTGTTCAAATGAGCTTTCCGCCACGGTTTTGGGATTCATGGTACTTCAGTGCTAGGGCAGTTCGCTTTTTTCATTGTCCGGTAACAGCCCCTTTTTTGTCAGCTACTGGTGGACACATTGTTAGGATTACGCAGAAGACTTTTAGATAAATTTTTGTCAAGTTATTGAATTTAGTATTATTATTATCTGTTTTGGTTAAGTTTTGATTTTTATTACATTGTTCTGATTTTGTGAAGTTTTCCCTTTTTTTTTCAGTTTTTTTTTAATTTGATTTCCCCACCCACTCTCGGCTTTTTAGCTGCTTTCTTTTTCTTTTTCTTTTTCTTTAGATGTAACATTTAGTTACTCCAGACTATTGTTTTTTGTTTAAATCTCTTGTTTTATTTTATTTAGCGTTTTTTTTTTTTTTTTTTTTTGTTACTTTTCTTTTTGTTATAAGGTTTGTTTTTTTTTTTTTTTTTGTTTGCTCTAGGGCGAACAATTATTTCCTGTACTTCCTTTTAACTGCTTTCTGTTTATTTTTCTTTTAATTTTTCCTATCAGCGTTTATGTTTTAGATTTTTCGAATTTATTTATTTTAGACTTTGTATTCGTTTTAATTTAAGTCTCTTACTAAGACTTTTTTTTGTTTTTATTTTCTTAGTGTAGCTCTTCAGCTTTATTTTTTTCTTTATTTTTTCTCTTCTTATTTTACGTATTCTTAGTTAAACTTGTTTCTTTTTCTGTTTTTGTTTTGTGTTGTGCTTTTATTTTTCTTGTTTATTTGAGTTATTTTACTTTAGTAATTTCTTTTCAATTAATTTCTTTTCAAGGAAACTTGAATAAATTTCTGTATTTTATTGGTTATAGTTTGTGATTGATTTCTGTTTTCCATTTTCTTCCTTTTTTTCTTTAGTCTCTTTATACAGGAAAAAATGGTGCTTGGATGGATTCAAAAAAATACATTCGCTGATACAAGAATAATCCATCATGGCCGACAAAGGTCGATCTGTAAAGAAAAATCTATTTAGGGAGGTATGGAAGTCTGACCCACCAGACAAAATGGTATAATCCCCCCACCCCCAAAAACAAGCTGCTGACAAAAGTATAGTGGCTAAAAAC
Source organism: Acanthosepion pharaonis (assembly GCA_903632075.3). NCBI lineage: Eukaryota > Metazoa > Mollusca > Cephalopoda > Sepiida > Sepiidae > Acanthosepion > Acanthosepion pharaonis. The sequence goes on along the minus strand of CAHIKZ030004979.1, from coordinate 5,787,664 downwards.
GGCCAAAAGTAGAATTCAGAAAATAAAAGTATGGTGGCCCAAAATTGATAAAATAAGATTAACGAAACCAGTAAAGACAACCAGGACAGGACTATTCAGAATAACCTTCATTTTCATCATTGAGCAAGTCGACAGTGAAGTCGTGCTGATCATTTTAGATCAGTCCAAGCTATTCGATAGTGTTGACCATCGATTTCTAAAGGCTATCCTTTCGGCGGACAGTTTCGGTCCGTACTTTCGCAACTGTATCCGACTTTTTGCATGCGCCTCCCGCATATGCTGATGGGGTTTTCGTTCTTGTGTCGGGCAGAGCAGAGATTGACGAAATCGGCAAATCAAAGGGTACAAGATGGTGACAAGGACCAAGATCAACAACGATAAGTCTGTTGTCTTGCAGTTGGTTTCTCTTCACGGACCTTTCCTCTGAACGGACGGGCCGGTCAAGCTACTCGATGTCTGGTTCTGAAATGTATTGGTCAAAAGTGCGGGAGAAGGCTGAGGTCGCAGTTCATCTGTGGTGCTGGGGGAATCTTTCTTTGAAGGGGAAGACGGAAGTATGTGCTTCGCAAATCTACCGTTTCTCCTTTACCGGCTATCCGTACTTCCACATCCATCTGCCACTTTAGTAAGGCTCTTGTTCTCCTTCTTAGGGGAAAGCAAAGCCCCCTCCAGATACCTCGGGAGATCTGTTACTTCCGCCCTTCTGAAGGTGGTCTGGCCCCCTCAATATGGCGTTGGGTGCCCGGGTTGAAATGTCTCAATAATGATGAAGCATCACTCACCTGGCTGGTATTTCGAAGAGCCTTCTGGGACGGCAAAAGACTTTGTTCGGAGGGGTTGGAAAAATCTCGAAAGTGCGTTCGCTCTGATAGGGAGGTGGAGGCCTGTATCACTCTTTCTTTCATTGCAGAGTCGTAGTCCCGTTGGGCCACTTTATTGAACATATCATGGTTCACACGCTGAGTGGAAAGTTTTTCGTCCTCGTATCCACTTCTGTCTGTAGCTATGTGATACCGTCATTGACGAAGGCGGGATACTAATGTTCTCTTTGCTTGGTAAGCGTTATGAGAGTCGTGATATGGAGGACAAGTCAGAAGGAATTCTATGGGGACGAGGAATTCAACTCTTCGCAACTGATCTAGTTCTTTAAACATCAACTTATAGTCAAGATTAGGACGGAAAGGCAATGGCTCCGTCCATCAGTATTTAGCAAAAGATAGGTGAATCCTGTGAGTTTGTGTCGAGTAAGAGGGGCCGATTAAGAGAAGCTCTTTGATGCCGGTTAGGATATTCCTCAAACTGGATTGAACATTGGCAATCCAGTCCAAAAGTAGGTTAGATTAAGGTTATTTATTGCCTTTAGTTTCTTAAGTTCACTTAGCTGTAAGCTCATTGGCTTCTTTTATTCCTGCACCAACTTTCATTAGTTTAATTCCCTCTCTCCTCCCCCATTAGGTCACCAGAGATGTTAGTTCGCTGGTGGATGTATTTCGTATTTCGGGTATGTTTTTTTCGTATTTGTTGTTGTGTTTGAATGAACATCAGTTAACTGGACGAAATTAATGCGGGAATTACATAATAAAAATATTCATTCGTACAAAACACCTACTCTGACAAACATTCATTCAAACACAACAACAAATAAAATAGTGTTAATAATAAGCCGCACTCCACATCAGGGAAATGGAAAACCTTGTCAAAATGTATTTTTTCATTTGTATCCTCTTACTCCTTTGAGTATGATTACAATTCATTATTTAAAGAAGTAAGTTCGTCCTTAAACTCCATCCGCGTCCTGGGTAAGACGATAAACTGCATCCAGCATCAAGGCCTCTGATCAGGTTTTGAGGAACCTGGAACCACCTCTTAATTGCTGGTGTTCCTGACCCAGGGTGGTAGCACCTGTTAGGGTCCCAGCTATGGGCAAATAGTTAACTATTACCAGCAATACTTTTTTGAAAAAAATTATTACCAGCAATACAATTTTGAAGGAAAAATATTACCAGAAACAGATTTTTGACAAAACAAGATATTACAAGCAATAAAAAATGTTGTCGGCATTAAATAACCCATTGAGGTTGATATGCCGTAAAACAAAATAAACCAAACCAAACCAAAGAAGTAAGTGGATACAAATGAAAAGCTGCAAAATAAAAACCGGTTTTCCATTTCGTTGAAATAGACTTTGAACGCATGAGAACTTTTTTGCTTTCTTCCACTAAAACCAATCAGCACATTTATTCGTTTTTCTTCCGTTTTTCCTCACAGTCAAAATCCGCCCTGTCATTACTTACCGACGCGAAAAGTGGATTCGCTGTACCGAGTTCAAATTCCGACCGAAGCCGTTGTGTTCATTTTTGCACTAATAGCCTAAGGAAAGGTAACAATCCATCAATTCTACTCACAGTTATGGATTAAATAACATCGCAGACTGGAATCTTAGTTAAAACCACTCAGGGTAAAGGACAACTCAAATGCAAAGCCGTTTAGACATGAGACTGACAAATCCACCCCATAAAAAAGTACATGATACAGAAATCACAGTATACAAAAAGAACGTGTCTATATTCTATAGTATAATGACAGTAAGAACGAAGAGAATGAAATATGATGAGTAAGATGAGAAGAATTTTTACATTTCTTTTTTTAAGTGCTTTATGGTTTTATTAATTCGCTGAACGGACGACAAATATTTTTCATGACTCGAGATTTTACAATGTACTTTCGATCAAGAAGACCAAATACCGATCTTAAATCAACCGCTTCGAATTCATATAAATCTTTCCATCGTTAGCCTTTCTATTAACGATTATAGGAGCCATAAACTACGATCATCTTTGCTGCTAATCTTGACACATAATGTACGTCATTATTTCCTAATACGAAAGCAGCTTCACCTTGTATTTCTGTCTATCGAACACCTCAGGCTTTGTACTTCGATCAACGTTTAAATGCTTCCTGTCAAGATCAAATCTTAAAAATATAGATCTGCAGTTGACTTTTAACCTTCATACTGACAGCCAAGTTGTGAAAATATAGTCTTGGTAATTGAGGTTCTTCATGAAATTTGAGGGTGACCGAACTAACATGACTTTTATTGTTAAATTCGCATTTATTACACATGATAGCTTGTATGAGACATTAGTATCTTATGCATACTGCTCAGTAAACAAACATTTTGCGATGTCGGATTTTATTATACAAGTCAATGTTTTTACGACAAAATTTTCGTAAAATTTCCAGGATTTATTTATATGACATAGGCATGTGGCCGAGTGGTTAGCACGTTTGCTTTCTGACCATGAGAACCTGGGTTTGAATCTCACCATGGCCGATTTGTTAAGAAGGAGACTTCATGATGTTATCGGAGGAGGCGATCTTTGGAAAGCGGCTGAAAGCCATACCACTGATTGAGTGAAATTCTGAAGACGGAACGCTTGGCTGTGCTAGCATGAAGTCATCGTGACCGAGATTTTGGGCGTGCTTGTTCAAATTGTCGATCGCGCTAGATAACACGCTTCTCTCCCAGAAACTATAACCAAGGTTTTCTCGGCAGTGTGGGTGTTGAACAAAGACAGAATGCGCCTAGCCGCCCTAGTTGACGGGTATCCTCGAATACGGGTGGCCAGCCATTAGCGTTAATTTATATGACAAATATACCAAGTGATATTTTATTACAAATTTTGACTTTAACTTATTTAGCCTTATATACCATATGAAATTTAGTTTATATTTATTTTACATTGTCCACTTTGTAGTAAAAATAAAGCGGACTGTCACAAATTCACTGAGCTGCACGTCTAAATAAACACCAGGGCGCTCTTCTCGCGACTGACTATTCGTCCCGCCACTTGATAAATGTCACTGACTCTATATGCGTTCGAAGGTAGGTACGCTAATCCGTAGATAGCACAGCCGGGCTATTCCATTAACTCCGTATACAGCATATCTGGGCTTTTCCATCAACACCTTAGACAACATATCAGGGCTATTCTATCTACCCTGTAGGCAACACATCCGGGCATTATTATTGACACCGCAGACACCCGAGCTATTCTATCAACCCCATAGGCAGCATATCTAGGTGATTCCATCAACCGCTTTCTATTCTCATCGATGGAATGAGTTTGTGCCAGTTTTGTGTTTGCATCATGGAACCAATGGCATCGGTAGGCGCGCACCGTCAGCCTTTTTGAAAGTAAATGTGTTTATTCCGCATGATGCGTGTGCTATTCTAAACACATATTTATATAACAGTATAATTATTGATATTTTTTTTAATTTCAGATACATAAATATTGTCATGGGTATTAAAAGAGAGATAATATTTGTGCAGAAAAACAACTTATCTTTGGGTGTGCCTGCCGACGTCCTTTGCAATGAAGGATGCAAGCAAGCTCCATTGAGAAACTAATACCAACTCTTTCTATCGGATATAAATAGTAAAACTTCAGAGGTTAACCCAGATTTACAGTTTAGAGTATATATATTTTTTCTTTTCTCGTACTCTCTGCCTGTGGAACATTCCGTTCACTTGTTTCCCTGATAACTACAATCTTCAAAAATTTAAATGCAACATCAATCGCTATCTTCTGTCTTCTTGAATCCCGTTCATCTTTTGTTCTTTCCTCAAACCTCCCTATTCTCAGTTTTCTCTTTCATTTTCACTCCCTTGTAACCCCCGTCCCCCTGCTTACTAGTGGCATTCCAATCTTGCTCGGCGTGAAATGATTAAAAATAACTTTAAATCGCTTGAATTCAAAATAATTCACCTGATATTACATGGGTCTTATGAATTGACGATAGCCCAATTAATATAGATACCTCGATGACACTTGGACTAGACAGCACGCCTTTGAAAGGTTAAAATAGCTAAAATGCATAATGAGCGTCTCAGTTTTTAATTGAAGCCTTTTGGTGGGAACACCTGGCAGCTCGAGAGAGTTGAGAAGATCAGTTAGTTTCGGAACAGCCTCAGGAATACCAGGAATTCTCTCACTTGATTTGTACAGCTGAACATCTGCATAAATCTTCTGTGGTAACTTTGAGAGTATTTCAACGATTGCATCAATCTATGGAACAAGAATAACTCTCTCAAACCGACACATGTAGTGTCTATAGTTTGAAGCTATCTTTTTACATTTATAACAGCTGAAGAAAACAAGTTTTAAGTTATGACTGAAAACGTTTTTAGAAGATGCATAAAGCTATTTTAATTCAAAATTGACACTTTTGTTGTCTTCAATGACCTAAGATTCCATCTGCATCAATTTCCTTTTTTCCTATTCAACATACCCCCACCTACCGATTTACTTCCAAGAATGAAGTTGAAATACAGATATTAAAGACCTAAAACTAATTTTGCCTGCAGTGACTTCCGGTGAGGTTGATGGTCAAAATTGTCCATAGTGAGTTTAAAATTATATATGGACTTAAGAGAAAACTGAGTAACTCACTCCATTTAACATCTGTCTATATTTCTGAGATGAGATATTGTAACCATTTAAACTATTTACATTGTTCGGACTGTTGTCCTCATCGTCACATTCACGACGTTTCAGCCGTTGTACGTTCCGGCCTTCTTCAGGTGATAGATCTTGGAGTTATCAAGTCGGATTGACTAAAACTGAGATATACAAAGGCATGGTACCTGGAATTAGAACAATCTACCACCGTGGACTAAATAAAGGGTCCTGTTCGAAATTAAAAAAAAATGTCGTCTGAAGAAGGCCGAGGAGTGCAACAGCAGAAACGTCGTCAATGTGACCATAAAGATGAGGACAACAGTCCGAACAATGCAACATTTTGTTATAAATTACTTCATTTTACTTCTAGCAGGCGCAAGAAGCGATCTACCCTAAGTGGCAAGATTTGGAGCGGTATTTAGGTAAATTAGTAGAAATATTAGTTAGTATTTATTAGTTAATTATTGTGTCTTTTTTCCCGCTTATTTCATCAAATAAATTTTGATGTTTTTATTCAAGATTTTGCAGAAAGAATGGTTAGAAATATTAACTAGCAAATTATTTTATATCTTTTTGTCACTGTTATTTTTTGTATGGGAAGGTGCTGCAAACAAAAGAAAATAAATGATCATAATTGTCATCTTTCTTTATATTTCGTAAATGGTGTCCAGATTTATATTGTTTAAGAAGGACAGCAAATTTTACGAACACCCCGAACTGCTCCTCCGAACTTCTCCTTATCCTGTGTGGCAAATGAACGTCTTTTCAATTATCAGGACAGTATAGCAAACTGAAGTATTTGCGGGTAGCGTACGGCTTATCGATACAGAATGCGGTATCGGCGTTAAATTCCGGTCGAGTTCGTTGCTTTCTGTTTCGCACAAATAGCCTTGGGAAAAGTATGACTTCATCTCTTTCCCCAGCAGCTAGAGGTTAAATAGCAGAACAGGCTAGGCTTTCTAGCCTTACATATCAACCAATCTAAAAGAAGAACAGCATTGAATTCAAACCGCTTGGGCGTGTGGCTGCCAATTCACCTTGTAAAAAATGATGTCTATAGAAACCACAACTGAAACACCTAGAAATTAGGTAAAAGCCGTCGATGACTGTATAGATCTAAAGACGGTGAATCGATAAAAACAATAGAAGGTCACTCAAGGGAAAGCATCGGCCCTTAAAAATAAAAAAAAAAGTTAAATGAGTTGCGCAATCAAGAGCAGGCGGAGAAAGCATCTTCCTCTTAGTAAACTCAATATTGTTTTAAAATAGGATTGAAAATGCGACACTGAAACTTAAAATGCGCATTGGATTAGCAAAAGATGTATTCCAAAAGCTAAACAAAAGAATCAGGAAGATTTTATTCGAGACTAAGCAAAGATTGCTGAACTTTTATGTAGTATCGGTCCTCTTATATGTTAAGAACAGGGGAAAATAGCTGACCACCTAACTGGCGAGCTTGTGTCAATAGATGAGATAAACAGAGATGGGAAGTTTGGCAAAGAGAAAAACGCTATTAAAAGCTACAAGGTTGTAGAGAACAGTTATCGTCCACTTCTTGAAGAGATACGACATACAGTAGAAGCCATTTTGATAGGAATTGTCTCAGTGGCATGAAATGACATGCTTGACCATTCGCACTTTCAGTTTAGCTGTGATGTACGAACATACACATATATACACACACCCACAGGGAATCACACACACATACGCACGCACGCACACACACACACACACACACACACACTCATTGCAACATACACCTAATCGCACGCATATTTACATACATTATGAGTTACACACAGTCTCACACACATGCATACAATTACACACAATCACATATACACACACAGTTACACACACACTGAATTACACGGACACACTCACACGTATATACTAACACATACAGTCACACGCGCACTCACGCAAACAAACACACACAGAAAGATCACGCACATAAACAGTCACAGACACTCGTACAAACACAGGCTTCAATGGTGCAGATTTAAAAGAGCTGAAAAAATTAAATTTAATTCTGAACATTTTAGAATATTTTCCATGGAAAATTCTTTTCATAGTTGCACAACATTTTACAAACAAAACGATTTTTTTTTCGCCCTTTAAATTATTTTGTAGATTGATCAAAGCTATTTTAATAACAAAGACAGCCTCTGATAACATAGAATAACTTGGAAACAAATGCACTTATGCTATCATTTTTTATCTAAATTACTGTCAAGTATCAATTAACTTCCAAGAATGTCTGATTGCAACACAGCCCGTAAACTAATTCTACCTCCAAAGATCCCAACAGCTTTATCATTTATGAAGTGAAAATATTTGTGTACTTGTGTTTATACGAACAAATTTCAATATTCAGCTCCAATTTGATAGAGGTTGCTTCACTTATTTAGAGATGTCTTGCTGTCTACCTCATATGATCTCTGTAGCTAACCTTACAAATGTATGTTATTACATGCTGTCTTGAGGTTATTCGTACAAAAAAAAATACTGGATTCTTAGGACTTTCCGTTTTGACGTACGAAAATACGGACAAACACATTGAAACAAACTTTACTTGAGCAATATGCAAACAGCAGTCGCCAGCATTCCTTGCAAGAACACTACAGGACAATGTCCTCTCCAAATTCTTGCTTATAAGCAAACCTAATTTCTCTAGCATACGTCATAATTAGTATTATCCGTTCAGAACACCCTTTCTATTTTTCTAAATTCTTTATTTTTGTGAGTTTTATTTTCGGAGTTTTGCAAGTGAACATTAATTTTCATTTCATTTCTGTACATTTTTAAACCTACATTGATATTGTTCCAATTTAGTTAATTGAATATTTCTTGTAATTCTTCTGAATGATATTAGCAAAACACAGTCAGAAAACTACAGATGTTGTAAACATAGGGGTGCGTGAACGTTCTAAAGACTCACCTTCCCGCCACCGTAATGTCGCTCCCCTGGTAATTTTTCTGAGGAACTTCCCTCTATGGTACCTAGACTTTATGAATTTAAGTGCAGTACTTGATTGGCAGCAAGGCCTCATCATTTTACAGTTGAAATGGCTAGATGGAACCGTAAGTTCTATGCTAACAGTTTCTCTTCTCACACTTCTCCCTTGTGGAACTTTCTACCAGCGTTTTGCTTCCCAGTCAACTTTGCTCTTCAAAAATTTAAATACAATATCAATCGCTATCTTGTCTTCTTAATCCTTGCCCTTTTATTGCTATCTGTCCTTAATTATGTTTTTCGTTTTTTATTTTCTTTTAAACTCAGTGACCTCTTGAATTTTAGTGGCTTTATTACCTTGCTTGCCTTGAAATGATTTAAAACTGCTAGGCTTCAAATTTTACTGAACTTAGCTAAGTCTGGCACAAGATTACAAGAATAGGTTACTAGGTTTAGCTTATTCTATCACTGGATTAAAATGGCATACGGTTAAATATAGTTAAACCGAGATTAGAAGATTGTGATGCGTCAATCTGCCAACTAGGAGAGATTACTGCATGCCTTAATCGGCATTCGAAAAACATATTTTACTTAGTGACTTCTGATGCACTAGAAAACATGCAACTCTCTTAATCACTAAGCAGTTTCAACGTAAATTATTTATTTGAAAGCATGAAGCAAACAAAAAATAAATTTATTTGTACTATTCTATACACACCAAGAAAAACCGTTCAACAGCATGGTCTCTGCTCAGGAGGTTTTGAGAAGCATGCAGCCACCTTTTAATTGCTGGTGTTCCCAGGTTCACTCTCACACGGAGTGGTAGCAACTGTTAGGGTCCCAGCTATGGGTAAATAAATAACCCCCAAACTGGGGTCAAAATACTATGAAAGTGTAAAAATAAAAAAAAATTGTTACCAGCAATACTTTTATGGAAAAAATATTACCAGCTATGCATTTTTTTAAAAAATATTACCAGAAATAAATTTTCTGAAGGAAAAATATTACTAGAAATACATGTTGAAAAAAAATATTACCAACAATAAAAATTTGTCGGCATTAAATAACCCAGTGTGGTTGATATACCGTAAAACAAATCGAAGCAAACCAATCAAACCAAGAAAAACTTATTATATCTACGTCCAATTTTTTATGCATGTGCATAAATTGATAGGGCCCTATAAATGCATATGTATGAATATGCATGTCTTTATATGCAGGATTACATTATGCCTCTTTTTCTTTCTCGTTTAGTTTATTTATGTTGAAGGTGTTTGTTCATAGAACTGCTCACATATTCTTGAAGATAGATATGAACTTTTGCAATAAATGTACATATAGATATTCTTGTCTTCCACAGTGACTGAATTCTTCGCAAGTTTCAATCATATTTTGAAGTAAGTCTCAACAAGCATATAAAATTGTAACGCGGGCTATTATCACTCGATGCAAAGTGCTCTCCAATTCAGACATAGTTTCATAAGAAAATGTTTCATTTTTTGTTTCCTCAGATAGTTCTAATGCAATATATACATACATACATATATATATATATATATATATATATATATATATATATATATAATGTCACGTTGTAAATATGCATATATTAGAATTAAAGATGAAATGCAAAACACGATTAGTAAAATGGAATATAATAAAGAAATGATAAAATGAAACTTTGCACTCTATAAATGGACGAAAAACTACAAATTATAGAATTTAGGAACTTGAATAATTTAACAAATGAATGGAATTAAATTATTTCAAACTATCAGCATATATATAAAAGAAAAACTTAAAAAACAATAGATCTCAAGGACTCTATTAAAAAAAAAAAACAGCTACCCAATCTGAAAAATCGCTAAGCATTCAAAAGCGCTCACACTGGGTAAATATAAGGAAATGTTATTTTCTAAGTGTATTAAAAAGTTCTTTTAAAAGATTTTAAAATAGTGCACACTTATATACGTAAGAAAAAGAATATACACATATAGAATTTTTAGAATCAGACCCGCTTTGATACTTCTTTCAAAAAACCCTATTATGTCTCAAATATACTGATGATGTCTTAATCATTAACAACCAAAAAAAAAACCATAGATTGTCAATTGGATCCGTCAGGTTTAACCAACAATATTTCACTACCAACTCACTGTGTCTTCTTGGTTTCACGTTTTTACAGAAGTGGGGCGATTATATTAAATTAATTGTTAGGTCTGCTGCTCAGAAGGTTGGTTCCCTGTGTCGTGCCAGACAGTTTTCTCATCACAATCCATCTTACACATATAAATCCAACATTCGCCGTGCATTAAATATGGCTGTCATATTTGGTCTGGCGTCCCGTGTATACATCTCGAGACTCTTAACCAAATCGTAACTAGAGTCTTTAATGTTATCGCTCCTGGCCTAGAATCTCGACATCTGTCACTTTCCCTCTGCTGTGACGAGGCTTCTCTCTGTCTTTTATATAAATATTTTCATGGTAGTTATTCTACTGACCTCTCCTTCTTCGTACCTCAACCGCGTGGATCTAAACGTACTACTAGATTATCTACGAGGACTAATTGTTTTACTGTTGAAATAGCTCGACGTAAAAAGCTATATTCTAATAGTTTCTTTTCTCGCACGTCTAACCTCTGGAGCTGTCTTCCGGTTTCTCTCTTCTCTGCCAGCTACAATCTTCATGAATATAAATACAATATCAATCACTATCTGCTGTCTACGGCAACCTATTTATTTACACATACCTCTCTCCAAACTAAAGTTTTTTTTCATTCTCTTCCGCTCCCAATAGCCCCTAGAGTCTAAGTGGCATTATCACTTTGCTCGGGAGTAATAGATTTAATAATAAATTAGAATTCATTTCGAAAGTTGTTGTAGCATACCTACGGACGAATATTGGTATGTTCCCATTGGCATAAATATAATAGTAAATACTGTACGTTGGTCTTCAGTTGGAGATTCGTCTCCACCAGTGCTTCGGGCAGAGACGAACCCAGACGAGACTATGTCGAAGGGCAGAGTCTCGTCTGGGGTGGTAGACAGCAACCCGACCCCGTTTTTTACGGGGTCTACGGTGAATTTTTGCCCGAGCCTACGGACTCGGATACCCCACGTTAAATTCGGCCTTGTGCCACATCTGACCGTGTGTGGCGGGGGGCAAATATCCTTCAGTTGGAGATTCCTCTCCAGCTGTGCTGGTCAAACTCTCTGCCTTTGCGCAGAGATGATCCCCAGACGAGGCTATGTCGAAGGGCAGAGTCTTATCCCGGTATTGTATTACATCTGAACGCGTGGGGCGGTTGGTAGATATCCTGCAATTGGAGATTGATTGTGGAATTCACTTGACTCACTTCTAGCAGTTGACTACTTCTTCTACGCACCACTGGCGAATCTTATACGTGTTGTTCGTGTCCTGAGTATTATCGTTCATTCCCAACCTTCGTGTAATTATTCTATTCAGCAACCTATCCTAGGTTACAGCAAAAGTATATAAAAGATCAAAAAATAAGAACTATTCCCTTCATGACTATGAAATTAAACCCATCTTAGTGATTGGTGTTTATCTCAGAGCTCTTAGAATATGCAACCGCCATTTTGATAAAGAATAAACACACTGAAAATGCATTCAAAACATTACAATACCCTACTTACTTCATGCTAAATGCTAAAAGAAGATAAACACCAATCACTAAGTGATCATGGCTCTCCACAATTTCTTGTCCTTCAGAGCTCTTAATTTATTTTTTTTTTATTTCTCCTAAACCTTATTCCGTCATCCATTTACTGAAACTCACCAAGTAGTTTATGCGCTGGTTTCCACTTTCATTCTCGCCTTCAGTGCATAATAAATATTTATATTCTTGTCTATAAATACTTGTTACAAAATAAAATCCTTACATTTGCGTAGATAAAGGCCCTTAAAAAACAAAACGCGTCGGCTAAGATAAGTTTTCCTTTTGTTCTTATTTATATGTAAGTATTCACTATTCTCTAATATCCACTCCATACTATTTTTCCTACATCAAACTACCACATTTGCACTTCATTTCATGTTTTTAATTCTCAAATCATATTGATTTATTTTTAAATATTGTTAGTTATTTTTTAAATAACCAGAACGTTTTTAACATGGTAAGTATTTTTTGCCTTAGACTTTTTTCCGTTGTTTTGATGATACTCGTTGTGAAGAGAGAAATAATTAACATTCAACTGTTTTTTAAATATTCTATTTTAAATAATTTGTTCGAATATTTCATATCAGTAGTTTATCATTGCCGTTCCCCTCCAGGACGTGCTAGGTGCTAGATCTCCACAACCTCCTGTCCTTTGAAACTCTTAGTAAGGTTTGTCTTTTTGCCATATTACCTAATCCCTATATTGCCGTGCCCCTTTAGGGCGTGGACGATAATAGATTTCTACAACTTACTGTCGTTTGTAGCTCTTAGTAAGGTTTCTTTCCTAATCCCTATACTGCCAAACATTTACACCAGCTTGTTAAGTAGGTTACTCGGTGTTTCTTTCTCTCCCTATTGCCTTCAATATATCTTGTGCATATCAAATTTTCAATAACCCCCTTTCATCAATACGTTCCAAAAGTTTCTTTCTGATTCTAAGTATATGTCCTTTTTGTTACCATTTTCAGTAAATCTTCCATGTCGCGCTCATGATCCGTCCAAGATATTCTCAGCCTCCTTCTAATTCTTTAAATATTTTCTTCATCTGTGAGGAAATTTCCCAGCATTCACAGGAGTATCAATATTAAATATCTTTAAAACTTTTTTTTTTTTGCTTATAACGAAATTTTCTTCTTTCTTAATACATTGTTTAGCTTTTGGGATGTATTTTCTTCTATATCTATCAGCTTTCGGATTTCGGTCTCAAATTTCCTGTAACCTGTTAAAACACTTCCCAAGTAGTTAAAATTCCGTACTTGCTAGATTTGGACATCTCTTATCTGTAGTTCCCATCTTGAACTGTTCCTCTTCTGTCTTCTTACAATTGATTGCTAAACCCTTTCTTTCCGTTTTCGTTTACTGCCTTTTCTAGGAATTCGTGCAGTTTTCCTTCTCTGTCTGCTATCAACACTGCATCAGCCGCATACCTTATGTTGTCAAAATTGTGTCCACCAAAAATAAATCCTAGTTCTCTTAGAATGACCTAACTAAAAAGTTTAAAGAAATCCGGTGAACAGACATACCATTGTCTTTCATCCCATTCTGAACTACTCTATTTCCCAAATAAACCACATTTTTTCCTAGCAGTTTAAACGGATCTTTGTGTCGTATCTAATTAAATGCAAGTATCAAATCATTGATACGAAATCTTTGCGGATAGAGTTTCTGTTCAAATGTTTTCTGTGCTAGAAATCGTAAGCACTAGTTTCGTTTTATGTTAATGAGCTTGACAAAATATTATAAACTGACATTTAAATCTCAAATAAACTTGAAACTTATTGAATGGACAAACGTTAAGAAGAAAACTTATTATTCCGTAAATGCGAATAGCGGTGGTAAATGCACGGACTAAACTGTAAAATTTATTAAGACGCAGGAAATATGAGCCAATATTTCCCGCATCTTAAGAAATTTTAAAGTTTAAAGGGAGCCACCTCGGCTGAAGTCCAAATCGCTACTTAGTACGCCACTGTCCATTTCGGAATTAAATACTTGTACTTCTGGAATATAATAGTTAATATTAGTAGCCGACCATGTTTCTTGGAGAGAAAAGCACCAGAATCGCCGACAAAGTACTTACGATTTTAACCAACTTCTCTGATCCAAATCTATGTTCCAGTACTTGATCGACATCCTCCAGCTCAAAATGGCCTATAATCATTTTGCTTATTCGTTATTTTAGTCATTCGTTATTTCTGCTATTCGCACTTGATACTCTTTGGTGATCTGCGTCATAACGAAAAACTCGACATCGCCTTTGATATACTTATGGCTACTTTTGTCTCTTTAGTGTGTTACTGCTGAACGACAAAAAATGACTCTCTGAATTTCTGGGATGAGGAGTTATCATTATTTACATGTGTACTATTCTCCTCTTCTTTGTTGTTGTTATCACAACGTTTCGGTCATTATGCCTTCCGTTGCATGTCAATCCAAGTAACCTTCAGGGGTATCTTGTTTTGGTTCGTATTTAGCCTTTGACAAGTTATTGCTCGCCCCGTTTTAAAGAGTTCAAGTACAAAATTCCCGTCCCAGGTATTGAACTCACAGTTACTATGACACAAAATTCACCAACCAAGGTTTTAATCCCCTAGACTGAGTGGTGGAGAACTTAGAGCCTTAAATGTAATCTGGATGCTAATGAGAGCGAAACATTATGATAAAAACAACAAAGATGGAGACAATAGCCCGCATGTAAATGATGTAACATATAATTTAAGATGATTTTGAAATGATATCTGCCTGCAGGACGTAGGCGACGATGGCTGTCTACAGATATCTTTTATTTATTATCTCTGATTTGCTATGTCTTCTTTAGAAAGGTAGTTAAGTGGTTTCATGTTGCTCTCTCTATGGTTTGGGATTCAATGTTTTCTCTTCTCTTAGGCTGGTTGCCATCCAAGTCAAGAGAGTTAGTCTAGCATGCAATTTAACCATAGCTAGTAATTGAGGGGACAGGGAAAAGAAACGGACTCATGCCTTCCGCAAAGACATTAGAGCGGATTACTGGTAATTTTTTATTTGTTTCTTTTATTAAATGTATTGCTAGTAAATTTTTACTCATTTTTTTATTTTTATGTTTTTACAAAAAATGTATTGCTGATAATTTCTTATTTATTTATTTAGTTAGTTAGTTAGTTATTTTTAAATGTATTACTGGTAAGTTTTTGCTTATTTTTTATTATTTTTTTTACATAAATATATTGCTGGTAATTTTTTATTTATTTGTTTTTAAATGTGTTGCTGGTAAGTTTTATTATTTTTTTTTCAAAAAATGTATTGTCGGTTATTTTTTTTTTTTAAACAAAAATGCATTGCGTGAATTTTTTAATTTTTTTTTAAATATATTGCTGGTAAGTTTTTATTTATTTTATTTTTTTTACAAAAATGTATTGCTAAGAATTTTTTATTTATTTTTAAATGTATTACTGGTATTTTTAGTAATTTTTTTCAAAAAATGTATTGTTGATATGTTTTTATACAAAAATGTATTAATGGTAATCTTTTAAACATATTGCTAATAAGTTTTTATTTATTTATTTATTTATTTTACAAAAATGTATTGCTAGTAATTTTTTATTTCATTTGCTTTTTGACAAAAATGTATTGCTGATAATTTTTTATTTTTTGTTTATTTTTTATTTTTAGAAAATTATTGCTAGTAATTTTTAAAAAAAACGTACTGCTGTAATATTTTATGTCTTTATTTTTAAATTTGTTGCAGGTAAGTTTTTATTTACTTTTTATTTTTTTACAAAAAAGTATTGCTGGTAAGTTTCATTTTTTTTTTTTTTTTGCAATTTTTTCACAAAAATATATTGCTTGTAATTATTTATTTATTTTTAAATGTATTGTTGTTAATTTTTATTTATTTTTTTCGAAATATGTATTGCTGGTAATATCTTTATTTTTAAATGGATTGCTGGTAAGTTTGTTTGTTTTTTGTTTTTTTTAATATATATATTTCTGGTAATTTTTTATTTATTTAATTTTTTTTACAAAAATGTATTGCTGGTAATTTTTTATTTATTTATTTTTTTAAATGTGTTGCCGGTAATTTTTATTTATTTTTTTAAAGGTATTGCTGGTAATTTTTTATTTAATTATTTTTAAATGGATTGCTAGCAAGTTTTTATTTTTTTCAAAAATGTGTTGCTGGTAATTTTTAATTCATTTATTTTTTACAAATATATAATGTCGGTAATCTTTTATTTATTTTTAAATATACTGCTGGCAAGTTTGTTTTTTTTAACAAAAATATATTTCTGGCAATTTTTTATTTAATTTTTTTACAAAAATGTATTGCTGGTAATTTTTTATTTATTTATTTTTTAAAATATGTTGCTGGTAATTTTTATTTATTTTTTTTACAGGTATTGATAGTAATTTTTATTTATCTTTTTTACAAAAATGTATTACCGGTAATTTTTTATTTACGTTTTATTTTTTTTAACAAAATGTATTGCTGTTAATTTTTTTATTTTTTATTTGTATTTTTTTATGAAAATGTATTGCTGGTAATTACTTTTTTTACTTCTTGTGTATTTATTCATTTATTTTATATCTATAGCTGGTAATTTTTCATTTGTCTATTTATTTTAAATATATTGCTGGTAGTTTGTTTTTCACAAAATATATTACTGGTATTTTTTTTCTACGAAAATGAATTGCTGATAATTTTTTAAATGGTAACTTTCAATTTATTTATTTTTTGAAATATATTTCTGGTAATTTTTTATTTATTTTATATGCTTTTACAATTTTTTGCAATGGCATGTACTTTTTAAATGCATTGCTGGTAATTTTTATTTATTGATTTAAAAAATATATTGGTGGTAATTTTTTATTTATTTATTTTTTAAAAATATATTACTCATAATTATTTTATTTACTATTTATTTTTTTTATTTTAAATGTATTGCTGGTAAATTTTTTTATTGTTTTTACAAAAATGTATTAATGGTTATTTTTTATTTATTTTATATCTTTTCCAAAAATATATTGCTGGTAATTTTATATTGATATTTTTTGCAAAAATGTATTGCTTGTAACTTTTTTATTTTATTTTTTTTTTTTTGTTTTAAATATATTGCTGGTAATTTTTATTTATTTTATTCTTTTTTACAGAAATGTATATCTGGATATTCTTATCTAATTTGTTTCTTATAAAAATGTATTGCTGGTAATTTTATATTTATTTTTAAATGTATTACTGGTAACTTTTTCTTTACTTTATATTTTTTACAAAAATATATTGAAGGTAATTTTTTATTATTTTTTTCACTTTGCAAAAATGTACTGCTGGGAATTTTTTTATTTAATTTTATTTTTTATCAAAATATATTGCTGGTAATTTTTTATTTATTTTTTTCAAAATGTATCACTGGTAATTTTTTTGTTTTTTTCATATTGAATCCATTGCTAGATCAGCTACTAAAATAGTCAGTACACTCTGTCTGGCGAGAAATTTTTTCTCTCCAGAATCTATCAAGTCTACCATTCGTCCATGCTTAGAATATTGCTGACACATATGGTCCAGTGTCCCTATTATTTACTTTGAGCTCCTTGATCAGATCCAGTGAAGAATCCGCAATATTATTGGTCCTGATCTGGTGGCTCAGCACCAGTCATTTTCCCACCACTGTAATGTTGCCTCTCTGTGTTTTTCTATAAATACTTTCATGTTAATTGTTCAAATGAGCTCTTCACTGTGGTACCTAGACTTTATGAATTTAAGCATAGTACTAGACTGACAATGAGGTTTCACCAATTTACAGTTGAGTTGGTCAGATGTTTGCCAACAATTTCTTTTCTCACACTTCCCACTTGTGGAACTCCTTTCCAGCTCCATGCTTTCCAGTTGACTTTAATGTTCAAAAATTTAAATTCGACGTTAATTGCCATTTGATGTCTTCTTGAATACTCTTAGTTTGTTCCCTCTCTTTAGTAATGTTTCTGTTTTCTAATTCTTCCACACCCAGTAACCCCTTGTGCCTTAGTGGCTTTACTCTCTTGCTTGGTGTGAATTTGATTAAAAAAATATGTGCATCACAGGAACTAGAATGAAATACTCAAGAAATATCAAACAGATAGTGAATAAAGAAGCATAATAAAGCTCTATTAAAGTACAAAATGACTTTGCTGAAATAATGTTGTGATAATTCTTCTGAATAGCATGCGAAAGAAATTCGGATTTTATTGCAGAAAGAAAAATAAATGCAAACATCACAAAACATAAAAAAATATTCATTCAAATTTTGGATATACTTTTAAAACGATCCAGAAACCAATAAATATTAACATGAATATGTTCTTCTTTTATCCCTTCAGGGTGTGGGCGATCATGACTCTCCACAACTCTGTAACATTTGTAGCTCTAAGCAACATTTCTCCCCTTATTATCAATCTATGTCCCTGTTCTGCCATCAATTTACACAAGCTTGTTGGGTAGGTTACTTACTGTTTCCTTCTATTCCTCTTACTTTCAATATGTCCTGTGAGTATCAAATTTTCTTAGCCCTCTTTCCTCATATTTATATTATAAAATTTTCAACTGTCGTTTTCTGATTCTTAGCACAAGGGTCCTTTAGTTTGTTTTCCTTAATATTTCCTCATTGCCGACATGTCCATGATATTCACAGCCTCCTTATGTAGAAGAATATCTATGGTTCCTTGTCTCTTCTTCATCTGTTAGGATTATCATATATCACTCATTCCATTTCTAACAAAATTTTCCTGTTTGTTAACAAAGGGTGTTCCAATACCTTGGAGCGATTTTAAATGTGAATTAAGTTTAAACGTCTGATGATTTTTTTTTCTTTTTCTTTCAGATTTGGCGGACATTTGGGCGATATTATTTTTCATACATAATTGCCATGACTTAAATAAAATGATCCAATAGAGAAATAAATAAATTTTCACCAATAACATTGATTTATTTACTGATGACTTTGATCTGTCTTAATGAAACACCCTTATATATAATCCGACTTAACGAAACACCCTTATATATAATCCGACTTAATGAAACATCCTTTAGTTTATAGCCATTAATTGAGGATACTTAGTCAGACACAAGGACCCCTAAATTAAAAAATCTACAAAACCTTCACAACCTTATGCAAAACGAGTTTCTTTACCACAGCAATATGGTGAGTGAGCAAACATTCCTTTGTCACAATGTCCTAATTGCAGAGGTATCCAGTACAGACCAAATTTACTATATAGTTTATATGATATATTAGACGATTAAAATGGATGAATACACGATCCATCGGTAAAGATGCTAGAAAAAATGGTTGATTCCCTGTAGCCCTCCAGTAAGTACCTGACACCTCCTGCTAACTTCTATGTTTACAAGAGCCAAATCAAGCCAAAAACGAAGTTCTGTTGCCATATATTAGTAGGAGCTGTTCAGTCTTTACTTTCCAGCCACGATAGAGTTCAAAAGCTTATCCGCGTCTTTGTAGGTGATCAGTTATCTTCCAACCTACAATCCTTTTCCCCCAGAAGAAACGTTGCAAGCCTCTCGCCGCTCTATCGCTATTTCCATGCAAAGTATTCAAACGAACTATATTCCTCAGTTCCACCATTTCTAACATCCAGGGCTAAGATCCACCATGCCACCGACATTATAGTGAACCACCGTCATTCCCTTCGTATCCCCTTTGCATTGGTGAGATGTAAGTTCCACTCGAGCAGCAGCTTCTCATGCACCGCTGCTTTGTGGAACCGATCAGAGAGAATGCTTCCCGATCACTACAATCTTAACCTGTCCTTGTCTCGGGTTAACAGTTATCTTCTCCACATAAACTGCACCTCTTACTTTGTAATCCTCTACTTTGAATGGCTCTTGGGAGTTGTACAGGGTGAACATTACTGAAAAAAGAAAAAAGTGAAAAAAGTGTATAAGGTGATGAAAATATATTTAGTGCCAGTATTTAGAATTTAGATGAGTTTTGTTTGAAAATCAGATTGTTAGTGTAAAAATTAGTGTTTAATAACAAAAAAAGTGATGCTCTTTTAAAGGAAATTATTTTAAGGTTGGTTATATTCGTTATTTTGGCTGTTTCCGGAAGTAAAATGAAATGAAAACAAAAGAAAGAAAAAAAGAAAGAGAACGTTGTTTACTTAGAAGTAATATGCAAATTGAGTGTACAAATATAGGGGACGCGTAGGAAATAAAGAAATGAGGAACATATAGAGAACGAAAGGAAGGAAAAGAAACAGCCCTTCAGAAACAAGGCTTTATACTGCTAATCAGAGCCGTTCAAATAAAAATTATTTTTGGGCCGGGCAATGTAAGCACTACCTAAAAACGGGGTTTACAACGTTAAGCCAATATCTTAAAGGCATAATTATTTTTGAAAGAAGAAAAGGGGAAAAAGATGTTTCTCTTCATATGACTGTATTTTATACAAGCGTTTACATTTCTTTTTGGGTGTGTTTGCCATAACAGAAACACGAACGGAGGGAGATAATTAAGGTACATTTACGCATATATATTTTAAATACACACACACAAAATATATATATATATATATATATATATATATATATATATATATATATATATATAGAGAGAGAGAGAGAGAGATGGAGAAAAAAGAAAGAGTTGGCAGAGAAATATTTATGTTGCAAATAAAAAATACATATTGTATATTCAAATATATTGTATATATATATATATATATATATATATATATATACATACAAGTATGCATACACACAAACACACCAGTACACACACACACACACACACACATATATATATATATATATATATATATATATATGGATATATATATATATGTATGTATGTATGCCAATACATAGTGCACTTGAGTGTTTGCTTTCTTATCTTCACATGAATGAATTTATTTAGCTTTACTTATATTAGTACATACACACAAACACGTATACACACACACAAAAACACGCCAGTATATATATATATATATATATATATATATATATATATATATATATATATATATATACATGTGTGTGTGTGTGTGTGTGTTTGTGTGACACTGCACTGAAATCTTCAGAAAGAAGAGAAAAAATAAAAGGAATATGGATGAGAGTCTACTAACTGGATGTTAATTGTTGAAATTGAATATAATTAAAAACAAAATGCGTTGAAAAATCATGTTTTTAAATAATTCTAAGGATAATCGAACCTAGATTTAACTATACAATATTCAATAGGGTTGAACAAACCTAAGACTGTCCGTCCTTTCCTGCCTTCCACCGATAAGAAAGAGACCGCGAAGATGTCAGAAATAAAACATATACTGTCGATAGCAAAATCCGGGTGGTCAGCGAAATAGCATTCACGATTCAACTGGATCAGATAAAATAAAAACATATGTTTCGAATCAACCACCCAGAAGAAAAGAACGTCATTATAAATTCGGCGACATTCATCCAGAGAGAATTTTATATCCAAACATTAATTCGAGTTTCCTTTGGTACAAGTGGTAATACAAAATTAATAACTATTTTGAAGTGACCATGGACAAGAAAAGTGTGTGGTCTATTCGATCGTAAAACAAATGCATACGACAGAGAAAATATAAACTTTCGTAGAGTAGAAATAGATTTTTCTTTCTCCAATTCTTCAGTAGTCTGGTCGATTGAAAGTATCCTAGCATGGGACAAGCTGAGAGATAAAGACTAATGATTGAAAATCCCTTTTGTCTTCGCTGTGTTATCTGGAAGTTGGATTTATCACTGTAGCTCCAGGAACCCGAGCTGAAGTTGGCTGCTGAGAAAGTGGGAGAAAAAAGCGAAGGAAAAGGAAGGAGAAAGAGAAGGGAGAGAGAAAGATTAGACCTGCCTATATAGAGCGGTGGTACGAGGCGAAATGTAAAGAGAGTAGGAGTTAAGGGGCGGCTTGATTCCTCTGACCACTCTCAAAAGGGGGCTGAACAACCCCAAATTTGGAAACCACTTTGTATTTTTATACATGGAAATTTAGAGACTACCTTGGGTAGAAGACAACCGAACCCAGACCCTAATCAACTTTACCCCCTGCCGGACGCAGGACTCCATATAAGCTGGAGATTTTGGACTCAGTGTAGAGAGGAGATTGCAGACGCAACAAGAAGAGAGACAGAGAGGGATATGTTGCATAACCCTTTTTGTTCTGGAGAGGTCTTATGGTTGATGGAGGCGATCATAATACATTTGGCTTTTTTTCTTTCTTCTCTCGGTCGGATGATCGCTAGTTCTTTTGTTCGGAGGTAAATGAGAACTTCAACAAAAGGGATTTTAAACTTATCTATCTTATTAAACACGTCGACATGTACATTTTTAACTAGCCAGTGGTGTCGTTCTGTCACCTCCCACTGGAGGGCAGTTTCTACGCACGAAATTAACACGTCTGCATTCTTCGACATGTTAAACTTAACTCTCTGAAATAACTTTATCTCTCTCTATAACATTCCCAGATTCGGCTCAGCCAATCAAAATCTATTTTGTCTATCATTTTGTCTACCTGCTGACACGAAGGTTAGCCTCAGAAAGTCTAAGCCAAATACATTAAAAATAATAGTCTGAAACTATTATTTAACATTTTTTATCTAACCATCAAAAAAAATTCATTTACGAATTTTATTTCAACTACATTACATATAACAGACACACCGGAATCCGCATCGTTTTCCGAGACCTCCTGACCGAAGACCTTGTGCCAGACATGAAGACAAGAAATTAGTTGCAGACTCTGAAGGGTATCCCAATGTCATTTGATTATAACAACAAATGGGAACGGTTAAAACCGTCACATACAACAAATCATATATAAACCAAATTTTTAACCAGAGTTAATTCTTTATTCCAAAGGATTCTTGCTTTTTTTTTTCTTTTTTCGAACCGTCTTCACTCCAAGTTTGCTTTATCAACGATCTTTTCATCCTCTGAGATCAAAAACACAGAGGAATGAATGGTCGTGAACAGACAAACGCCTGCTAAGTTGAGTGGAACAGTACCACCATCACGATACCAGCGACAAAACGATTCACACGCTAACGTGTGAATAGTCAGCTAAACGGTGACCACGGAGATCTGGAGTTACTTGAGGACCAACGACTGGGTGACATATTTGGATACCGCTGATCAGGGTCGACTCGAAGTAGTGCACATAGATTCGCTAAAAAGAGACCACGCATCATGAAAAAAAGCCTCAAACTTAATAAAAACAAAGTTTTATCGTCAAATTCTTTTTTTATTATTAAGAAGAAAGACCAAAGTATTTTTGATTATTAAATTATATTTTTGCATTCTTTTTATAACCTTCGAAATTTTGGTTAAAAATTTTGTTTTTCTCGCGTCAGCGAGGGAGTGGGCAAAATTAGTGTAAGAAATTCAAGCGTCTTTTTTTAGGTGAAAAAGATTGATTTGAAAATTCTTACAAAAATCAGATAATTGTAGTATTTAATGCAACTTTCAGGACTCATTCACAAATGAATGAAATTAATTTTGAAATATTTCTTTCTTAGAAATTTTTTTGTAAAAATATGTTTTTCCATCTTTTAACCTCCACTTATTTCATTTTATGAAATTTTGACTAATTCTTTTTTGTAACACTTAATATTTGCATTAATTATAAGCAGTTATACTCGAATTATTTAAATCATGATATTTTTTGATCAAACAGGAACCCCAGTTACAGAAAATTTGCACTGAATCATGAAATAAAATATGCAAAAGGACATCATTTAATTAGAAAATATTTTAATTGCTTTTGAGTATAAAATATATAATGAAAACTATTGTCTTAAGAAAAAACTTTCGATGAATACTGACTTTTTACAAGAATTGTTTTCATTTACTTAAATTTTAATTCGAATAATTTATAAACTTTTAAATAATTCAAAATTATTTGTTGCAATTAGGTGATATTATTATTAAGTAAAAACTATATTTAATAATCACAAACGGAAAAGCTCAATACAATTCCATGATTCCAATATTTAAAAAAGAATTTTTAAATTATTTTATGTGTGTATAAATGTGTCGAATTTTGCAAATACGCATGTCCAAATACGACATTATGAGAAAATAAAAGCGGTAATTATAGTAAAATTAAATTCTTTGGTAATTTTCTAACATTTTCTCAACAAGCGTCTTCGTAAATTCGTCTATAAAGTCAAAGTACCAAACATTCAATAAAATATTAAATAGCTTAAAATATTTTCTCAAGTCTTATTTACCCGAGTGAAGCTAGGTGACCAGACTCCTTCACAGATATTGAAACACATGAAGGTACTAATGACATGGCATAAAATATTCTAAGGAGATTGTGGTTAGACAAACCACCCAACACAATGATACAAATTTTAGCCCCCATGGCAGAGGAAATGGAACTGGAGAAACTTGCAGATTCTACTGGTCGAATTCAAGTAGGTTTCAAAGACAGGGAGGTGAATTCGTTGACACCGCAACCCACGAACCTAAAGTAAATAAGGCACAAACTAAGGGCAGTACCCTTTTTAGGGAGCTATTAGCAATATACCTTTCTATCAAACATTTTCAACACCTCCTGGAGGGCAGAGATTTCACCATATATACAGAACACAAAGAATTGATATATGCATTGCACACACTGACAAAAATAAACCACGGAAAATCAGATACCTGGGTTATATTTCCCAATTCTCTTCAGACATCAGATATGTGACAGATCCAGAAAATATAGTGACAGATGCCCTACCACGTGCCATAATTGGTTCTTAAGATTCTAGTTCTTTGAACCCAGAATTAGTTGCTAAAGAACAAAACCCAGACACTTCACTAAAGAAGTTCAACAAGGCACATTATGGAATCCTCCACATTTGCATGTCACCCCCTACGGGAAGAGTGCATCTTCCCTAAATAAACCTTTAACCAATCATCACTTTACTTTTCCAAACTCAATCCCCCATTGGTTAAAAAGACACTAAAATATATCAAAGTTGAGACAAACCTTTTTTTCCCGCGCAGGTCTCTGGAGCCTATTTGGAAACTCGAAAATCTATAAAAGGATTCGCTCGACTTAATTCAAGTTAGTCAGACACTGGGTTTCGAGAGATACCAGCAGACCCCACGCACTGACTCAATAACCACTACCAACCTCTCAACAACTCAACACAACTCGCACAACTATTGCCGCGTGAAGAAACTTAACTTACAATTTACGAAAAAGTGATATTATCACTACAATACAGTAATTGTACATTCAATCAACTTTAGCCTATCAGTTAAAGGCGAACAACTCTTCATAACTTTAATCAACACTAGCAGTTGTCACACACATACACACTATCACTCGAGCTTACACAATTGACAATTTTCCTTGCAGATATCAAACTATTTTAATTCCACAAACAAACTATCAACCTTTACTCACTAAATTTCTGCATGGACAATCTTTGTAACCTTATCTCACTTGCCACATTTAACAAGCAACTTATTATCACTTTGTGTATGTCAAATATATATATAAATTCACGTTATTGTTAAAATCTCTAATGACGTTGTTTTCAGTAATTTCTTGAAGTTGAATTGCCTATTTATTTTTGTTTGATTTATTTGTTGTGGATAAATGCATTACGATCACGCACATTCTTGGCCTTCACAAAAAATCACCTTCTGATACATCTTACTCAGCATAGATTCTGCAACAGCATCACTAAAATTAGTTGAGCTACCTGTTCCATTCAGTGATAGAAAATTTTATTGTGACATTTCACAAATTCAACTACGGCCTTACATACCACCAAATTTGAGACAAGCAAGTATTCCAACACTTTCATAAATTGTCTCACCCAGAAAAATTTGCAACTGTGAAGTTAACTGCTGGGCGTTTTCTCTGGCCAAACATGTCAACCGACATAAGAAATTGGACAAAAACTTATTTATCATGCCAGAAGAACAAGATAAATAAGCACAACAAATCACCTGCAGGCACATTCAGCACACCTGATGAAGGATTCACGAACATACATTTTGATATTGTAGGACCCTTACCTTGTTCTCAAGGATATACCCTTACTATCATAGATAATTTTACCCGCTGGCCTGCAGAAATAGCAACCAAAGATATCACAGCTACAACAATAGCCGAAAATATCCTTACTAGTTGGATTTCAAAATTTGAAATACCTTCAGTACTCACAACAGATAGAGGAGCTCAGCTCCAGTCTACATTATTTAAAGAGTGTTAATCACTTACTTCAAACATAAAAACTACAGCTTGTCACTTGTGCAAGCGGGACGCTAAAACGTTTCCACAGACAGTTAAAGGCAGCTCTAGCGATGAAACAAAAAATACTGATTGGGTAGATAATTTACCACAGGTACTTTTATCAATCAGAAACATTGTAAAAGAGGACTTGGGTTGTACGCCAGTTGAAATAGTTTTCGGCACATCATTGACTCTACCTGATGACAACAAAGACATTTTACCTACAAGAACGTTTGTACAGAAATTGAAACACAAAATGTCATCATTAACATTTGCACCGACATGGAAAGTAAATAAAAATATAAATCTACCAAATGACTTTTACACATGCACATATTTTAAGACATTTTTTATGTTTATACGTTCTTTTACAAATATTTAAGTAAATGCTCTGTTTATAATAAACAGTATTAACGACATTTACCGGCCTGAATGTCGGAAAAATTTTCATAGAAAATATGCGTCCTCCGACAGGAATCGAACCTGTATCCTATAAGGAACCGTCATATAGCCTGACGTGATTTACCGATTTAGCTACAGAGGAGCGTTTCGGTTAGCAAGGTCGATTTTACTGTTTTTTAAACTACAATTCTCCATTTCATAATGTGTGACACGGACATATATATTTATAAGAAAAGACGACATAAAAAAAAACCTTTATGTTCAAACTACACAGGTCCATACCAAATTATTGGCAGAAAGAACAAGTAATTTTACCATCATGAAAAATGAAAAACGTGATAATATTGTTATCGATTGGATTAAACTGGCTTGTAGGATTCAAAATCCTACATTCTTTTCAAAAACCATTAAAATAGGCTCAAAGCAGAAACACGGAATGATGTGTTCTGATTGGTTATTAAATTTGAAAAAAAGAGATGACGTGTTTTCGACTACGTCCGAATTGAATAAACAGACAATCCCGCCAAGTCATTGTGACCCTATCACGTTACGAACTTTTCTTATTTAAGTGACACTTAAATCATTCCTTTTAAGTGAGGAGGAAAATTTTCTACCCGATGCCAGTCCACGCGTGTCACTATTCCAATATTCAGACTTCACGTTAAAAACCTATTTTTAACATAATACTCGGTCTGCAATATATATTATTTCAAACAAACTTACAACTTGAATACGCAACCGAACTCAATATAAAATATCTGATCAAAGAAAGATAACTCTTTCAAACTCTAAGTAAGTCTTTTGAAATTTACACAAATTATTTGCAAACATAAACTGTTTTAAATTCACTATAAATACCTAAATACTAAAATATACTTTCTTATATTGAGCATATATTATAATAACACACAATCTTTTGATCCAAAATATTATTGACAGTTAAATCATCAAACACAAAAATATTTAAACAATTTAAAATACTACACTCAACAAATATTGTACTTTTTATTGTATATAAATATAATCTATTCATTGTTAATGCATATTTTGCTTTGAACTTTGTTATTCTCTTCTTGTTGTTTATTTCGTTACATTTGTGTTAATATAAATGCAATAGGGTGTTAGCTAACCCCTACAGTCTTATGTCTATAACCAATTCTCACAACAGCAACACAAAGAAAAGCATGAGCATCCAGATTCAAATATCACTCAAAAGACGAATAAACAAACATCCAGCAAAGCAAATGATACCCCCACCAGAAACAATAAAACAGAACGATGTTAGAACAAGATCTGAGAGACATGTGCATTGGCCAAAATATTTCTAATGTTCTGGAGGGTCAATTGCACTAAAATATCTAATAAAATATGCAAAATATTTCACACAATAAAACTTATTAATTTTAAACGCGAGAAGCATTTTCTGCCAACAATATCTACATAAACATTAAAACACTCCTAGAAAATATTTATAATCCAATAACACTCAAAGTGCTTACATCTTCAAAAATACCAATAAAACCACAGAATACAAATCAGAAAGGTTGTTTTATTAGTCATCAGGATTTAGGTAGATATCGCTAAAATATCGTGCGGACGTAATAGTAGATATGTCACGTGGCATTTTAGAGCCAATTAGGAAAAAATAAATATAATTCTGGAGCTGATTTTCTTAAAAATAGAAGGTATAAAAATCACGAAGTCTGGCTCCAAAAAAGCATAATGCGCAGATGTCAGCAAGGTCCACATTATCTATCTGCTGATTTTCAAGACCCCATTTACGTCCTGGGTAAGACGTTAAACTACATCCGTGTCCTGGGCAATAAGTTAATTAATGCCAGTAATACAATTTTGAAAGAAAAATATTACCAGAAACAGATTTTTGAAAAAAAACAAAATATTACCAACAATAAAAAATGTTGTCGGCATTAAATAACCCATTGTGGTTGATATGCCGTAAAACAAAATAAAACAAACCAAACCAATCAGGACCCCATTCACGTCCACACGCAAAAGCAACAGCGCTGACCAAACTACAAAAAGATTGCCTCTGACTACGGTGCCACAGTTCACAGTGAGAACTAAATCCTAGCTATCTCTTGTATCCCCGTTACGACTAAGCACGCACAGATGTACTGACTCCTTCACACTAACACACATGTAACCACATTTCACCGTCTCACATACGTACGCAATACAACTTATCCAAGAACTCTATTAACAACCAAACAAAAAAAACATTATTCATTCAATGCATTCTTTTATTCTTGTGTTTATATTAAATTAATGTTATTTGTTGATACTACGCTGTTTTTTTCCAACTAGATTTTATTCTTTCAATGAAAGTCATGGAATTATTCTAAACAGTCGAATTACGAGGAGTTCCACAACAATATTTTATATTATTGTATCGAACCCCCAACACTCTACATTTTGACATTTAACAAAAAACCGAGTAGAAGGATTTCTATAAATGTTCCCCCAAAATAATACTTTAATTTCAAATTAAAGCTTCTTTCTGGACTATAACGTATTATTTATGTCGTTATTAAAAGTATATTTTGCTATAAGTCATTATACGGAATTTTTAAGCGATTGATTCCATACCCATACATATAATTAACTATTGCTTCTGTCCATTGAATTTTTTATTCATTTTTCCTTACCGTTTTTTTTTTTACCTATCTGGGAATTCTTTTAATCGATATATTGAACGTTGTCTAGATTTGGGATCTACAACCTTTCTTGCTTATTGTCTTGGAAAATATAGATTTTAACTTTCTAAATTAAAATCTCCACTTGTAGATCTTTAAAACTAAAATTTTATAAAATCCTCTTTTATAGACGAAGTTCATATTGCACGTAATATCACCTCAGTTGCTCCTTAATTCGAACACAAATAAAGAAAACATAAAAATTCCGAGTTGAAAAGTTTTCTATATTCATATGCTTAAAACTGCACTGAAATTAATGAGATGGTGTTTATCTTTTCCTGAATTATATATCTTGCATATATATTTAAAAAATAAATTGAAGTCATTTTATCACTGAATATATATATATAAAAATCCATTATTATTTGAAAATATCATTTTCAAAACTTGTTTAAAAATATGAAACTTTAATCAAAATTGATTGTCTCCTGTTAGAAAACTTGACGGGCTCTTCATGTAACGCGAGATCGTATTTTTATTCTTGAAATTATGATATGAAAATTCATTCGTGGAAAAGATTAATTAAAATTTCAAATGATAATATAACCTTCCAGTATTGGTTGAAGTAAATAAGGCCGGTAATTCCTTTTGAATATAACGCAATTACCTCCCTTGACTAAATTCTTATTTTTGCTTTTCGTAGGCTTGTGTTTCTGTGTGTGTGCACGCGGACACGACCTTCATAAGCGCATGTGTGTGTGTGAGAGAGTGTGTGTGTGAGAGAGTGTGTGTGTGAGAGAGTGTGTGTGTGAGAGAGTGAGAGTGTGTGTGAGAGAGAGAGAGAGAGAGAGAGAGAGAAAATGCAAGGTTATCGGCTGCTTTTAACAAAACCTATATTATATCACGCATATTGGACAGTAATGAATGTGCCTGGTACGCCCTTATCAAGTGGATGTTGCGATGGATATATTGAACTTTTTGTATATTTGTACTTCAGCGTCAGTTTGTAGGCATGACGCTCTGTCACTCAATAATAATAATAATAATAATACTGAGTAAATAAAATGGGTCACTTTTATATCCAGCACATTGACTCCATAGTTTCGTAGACGAACTTTTACGCAATTGTTCAGTTCACTCTTGAGAAGGTTTCAGCAATTGAGTGTCGATTTTCTCATTTTTCTTTATCTTTATAATAAGTTTGATGCAATCAATTTATGCTCTAGTTCGGTATTTTAATCATTGACGCTAGGTTGATTATTTTCTCTCCGTGTGTGTGTGTGTGTGTGTGTGTGTGTGTGTGCGTGCGCGCGCACGCGCGTAAGTGTTAAATGTTATGATTATTTTTCTTTTCCATGATTTTCTTGTCTCCTTTATATTTTGAAAGTAATCCTTTTTTATACATGTTTTTATTGAATGCGAAAGACAAGGAAACATTTAGATTTTTTTTTATTCGGTTTTTGTAATGTTCTAACAGATTTTTCTATATGTAGATTAAGAGATTGACCATCGTGATTATTGCTCCTTGCGCTATCGGCTAATTCTGTAGCCATTTTAAGGGTTCATTGATAATATATTTTGATGCGTTTATATTCTAAGCTGTGTCATATAGAAGTACTAGTAATTTTTTGTTGATGTGCCTTCAAATCAAAATAATCATTACGGATATTATTTTTCACTCTCTTAATACTTATAAAAGGAAAATTGTAAGAACAAAAACTGAATAAAAAATCTTGTAAAATATTCCTTGTCTATCACATTCAATAAAACACACACATACACACACACATATTCATATATATATATATATATATATATATATATATATATATATATATATTTATTTAAAAATATGATTCCAAATCGCGACAAGAAGTTATTTTCTATATATTTTCACATATATATATATATATATATATATATATATATATGTGTGTGTGTGTGTGTGTGTGTGTGTGTGTGTGTGTGTGTGCGTGTGAGAGAGAGAGTTTTATTTTTTCATATGTGTCAGTTGTCAGTATGCGCTTATGAAGGTCGCGCCCGCGCGCACACACACAGAAACACAAGCCTACGAAAAGCATATATAGTGACATATATATATGTATATGTTTGAATAATTATTTTTTGCTAGTTTATTTTTTTCATGTGTCGGTATCGTTTAGTAGTAAATAGATTTTTTTTTCATCGTTTGAGTTCTTATTTACTATGACAATCCCACCCGCTTGTCCTCAGAAGAAATAAAGAAATCTACATTTCATCTGCGGACAAGTGACGTGGGATTGTCATAACGATTAAGAACTCATGCGATGAAAAAATCAATTTACTACTAACCGATACTGACAACTGACACATAAGGAAAAAAAATAAACGAACTCACACACACACACACACACACACACATATACACATATATATATATATATATATATATATATATATATATATATATATATATATATATATATATATAATAGTGTCTACTTAAGTGTAAGTGTATTTCCTAAAATACAGATATAAGAAAACAGTAATCTTCAGCGAAAACTTTACTTCGCTATAGGCATAACGGTAAAAACGAACTTTGAGGGGTTATTTCCCTTGCATTCTCCACTTAACGCTGAGAATAACCAAGGGACTGTACTCTATTTGATGCCTATTATCTTCCAAATATAAATTCTGACCTAGTTTGTTTCGTTCATTTCGCACTATTGCCTTGGAAAAGGCTGGATCTGTTGTCCCTTAGTCATGGATCAAATAGCATGCTTGACTATGTTCTTTTGCCTAAACAGTTTAGAAGTAGGAAAATTCAAAACCATCCTGGAAAAGGATGTGGCTCATCAAGGTGATGCCATAGACATATCCATTGCTGCCACAGCTGCAATACATGCGGTGCCCCTACGACCTTAACGTAATCGTGATTTAAAACATAGAAGCCTTATGTCTGTAAATTTATTTTTCTTTATTAGCCTTCCTACGGACAGAGAAGAATTGTAGAAGAAGTTATCTTAAGTCGTTTATTTATATTAAAAATTAATTCGACAACAGATTCTTCTTGTTTCAGGACATTAGCAATCATGGCGCTCCACAATTTCCTGTCATTTCTAGGTTTTAATAAATTTTATCATTTTGTTATCCTTCCAGAACCCTGTTCTGTCATCCATTTACATAAGCTTGCTTGGTACGTTATGTGTTGTTTTCCTCTGGCCCTCTTTCCTTTAGTCCTGTGAGTATCAAATTTTCCAAGCCCACTTTCTTCATTATGTGCCCTACAAATTTCAACTGTCTCTTTCTGATATTAATTAAAAGTGTCCTTTTTGTTTCCATTTTCTCTAAAACTTAATCAATGCTCACATATTCAGTACATGATATTCTGAGTATCCTTCTGTAAAACTACATTTTTCTTGCTTCGAGTCTCTTTTTCATTTGTAAGAAGATTGCTCGGTATTCACTGCCATAAAACAGCACTGATATTGCGTAAAAGTCTAATACCTTTTTCTTTGTTTCTCACGAGATGTTCCTGTTTCTTAATACTTAGCTTAGCTTTTAAAAGACACCTTTCGCTATCCCAATGTGCTTTCGGATTTCAGTGTCGTACTTTCCATCCTCCGTTAAAACACTTCCCCGATATCTAATGTAGCGTTGCAGCTCAAACCAGACACCAAGTTTGTTCTCAGGGTACAGCTTCTTCCAGACAAACGATTGTGACTTAAAAATAACCCTTCGACAAGATCGCTACCCACAGATTAACTTCATGAGAATTTGTATCAGGAAGCAGATTTTATTTATGTGTTGTAACTTATTGCTATAGATGAAAGAAGATGAACAGTCTAACGTGCGTCTTCCATTTCACGTCGTTTTCCGTGGGCTCTCTCCCTCTCTGACTTTTAGCTGGCAGTAGTCATATAGAGAACATTGTTCTTTGTCTTGTCATCTTTGTTTAAAAAGTAATTTATCTTTATTCAGTGACTTTCTTTGTCCGAGCCGCTTGCCATGTACTTGCGAAGACGACTTCACTTACTGAAAACTATCTGGAAAATAAATACCCGAATCGATTTTTTGTGAGTGGTCAGCTGTTTTCCATCTTATAAGATATCAGCTGCCACTGATATCTTTACACTAAATTGTTGTACTTGGTTGATTTTGAGATCTCCAATTTATAATTCGCATGTTGGACCGTTCCTTTTGCTGACAACCATACATTTTGTCTCCTTGTAATTAATGTTTAGTCCTTCTCGCTTTCCTTCACTACCTTTTGTAGTAGTTCTGGTAGTTTCTTTTCCATGTCTGCTATCAACACTGTCATCTGCATATCTTATGTTATTAATATGGTGGCTGCTAATAATAAATCCTGGTAGGACTTCTAATTCTCTCAGAATCGCCTCACTGTATAGGTTGAATATGTGTGGTAAGAAGTCACATCCTTGTCTTACATCCCTTTCTGTTTTTGTATATTTACTTAATTCATTTTCTATCGGTACGCAACTGATTGCTGTCAGTATAGATTCTAGACTATTCTAATATTCTCTCAAAATGTGTCAAGGGTAATGAAACCATTTTCTCTTGCACGAAAAAGTTATGTATTTTATTTAAATCTTAGATCACTCAGTGATATTGTCACCTAATAGGCTCTATAGAAAACCTCATAACGATAGTCAAGAAGAAATTCAAATGACATGTTTCGCTGTCATCCAAAGTTAGAGTATTAACCAAATTCATTATATAAAATCCGGAAACAATTATAAAGTGTTCGTACCGTATATACTCGCATAAAGTGCGAGTTCTATTATCAGATATTTTTATGCAAAAATAGGAGGTCGGTAATTCTTTTTTTGAAGGCGTTAAAAATTAGGCATGAACAAAAATAAAAGTACGGTATCTAAATCTTCGTATCAGAGATTTTAAGGTAAGTGGTTTTTCTCGCCATTTTGGCGTAGCTTTGTACAAAAAAGAATGAAGATCATTTATTTGCTATAAAATATGTTCATGATGATGCTCCAGTACAATAGGTACCTTCCACTTTTTTGCTGAAAAAAAAACAACAGCATAGCATGAAGAAAAAAGTTTTATCACCAAAATGTTTATGTTATTATTAAGAAACAAGACCAAAGTATTATTTTTATTATTTTTATTAAATGTTTTAATCCTTTCTAGCACGTTCGAAATTTGGGATAAAAATCTTATTTTAGCGGGTTTTGAGCGGACGGTTGGCCTCGTTTTCATTATTGTTCATTTAGCGCCATTTTTTCGGTAAAAACCCATTGATTTGGAAATTCTTGCAAAAATGAAATAATTATCTGATTTTAATGAAACTTCCAGGACTTATTAACAAATGAATTAAATCATGTTTTATTATGTTTTTTAGAAAATCTTGAAAATAAAATGTTTTTTACACTTACTTAATTTCATGAAATTTCGAGAAATTAAATCTTAATTGCAAAATTTGTTTTATAAAAGAAGGACTCCTTGGGGAGTGCAAATCATAATATTTTTTTTTAATTGCTACTCATTTCCGGAAAATCTGCTATAAATCCTAAAATAAAAAATGCAATAAAACTATGGCATTATTTAATTAGAAATGCTTTTAATTACTTTTAAAAATAAGATTTATTATGGACACTATTGTCATAAGAAAAAAATTTTGATGAATAATGAATTTTTACAAGAATTGTTTTCATTTTTTTTTAATTATAATAATTTATAATAATAATTTTTTTAAATTTAAAAATCTTTTAGAATTCTGTATCACTTAGGTGCATTAGGTGATATTGTTATTAAGTGAAAACTATATTTACTAATCAAAAACTGAAAAGCTTAATACAAAATATCACGCATCAAGATTTTTAAAATATTTAAAAAAATTTTTTATGTATATAAAATATTATGTAACGTACCCATTTTTGAAAGTATGGTTGACCATACACGACATTATTAGAAAATAAGAGTGATGGGTATATTAAATGTAAAGTCATCATTCCTAAAATTAGATTAGGGAGAATATTTTCCAACCTTTTTAAGATTACTGAGTACTTTAAATTTACATAAAGTAAGCTTATTAGTTAGTATATCGTGTACATTTGTTTATTTGTACGAGTATATACGGCACGTCATTTTCTTAAATTATGCCATCACATTTCAACACTCGTAAATCACGTAAAACATTGCTACAGTCTGTTAAAAACACAGCTATTGTTTGTTTTAAAAATGCATTTCTGTCTTATTTTAAACCTAAAGTAAATAATATTTGATTCAAATCAGATTAATTATACTTTAAATCAGCTAATGTTCCTCAAATAAAGTTTCAGAAAGTATATTTTATTTTTTGATTTTTTTTTTTTTTTTTTTTTTTGATACAGAGAATTACATTGCGATGAAGATCGACTAAAAAATGGCGCTAATCAGCTATTTTAGAAAAAAAATTGATTCCAATTAATATAATTTCTGTTTGAAATACACCAGGGTATTTTGCTTACTGGAAATAGTAAATTTAATCCATTAGCTTTCAATTAAAACTAAAATGAAGGTTTCAAGAAATCTTTTTCATTTTTAAAAATTATTTTAAAATTTAGGTATCGTGAACTAGTGGCGATCCATATAGTACATCAATATTTGATGATGGTAGGCCTACTAGTATTGCTCAGAAGCTGGGGTGGCATTATACACGAGCTATATAATAAATCAGGTTTTTCACAAAAAAAAATCAGGGATCTTATTATACATGAAGTAAGCTTATACACGAGTATATAGGCTATATGTTTATTTGTACGACTATATACGGTACTCGGTATTTATTAAGTTTAACTCATTCAATTAGAAATTCAAGATAGGGGGACACTTAATGAGACTTATAGGCGCGAACTTACCTGATGCTAAAAATTGATACAAGAAGATCTTAGCAAATTACCCAGTCAGCACCGAATTTAGCGATTTTTTACACACATTGGCATCTTTTCTTACAATCAAACAGTTTAAGAGAGTGCACATACTGATTGATTAGACTAGAAAATTAGCTTGTGTGACGATTTTTTTTTATCATCGCACTACAATAAGTACCCTAACTATTGTCACGTTGTAACCACCTAATTTCTAATTATTACTATCCGCTGTGGAGTTACCTCCACTTACTTTCCGGTAAAAACGGTCGCTAGAGGACGCTCCTCAAGCATATAAATAAGGAATAACATTCTCTGCCATTCTCTTTTTCTTATTTGACCCAGGAACGGTATGATGTAGGTCGCCACGCGGAGAAACACACATGCGCCAGCACCTTTCACTTTACTTTCCATTGCTATTCTCTAGGACACCTTCTACACAACTTCACACAAACAATTAACTGGTTTAAATGTTTTCTTCATTCATGTTCATTGTTTTGTCACACGCAACTATTTTCTATTTTCTATGTATAACATTGTTTTGTTAATATATACTTACCGTTCGTTTATATATATATATATATATATATATATTATAGGCGTTTTATTAACAGGACTCACATTCAGAGTTCGCCATTTTCGTTGCGGGATAAATAAACCAGGAGACACGTGTTTTCCGGCCTAAAACACTCGACTAACACCCCCGCAACACCATAATTAAAAGCTGTGTTAAATTTACAACTACTTTGGCAAAACCTGGAATTATGGGGAAAAGTCTTTTCCTTTCATGTGAAATTCTCATCTACTTTGTCTGATTTTAATTTGAAATAAGTAATTGCTTCAAGACGTGACGAATTATTATTTTTAAAAATCATAGTATTGTTACTTTCGCAAACAATAATTTGCAGACTCATGTGAGTATAGGTCATAAAAGGTAAAAGTAAATAGATGTATTAACAAAAGATATTTATATAAACGGAAGGAATGAAACTTCATCGTTGAAGTCATTGCAAGTTCAACAACTGAAGGGTCTAGCAGAAGTTTAAACATCTGTATTACAAGCTTATTTCATTGGCTCAAAATAGACGTGATGTTAGGACTATCTCCCAAACAATGAAAATCTCTCGCGGGAGAGTATAAAAAGGCGTAGCCATCTTATTTTTCCCCTCTTTTCTCTGACTTTACCTACGAGGGTCTTCTTTTTTTATCGGGTTGTCATCGGTAATAAACGTCAACGACTCTCGGTACAACATTCATCGACAGAACACATTTCATCGCCCTGAAAAAGATTTTGACTATTGTACGTTTCTTTTTCCTTTTTTGTTTTTGTTTTTGGTGGGTTTTTTTATTTTTTCTTTACGAATTTTTTTTCTGTTTCATATACCAAAAAATGGTTTTGGTTTTACTCATAGGTCATGTAGGAACATTATCTTCAATTTGGGAGGAATTACTTTGTATCGGATAGAAAACACACAAACACTAGTTCACACCACATCAATAGAATAAAAAAAAATGCCTTATTCTATGAGCACATTTGAATCCTAGCAACAAGTATATGAACGAGATATTCGGAGGCCCTAAACAGACAGTCGAATACAATACAGAAGGCGGTATTCTACAAGTGCGCCCTGAAATAAAAAAAAATGTTTGATAAACTCTGGCCGACACAGTTAAATTTCTTATTTAGAGAACGCTTTCATATTCGCATGTTTTATTCGCCACATTGCGTCACTCTTTAAGAGCACTATTATAATATCCGCCACAATATATCTATCATACGAGAACACTACTTTATGAATTAACACCCCACTGACATGAAACGGAGCGACGATATCAAATCAATTGCTACGTCTACTGCGAGGAAAGTTGGGTCACTATATCGTGCCAGAAAATCTTTCTCGTCAGAATCCATCTTGCACATTTATAAATCGTCGTTCAAACTGATTTAAACAACTGTCAAAAAGATAACTCAAGGAAAGTACTAGGTAAAGAAAAACTGTTTAACCGTACACAAAAACTGTACAGAAAACTGTTTAACCGTACAGAAAAAAAAACTGTTTAAACGTACAGAAAAATATATTAAACCTCAGGGAAAAAAAAACTGGTTAAACGTAATAGAGAACAAAAATGAAACGTAAAGAAATGAATTTAGAATCACGAAGTGTTTTTATTGTCGATCATTGTTTTAATTTTGATTCTTCATATGTTCTTTCCATTTTTAACTAAAATTTTTATCAAACAGAAACTCGCCCAATCCACGGCCGACACGGTTAAGGTTGGTAATATGGTCGGACAGATTTTTAATGTCTTCGACCTGTTCAGTCATGAACTCCTTAGTAATATAGTCACTCATCTGCAACAGATATTAAAAGATTCCTGATTATAATGAATGTATTTACATGCACCAGATAGATAGATAGATAGATAGATAGATAGATAGATCGCAACTTAGTTTTAGCACAAGTATAGGGCATACTATGAGGAACGAATCCCCTATTAATGATCTATTAATCCAGATTGCTAACCATTCAACCGGCTTACGGCAATATCACGTTCAAGAATTGGTTCTCCGAAGTAAAGTAACGTCGAGCCTAGTCAGTACCTACACTTGGTGACCGCTTGGGAATACCAGGATCTATAAGTTTAGATGTGCCGTTGGTGTAATGGATAAAGGCTCGGAACTGTAAATTGGAGAACCGAGTTCCAATTACAGTCAAGTTCGTTATATTCACTTATACACAAATACATTTGCGAAAGGTATGAATCCGCCACTTCCCGCAGGTTATGGGTTAATTAGTAGACCTTGTATCATGAAATCATTGTTATCTCCAAAACATTCTTACAATCTAAAAATATTTTCTTGGTTTTAAATAACTTGCAAAAGGTTGATTAGACATAAAAGACAAATCAATAACCATTCAATAATTGCGTGGCATCGAAATAGATCGATAAATCGTTAATGAACATACAGAGATATATTGGTTGGTTGATTTCGTTTAGCGGCATATCAACCACTATGGGTTATTTAATGCCGAAATCTAAATATTTTGTGCACAATTCTATTTTACTATGAAAATGGTTTTAGTGATACAAGTCTTACTATAACACACAGCTGGGGGGGGGTGTAGATTCATAACTTTTCTAAGGGTATTTGCACGTAAGTGAATATACTGGAGCCAACGGAAACTTGAAATCGGCTCTCCAAATAACAATTCCGTGCCATTCTCCATTACAGCACCCTCACATCCAAGCTTACAACACTTGATATTCCGAAGCGATCAGCCATCTAGGTACTGACCAGTCTCTACGTTGCTTAACTTCAGTGATCGTACTGGAATCGGTGTTCCAACGTGATGCAGCCGTAAGATAGATAGATAGATAGATAGATAGATAGATAGGAAACGAAGAAACTTAGATGGTAAAGAAGCTGAGATAGATAGATAGATAGATAGATAGATAGATAGATAGATAGATCAACGGATCGACAATCGAGAGTTCTCTACATGTATTAATGAGGAAATTAATAGGAATGTTCACCTCAGCATCGTCTTTGTTTGACGCTGTTCTCTCAAGCTTAATCAAAGACCTGTTAATTCTCTTCTCCAAGCCGTGTGCAATCTCCATGGCATCACTCGCAGTACCCCACTCATCTTGATCAGGTTTCTGAAAAACATACAGAGTTTAAATTATTAGTAACAGAACACGATGTGTAGACGTTTGCTTGAGTTGTTTTTTGTGCACGTCCCTATGTGAACAGTTACGTACTTTTATGCGTGTGTTCAAGTATGTGAGTTTGTGTGCGTATGTGTACGTGGATTGACAAGAGTGAATAAGCAGGGCCGTAACCAGACACATTTCTTCTTTTTTCTTTTACAATTTCACTGTATAACTTTCTATGTGATTAAGGTGGA
>CAHIKZ030004979.1:5670000-5745000 GCA_903632075.3 Acanthosepion pharaonis | reverse complement strand
GGCTCTCGTTTTTGAAACATGAAAATTCTTATGTAGCGAAGGAAACATATTTTTTAAAAATTATAATATATATATATATATATATATATATATATATATATATATGTGTGTGGGGGGGGGTCTTGAATCCACCTTGTGTAAATATATAATAATCTTTTTTTAACACTATTTAGAGAATGTAAAAAAACTCCTTGTTGGCTACAGTTGTATACTTACACTGATGTCGTGGAGAACAATTCGACCTCCTCTTTTGTTCTGATATTTCATGAGTTCTTGAGCATGTTCGCGTTTCTCTTCTGAGCGGTCTTTGAAAAATTTTCGCATTCCATTGAGAGCGACGTCATCGCGGTCGAAATAATATGACTGTAGATAGATAGATAGATAGATAGATAGATAGATAGATAGATAGATAGATAGATAGATATTTGGTTGAATCATACTAATTCCCTTCATAATCTATTGCTAAGGAGGAAGATCTATTCAGACAGGTTCTTTCCAAAAATGGCTAATTTGAATCATTACATCTTAACAATTTCAAGAGTTGGATCAACAGTTTACTTTCCACAACGTCATTCAGTAACCTTATTAATAGATAGATAGATAGATAGATAGATAGATAGATAGATAGATATAAATGGACAATGAAGAAGAACTAAATGATAGATAGATAGATAGATAGATAGATAGATATAAATGGACAATGAAGAAGAACTAAATGATAGATAGATAGATAGATAGATAGATAGATAGATAGATAGATAGATAGATAGATAGATAGATAATGCTTGTTCGATAGCTATAAGACTAAGAAAAATAAATTATGGAATTGGCTGTCTTATATACGTTGATGGGAATGGACTAATATTATCACTATTTCTTGTCTACGGCTCAGTAAAACTCAGGAAAACTCTTGAGTCTCAATTTGAGGAGTGTATAAATCGTATTAACGATGAGGAGTCTAAGACAAGAATTCGGATTGATGCAAAATAATCAATGGATGATTTTAATTTTGCCTATTTTATGGTGCATAATACGAGATTTTTTTAACGAAAATTAAAGGCAGAAAACGCGGATTATAATATCCACAAGTATACATTTTGAGAAATTTTAACTCAGCTAAAAAAAGAAACATCTTTTTTGAAACAACAAGATTAAAAATACACTCTGTACAATAGATAATAAAACACAAAGTAGGCAGGTGTAGCTAACAATTATTTACAAAAGGTATTTGATATTTGATATGTCGGCAATATTTGTTCGTTGGGAATCAGCCTCATTGAACGTCTTTTATCTCAAAGACAGGGAATTCACCGAAATTGATTTTAAAAATTTATAAAGGAAATACACAAGATTTGTTCTGTTTTGTACATTTTTATGTTCTTTCCGCTTAAAAAATGATAAATTGATAATCCCCATACTGTGAGGTTGTTTAATTTTCCTCTGTTTGTTGACACACGTTTAAATAAATTAGAACAGTTTTACTCACAAGATAAAGTTTGTATATATTTTGGTTTTCTTGTTTTTATAGTTTTCTCTCTTCATTCTTAATGAGAGACAATTCCA
Source organism: Acanthosepion pharaonis (assembly GCA_903632075.3). Taxonomy (NCBI): domain Eukaryota; kingdom Metazoa; phylum Mollusca; class Cephalopoda; order Sepiida; family Sepiidae; genus Acanthosepion; species Acanthosepion pharaonis. The sequence continues at coordinate 5,743,437 of CAHIKZ030004979.1, read as the reverse complement.
TAGTTTATTTAATTAATATATAGAAATATAATAAAGTCATATCAAACAGAAAAGCAACTTAGATTAATTACACCTTACATCGGGTATGTCTAATTTAGCACATTTCCCTGAAAATTCGAAAATATATTTTGAAACGTATATTAGGAAAAGAAACACAAACAGGTTCATTTCTATTCTTTAATATCGTGAAAAATTAAATATTTAATTAAATATATGTGCAGCATTGAGATTTTAATGAATAATTGAGTTCAAATTTTCAAAATGAATACGTAAGGGTGGCTTTACTACGGGTAGTATTATACTTAAGGATCTGATTTATTCCGTGTTTAGTTTCAGAAACACGGGATCGTATTACACTTAGGTAGTATTATACACAAGAAAAATCGGTAATGCCACAACAAAAACAAGACATAGAAGAAACAAGCCAATCTTTGTATTGTTACAGAATGCGAAGGCCAGGGCCGGAATGGGCAGCGATTAGCCGGAGTGCCTAGTGGGCGTAGCATTCTGACAGTGATGGATTGCCTTTGTCTGGGTTTTGAATATGTCCAAAACAGTGCGAATTCAACAATGGGTCAAAATAATTCTGAAACGTCGCCACGCCTCCCACACCCGGCTAAGACTAACATGCGACATGCGTTTCTGTGACGTCATTGCTCCTGCTGCCTCTTAGAATCCAAGCTGCCACCTAACAAAACGGATAACTAAAAGAAATGGTTCTTTTCGCTGATACCTTTTTATGTAGTAGCGTGGAGATCCAGATATGATACAGAACGCAACGCTATCAGCTGCCATAACTAGTTCGATAGATTAGTTCGAATGCACTTCGGAAAATTATGCATCATCCTTAAACGCGAGTCGGGCGCTAAGAAAACAGTTTTTAATGAATGACTAGCTTAGAATGAAAACCTAAAAGTTACGTTGCTATTAAGAAAATTAAATGTCCTGGTAAAATGCAAGTATTTCGAAAACAAAATGTATCATTAATAATTATTTCCTTTCTTTTCTTTTTTTTAAGAAGACACAAAAATACGCATATACATGTCTGAATACATGAAAATTTTCATAGGAACTTCTTGGAAGGGTACGCATGCAGAAACAAAACCACATACGCACAGACACAAAAACGCCTATACACATATGTGTGCGTGTAGGCAAATTTACATTTTAAATTTAAATTTGGATAGATAGATAGATAGATAGATAGATAGATAGATAGATAGATAGATAGATAGATAGATAGATTGTTAGCGATAGGAATTAACACTGAATTTTCAGTTTCCCTGTCTTCACACTGTCTATAAATATCTATCAAGGGAGCCGAAAGAGAGAAAAAAGAAGGAAATGGAATAGAGAGAGAGAGAGAGAGAGAGAGGGAGAGAGAGTAAAGAGACAAGAAATTTATGAAAAGGAGAAATAACATCGACATTCTGCACATGCGCAGATACACACACTTACACGTGTACACGTACACGGAAAGCAGAAAAAAATCATAAATGATTTTTTTAATTTAACATAGAAATAACGAAAATGAGAAAATCAGCAGTCAGTTGATGATAACTCCTGACGAATGAACCGAATGATTACAAAAAAAATTTGTCTACGAAAGTGAAGTCGAGATCTTGAATCAATCACCTCAGTGACAACATTTGTAGCTGTATTAATCCTATATATATATATATATATATATATATATATATATATATATATATATAAGGAAAAAGACAGAGAGAGAGAGAGAGAGAAAAATTTTAGATAAATAGACAAATAATGTTTTTCAAATACACACATACACACACACACACACACACACATGGACAAAGTCCGACAACTGTTTTAAGACATCTTTATGTGTATACATTTTTTTTTATAGATACAAATATTTTAAGTAAATGCTCTGTTTATAATAAATGTTGTTTAATACTGTTTATTATAAACAGAGCATTTACTTAAAAATATTTGTATCTATAAAAAATAATGTATAAAATATATATATATATATATATATATATATATATATATATATATATATATATTTCGTTAAAAATGACTGAAAAGGTACTGTGATTAAGCATTTTATTTAATTTTTCTTGTGTTCATATAAGTGTTCTGGACACAAAACATTTGGACAGTTTTCACACCTTTTATGTCCAGAAAAGAATACACTTATACGAACACAAAAATTAAGTAAAAGCTTAGTCGCAAATACTTGTATATATATATATATATATATATATATATATATATATATATATATATATATATATATTTGAAAAACATATATAAACTGTATTTATCTACATCTGTCGGGCTCTCAAGACTTATACTTCAAGATGGAAATTGTTGATAAACGACTTGAAGCACAAGAGATCACTCACCATGGATATGTAGAGATAACTTGCATAGAGTTCTAAATTAATCTGCTCATTCACAGCAGCCTCCGAGTCGGCATGGTAGTTCTGTCTGGGACGTGTTCCAACCATGATAAATATTAAAGTTTCAAATCAGGACACCGTGAAACAGGAATGAAACTGCTGACTAAATCTACTGACTTGATGATTGATTGGTTGCTGAATTTATTGTTGAATTGATTTGACGATGATGGCGTTAGAATTTGCCCGTACGTTCACTGACGTCGCAAGACAAATTCTGAAGAAGATCGATTTGTAAACTTTCTTTTATAGTCCTTTCATTGTCCTGATAATTACGTAACTTTCTAAAAAAAAAAAAACGTTCTTGTCTTTCACTTGTAAAAAAAAAAAAAAAAGAACACGATATATTTATCTTGTAAGACCAAGTCGAACATCAAAGTTCAAATCTCAAGGAGAAACTGATAAAATCACTTACAATCATTAATATTAACGCTCTTAATATCATTTATTGCGATAATGATCATGGTTTCAAAACACAAAAAATTGCTTCTCTTTTTATTTTAATCATTTCACCCCAAGCCAGACGATAAAATCCACTAAGATGCAAGTGGTTACTGAGTGTGAAATTAACAGAGAGAGAAATAACAGGAACAGGATTCAAAGAGACAGAAGATGGTGATTGACAGAGCATTTAAAATTTTGAAGATCGTTTTGATAAGAAAGCAAAAAAATTGGAAGCAAGAGGTATAAGAGAAGAATCTATTAGAATAGAACCCACGGTTACATCTTTTAATTTCAACAGGGAAATTATGAAACCTAGCTGCCAATCTAGTAATGCACTTAAATTACTGAAATCGAGTAATGAAAATGAAAGCTTATCAGAACAATTACGATGAAAATATTTATAGAAAAGGCACAAGGAAACTACGTTACGGTACGAAAGTGAGTGAAGCCGAGAAGTTTAAATAGACAAGATGTAACTAAATAGTAAACATTGCATGTGACTATAAGGCATGTTAATGTAGCAAATTGGTTAAAAATATACATATAATCCTGCGTATAACGATAACCTACATCCAGTAGTAAGACCTTTGATCGTGTGGTTTTGAGGAGCGTAAAACCACATCTTAAATGCTGTTGTTCCCAAGTCCACCCTAACCCAGAGTGGTAGCAACAGCTAGGGTCCTAGCCATGGGCAAATAGCGAACCCTATACTGAAAGTATAGATATTTAAAAAAATAAAAAATAAAAGAATAAATTACTAGCAATAGTTTTTTGTAAAAAGAAATTACTCAAGCACTCAAGAAAATGAAATTTCGGTATTAAATGACCCATAAGGATTTGATAAACTGTTAAACAAACAAAAACAGATATGCAAATAGACATGATTGGGTACGAACTATAATCTATTGGGAACTGTGAAAACGATTTGAATTTGACTATGCTGGCCAATGATATGAACACAAACCATAATCCAATCGAAAGGATAGAAAAAAATGACTGCCAACCACCAGACGCTCGAGTCTGTGAATATGCATCTTTCTTTTTTTTTGTTTATGTTTGCTAAGACTTTCTATGTGCTGCATCTTATGAGTGATTATGGCTCAACATAATTTCCTCTCCTTAGTAAAGATTTTTACCATCCTTCCAACTTCCTGTTTTGCCATTCATTCACACGTTCATTAGGTAGGTTACTCGGTTTTTACCATTGACTGTCTTGCTCTCAATATATCCTGTATCAAAATTTTCAAGTCCCCTTTACTCATTATCTGTCCCAGGACTTCAAGCCCATGTGCCATTAATTCCAAGCCCACTTGCTCATTATCTGTCCCAGGAATTCCAAGCCCACTTTGCTCATTATCTGTCCCAGGAATTTTCTTTGCTCAATCTGTCCCAGGAATTTTTGCTCATTATCTGTCCCAGGAATTCCAAGCCCACTTTGGAATTCATTATCTGTCCTCATTATCTGTCCCAGGAATTCCAAGCCCACTTTGCTCATTATCTGTCCCAGGAATTCCAAGCCCACTTTGCTCATTATCTGTCCCAGGAATTCCAAGCCCACTTTGCTCATTATCTGTCCCAGGAATTCCAAGCCCACTTTGCTCATTATCTTTCCCAGATATAAGCCTCCTTTTAGTTTTCATTCACCTTAAAACGTCCTTGTTGTTCACATATTACGTCTCTGTAGAACCATGTCTCTTGCCTTAGGTTTGTTCTTCATCCGTGAAATTGTCCAGCATTTACTGCTATATAGGAGGATTTTTATTACTTAATAATTCATCCCTCTTTTCTTTATGTAAAACCACGTTCTCTGCTTTTGGAAATATCAAATAGAAGGAAAGAAATCGCCTAAGTACGAAAGTGTTCATACTTTCCTTTGGCAACTGCAAACATCTTTATTGATATCTGTAAATTACTAAAGGACATTTTGTTCGTTTTTCCACTTATTTATTTCTCTACTTCCTAAATGTTGTATATTACTAGTTCAGCACTCCGTTGCTTCGCTGATAGCAAGATGATCAAATTTATATTTTTTATTCATTTAAAATACATTAAAAATATATTCAGTTTAAATACAGAAGAAATCATTAAAATAACTTCTAAGTGTCGGTTTACGTTCTTTTCCTGTTAACTAAGGTTTGTTACTGTTGGGGCGCACTCACCTTCTGACTGATAATGGACTTATCCCTCTACGATATTAGTCAGTGCTAGAGAGAGTAGTGGTGTAGTGTGAAGGATCAGGTTAACATTACATACCGTTGGACTGTAGACTTTTGCTATTGTTACTTACTAACCGGCGTTCCTTATTACTAATCACTCTGTTGTTATTACCTCTTACAAATATACCAGTATTTATCCCTACAACTGTGTTTGTCTTTATTCAAATACACACAAGCGGGAACACTCCCAACAACTCAACAGTTACCAGAAGACTAGCCCTCATGGCACAGATGTCCATTTCAATTTAATATTTCCAATAAGAATAATATTTGCTGTATTTCAAAATTAATTTACATTTACTGGAAGGAGTTTTTGTTTTGAAATTACTAAAATAGCTGATTTTAGCACCATTTTTAACCATCTGTCATCGCAATGTAATTTTATATATTAAAAAAAAACTTTCCAAATTAAAATGTCCTTTTGTCAAACTTTATTCGAGGAATATTTAAAGTTTAATTAATCTTATTTGAAACTAATATTACTTACTTTTAGTTTAAAATATCGCAGAAACGCAGTTTTTTAACATGGAGGTAGGTGTTTATTTAAGGTCTTGGATTGACAACTTGACTGACGGAGTGAAACGTGTTTAGATTTGCTTAAGAGATATAACGTGAATACATATTTTATATAATTTTTAACTATCCAGTAATCTTAAAACCATAGGAAAATATTCTCCGTAATTTGATGTTTTATTGAATTTTAGGTACTTTAGTTTTAAATTTACTATAGTTATCGCTCTCATTTTCTGATAATGATGTGTATGGATGACCAGATTTACAAAAATCAGGACTTTTATAGACACAAAAAATTTAAAATTCTTTAAAATATTGGGAGTCGTTGAATTGTAGTAAACGTTTCTATTTCTGATTGGTAAATACAGTTTTTACTTATTAACAATATCACCTAACAGAAAAATACAAAAAAAAAGATCTAAAACTTTATAAATTATTTTAATTAAAATCTTTTAAAATGAAGACAATTCTTGAAAAAATGCACTATTCACCGGATTTTTTGAGACAATAGACATTATATATATATTATATATATATATATATATATATATATATATATATATATATATATATATATATATATATATATCATAACAGCAATTAAATGTATTTATAAATAAATAATGTCTTCGTTTTATTACATTTTATATTTTATGATTCAAACCAGATTTTCGGTAACTGGTGTCTTGTTTTATAAAAAAAATTGATGACTTAAATTATCCAAGGTGTTCTACGTACAAGTAGTATAAACATTAAGCAGTACAAAAATTAATTTCTCAAAATTTCATAAAAATTAAATTAAATAAATGAGTGTTAACAGATTTTAAAAAATGTTTTTACCAAGATTTTCTAAAAATGAAATATTTCAAAAATACTTTCATTCATTTGTGAATAAGTCCTGAAATTTTCATTAAAATCCGACAATTACTTGATTTTTGCAAGTATTTCCAAATGAGTGTGTTTTTCACCCCGAATAGACACTAAAATTTCCTATACTAATCTTCGGTTCCCACAACCTCCCTTGACCCCGTCGACCCAAGAAATACAAGATTTTGAACCAAAATTTAGAAACTTCTAAAAAGGATTCAAAAAATAATTGAATAATCAAAAATTATTTTCTTCTTAATAATAACATAAAGATTTAGGCGATAAAACTTTGAGCCATTTCTTCCTCGTGGTAGTCAATCTGTGGAGATACCTAATTTAATGTTATACTTTTTTTCCGGGTATGGAAATGCATTCACTGGAAGACGAAAGGTGATTTGTGCACTAAAATATGTTCGAACGCAGACGAACAAAACAATGTAGAGTGCATTTGTGAGAGAATTACTAAAAAGGCACCAAGTAAAATGCAAATTTGGACATGGTACAAAAAGTTCAGAGAGGAAGGCTATCTGTGCAGGGCAAAAGGATTTGCGAATGTTGAACACTTGTGAAAACTTGTGAAATCGTTTATGAAATCCACATACCTTTGAATTTCTTATTCAAATTTTGATGAATAAATCTTATTTTGCTCAAAAATAAGTGTGTTTAGTTTCATTTGCCTGAACGTAATGATTCAAAACATAACAGTTGAATTTATTAGTGTTTGGTGTACATGCATACAAGCTGAAGGTTTGATAGAGTTATGTCTCTTAGATTTGGAAATATTTGTACTTGAGCTCATAAAGTGAATTTATTATTAAACTGTAGTTTAGAAGAATAAATTCCTGTTGCATGTTAGGAATTGTGGATTGTAAAGTTGGTAAGAGTTCAGAAGAGATTTTAGAGTTCATACTTGCGTGAAATGGTAACGTTCTTTAACGTCTGACGGCATGGTCAAGACGAGAGCTCTTGAAGATTACATCTTAGCAGCAAGGAGAAAGATGAATGAAAAAACGAAGAGAGAGGGCTTACATGTGTTTTGTTTATATAAGATGGTGTATCACGTGACTGGCTCAGAGCATATTGAGCGGGAAAACAGATTTGTCGCGTGCAGGCGGTTTGATTGGTCGGAATTGACCAATCAGGGAGCTAGTTTTGAGGCGATCAACCAATGAATGCTTGTTGCATGATTTCCATGTACTGTGTGTATGTAATGGTGGTGGTACATCTCAGATGATATCAATTTTTTTGTAAACATCATGTACATTAAATGACACAAGTACCTATAAGTTACGCACAGCACCGACATATTCATGTTTTTTTGTTGTTTTTCTTTTTTTATAATTTCACCCCAAGCAAGGCGGTAATGCTACTAGTACGCAGGGATTACAGAAAGTGAAAGAGAAGACTGAGAATAGGGAGGATTGGGGGAAGAACAAAAGATGAACGGGATTCAAGGAGACAGAAGACAATTTACATGGCACCTAAACTTTTGATTCAGGGAAGCAAAAAAAATGGAAAGGAATACCATAGGTGGAAATAGCGAGAAAAACTGTCGGGGTAGAATTCATGGTTGCATTTAGCTATTTCAACAGTAAAAGGGTGGAATGTAGATGCACGCTTAAATTCATGTATTTGGGGCACCAGGGGGGAAAAGCCCGTTAGGGCAGTTGCCATGAAAATATTTGTAGAAAAGGCAGAGGGAAGTCACGTTATTAAGAAAGTGACTGAAGTCGAGATGCTTGGTCAGGATCGATTACATTACAGATCGTTCTTTAGATTTCATCAAGAATTTCGAGATTTACAGCAACATGACCAGCTCAAACATGACAGCAGTATTCACTGCACGGAGGAATTATAGATTTGTAAAAGAACAAGATGGATTCTGACGAAAAAACTTTCTGGCACGACACAGTGACTCAACCTTCCTTGCTGTAGATGCAGCTATCGATTTAATATAGTCGCTCCACTTTATGTCAGTGGAAAACGTGAGGTCAAGAAGGCATAGAGTGTTGCTTTTCTGAGGCATGTTGATGTCCGACAGAAAAGGATCTTTGTGGGTATTAAATGAAAGCGGTTTTGTTTTGGAGGCGTTAAAATTTACAACCCATTTCTTGCCCCACTTAACCATTGATTGGAAGTTCTTTTCATGAGAAGCTGCCAGATAAACCCGCATGTCTAACATTCATTTTCATACAGAATATTAGATATTACATAGTCCAGTAATTTTCTTTACCTTTTTTCTTAAGATATTTTCTTATCTTTTTTCTTACTTTCTGAAAGGCAGCTTTCCTTATTCCTATGTTCTTTCAGAATTCAATTTTACATTTTCCTCTTGTCTGTTACAACACTTTACAGATCGTTAAAATTCTCGATCCGTTTAATTTGGACGTCCTCGATACACAGTTCACTATTTTGAGCTAACTCGTTTGCTGGTATCGAGGCATTTTGTCTTGTTACAGATAATAAAAATAGAGTATATTTTTTTACTTCTTATCAATCACGATCAATTTATTATTCAACTTTGAAATTATTTCATATAGTGTTTTATTTTAATCATTGGCTGTACAATAGTCTAAAGTTCAAGAAAGTGTAAATATTTTAATGCTGAAGAGCGTTATCTCTGAATGACGCTTCTTTCTTGCAGAAGTTGTTGATATCAACCGATTTACAACTTTCTTTTCATAAAAAATAAGTGAATGCATTTTCCTTACATTGGTATTTATGCATTACTTTTAGCGCCTGGGTAAGTGCTGAGGAGCTTGAAAAGTTTTTGTCGGTCTACGTACGCGTGCGAAGTTAAATGCCTACTTATATGTATGCGTATATATATATATATATATATATATATATATATATATATATATATATACAAGTATATAATTGGTGTATATGGAATGAATTCCAATAACCAACAATTACTATTCTTAAAAGAGTGCTCAATACAAAGTAGAGTACATATAATTATTTATTTTCAAAAAAATTTATAACATAAACATATTATAAAATCACTACAAAAATAGCCATTTTCTTTCAAAACTCCCGGTGTCTTATCAAGTGATGATGTTGAATGCAAAACAAATGGTTTTAAAAGTTTCAAATTAATTAACGATCCTTCGCAAGGGGAAACGTTGTTACAAAAGCTAGAATGACCAATCAAAATACAAGTATAGGAAAATTCAAAGAGCCTGACAACGAAGTCATGTTATAATAGCTATTCAGATCTTTAAAATACGGGTAATATTAAAAAAAAAAGAATTTATTCTAACTAATAATTATTAAATTATATGATAAAATTTGATATTAAAATTAAAAACTGCCAATTATAAAATCCAAATTTAATCATTATTAAGTTTAAAATTATAAAATTACCGACGAGAAAAGGAGAACTACATATATTATTCAATTTATTTCTTCGTTGAAATTACGTTAGACTAGACGCTACGTCATCCGTTCCTCTGACAATATATATGTATACATTTTAATCCCAAGTGTGTGAATGGGATCGTAAACTCATGCGTAAAACAACACAAACACAATCAGATTATAATACATAAGCACCCAGACATATTTAGATACATATACACAAAAAAAGTGACGAGACAGAGAACATCTCCACAGCCCTTTATGAAAAAAAAAGGGGGAAACCAACACATACATACACAATTAAAAGTGAATGCACTTTCCATACACATAGACACCGATAAATACATGTACACACATCCACAGACATTGGCCTAGACAATCAGATACCACAACCAATGAATATTTAAGACTAAAAGTGTCATTAAACAAATGCGAGCCACTTATTAAAATATAACTTAAGCGAGTAAATATACAAAGATAAAAAGGGTTAAAAATAATATTATTTGATATATTAAAAAACGAAAATTCCAAACACACAAATATCAATAAAAACATATATTTTAATCATATAAGTTGGTAATAGTTTTATTAAATATTAAGTGAAGGAAAATACGATAAAAAGAACTACCTACAGAAATAAGTGTACATTCATACGTACATGCATACATACACATATATACACGCGGCAGCAAACATAAACCAACACACATATACATACATACATACATACATACATACATACATATATAGACGGTCAAGAGACCAGAAACACGTGTAGTACAATTATGTAAAACAAAGCATAATATTTTTTCTAAATAAATCCACATTACAACCAAAAACGTTTGCACCACCTCTCTTCTTTTTTTATACATACTTTTCTCTCGTTGGAACCACTACAACCTCTTTTCTTTTATATATATATATATATATATATAATATACATACATATAAATATATAAACATAAATATATACATACAAATACATATTTATGATAACAAGTACACATACACATACATACATATATACATATATATACACACAATTAAGCACAATTAAGCACACATACTCACATATATATACATATATACACACACCAATACATAAACATATATACTCACATAGACTAACTGATGTGACAGTAATGACAAACCAAAGATTCCATACCTACACATACACACAAACAATCTCATATATAATAGGTATCAGCACCCACATATACATCCACAAACATACATATATACACATATATATATACATATAAATATATACATAGATATACCTATCTATAATAACCAGTACACATATATACGTACATATACATAAATACAACGACATTCAACTAAATACATATATAAACATACATACATATACATACATCCATATACATACACACACAATATACATGTAGCCTAACATACATATATAAACACATTCATACAAACAGAAATATACGTAAATATAAATTTAGATACACAATATATAACAGGACACATACATATATACCCATATATACATATACATAAATATATATATATATATATATATATATATATATATATATATATATATATATATATATATATATATACACCTAGGAGCCAGACAAACCTACCTAGGTTTCACCTAAACAGATCGTCAGGATAGTTTGCCAAACTTTCCCTGACGATCCGTTTAGGTGAAACCTAGGTACGTTTGTCTGGCTCACTAGGTGTATCTAGGTTTGTTCTACGGTTGTATTGAGCTCTTTTGTTAGTTAGTTGTTACTCGTATCGGGGTTTTTTCTTTTGGGCTTCAGACCTGCATCTGTGCGATTTTTTTTGTCGGCAGAAGTCCATGTTTGTAGCTCTTTCTTTTTTAAAACCTTTTTTTTCTCGAGATTGATTTGATTAGCAAATCAAAAATTCGAGGGTTTTTTCGAAACGAGTCTAGTTTTATATATATATATATATATATATATATATATATATATATATATATATACGCAAATACATATTCATATACATACAATATTTATTAACCTCTTCTCTTCTTTTCCTCCTTTTTACCTTCTTACTTTTATATATATATATATATATATATATATATATATATATATATATATATAAAAACCTACCAAAATATAAATACGCATAAAGATTTAAATGCAGCGTCAATCACCATCTTCTTTTTTCTTGAAACCGTTTCCTTTGTTGTTCTTTTCTGAATCCTGCCCATTTTCAATTTTCTCACTTTCTAATTGCATTGACGCCTTGCTTGGGGGTGAAACGATAAAGAAATTATTTTACGAAATATAAACTTATTGGAGAACCATTTATACTGATCGAACCTTAAATATTAACATTTAGATTAGATTCTGAATTAATTTAAAAACCTTTCCAATGACATTTTCCGCGTAAATACCTTTGAATGGTTTTTGATTTTTATTAATATTCTTCGATTTCTTTTATTTGCATTGAAAGTAGAACTACGTGTAGCATGTTTTATTATGAACAGTTCGAATTCTAATTTAATTAAACATATACAGAATGTTGTCAATTTTCATTTATTTTACATAGTGAAACGGAAGTAAGTTGTGGTAGAAAGATTTATTCTCCTATTTGTATTTCCCCCATTATGGCCATTATTATATCTGTGATATAATCAAACCGCATTTCACGGACGGAACGGAATGGCTTAAAGGAAAAGGAATGACCTACATGCTTTGTACTCAGAGATACATTGATATCACTAAGACATATACTATATATATATAAACGTTCATGAAAAATGTCCTGAAAATAATATCCGAAAATACATTTCGCCTTCAACGGCTTCATCAGATGGAAAACAAAAATTGTGTTGTGTGTGTATGCATTTGTGTGTGTTTAAAATAATGAAATCTTATATTATATTATTATTATTATTATTATTGTTTTAGATACGCACAAATGCATACACGCAGAACACATAATTCGTTATCCATCCATTGCATCATTGGATATGATTTTTTGGGAGATTTTCATGAACGTTTTTCCAAATGTGAGTAACTTATAATACTGTCGGGATTACATACTCAATTTTTTTTAGACATACACACACACACACACACACACACACACACACATATATATATATATATATATATATATATATATATATATATATATGTCCCACTCAGAGAATAATATATCATATATATTTACACAGCAGAGTGTAAAGAGAAACAAAAATATACTTCTGTGACTGGAGAAAGCATTTTTAGGACTTCAGATTCAAACGGGCCAGGTTCATCTTTGTCTCAAGACATATTCTACGAACGGGAAACGACGAGTCTTGGGTTTCCCCAAACTGAAGCCTGTGAGCTGGGGTTTCTTTATATAACTTGGAAAAATATATTCCCAAATGGAAACGACACCATGGACTTGTAACCTGCTGAAGAAGCAGATTTAGTCTCTGCCTGGGTCTTGGAGGGCGTCTAAATAAAGCAACCTTATAGTTTAGCTGCTGTAAACAAACTAAATTTGACTGCCGCTTTACTCACTGTATTGTGTGACGTCATTAAGTGGCTGTCATATGACTCAACCGGAGATAAGCGCCTTCTGTATAACTACAATATAATTTGACCTTCATCAGAATCAATATTCTTCGATTTAAGTTTGTCTACTTTAAATAACATTCGAATTCAATGTGAACTTTTATATTTTGATTTCACATTATTAACTTTATTTGTTATTTGATATGATTAATAACTTTAATAAGTTTATTAATATCAATTCATTATCTTATTATTACTATTTCTGTCCTATATCGATCGATTAGTCGCAAAAGATCACCAATTTTGAATTTCACATTGAAAGTAGACTTTATTATATATCGTACGGAGGCCGTTTCACACGAGTTATTTATCGACTTAAAAATAAATATTAATGCCGAACAGTATTATAAAACAGAAAAAAAATCGACAATTTTTTCATTCAGCATCATACGCTTCTCTACTTATGCTTATATGGATGGATTAATATGCGAGCCTATATCTGTTGGATTAAGAAATAAAAAATCCATTCCTTTCTTTAGAAATAGCGTGCCTATATGTAAGTTCGTCTACGAAATTGCGACAGATAAAATCCACAGTAACTAGGAAGTGAATATGAGTGCGAATTTATTTAAAACTTTCATATAATTTCCAGGAAATTCGTTTCACTTGCACATAACTTGATTAGAGCTCAAGTGGACGTATTTGAAATGCAAATGGCTTGCATATCTTCCCTTGAATTCCATGGAAGATATGAAAAGAGTATAGCTAATTATTATGCAGTATGACGAACAGTATTAAAAAACCTGAAAGAAATCGTCAATTTTTTTTCAAACAAGGCCGTGCGTTTCTCTTATGCTTATATGTATTAATATGCGTGCCTCCGAAATGGCGACAGTTAAAGTCCTCAGTACCTGGGAAGTGGAAACTTTTCAAATGTCATCTTTCCTCTCCACTCAAACCAATCCCGAATAAACGCATCGTCGTCGTCTCAAGTGGAAGTTGTTCGCCATCTATAGCGGCTTGTCGTCTGTGGAAAATGTCAGCCGACGTCCGGCAGATGAAAAACTCGACACATTTTACAGTATCGTTACAGACACCTGGAGCTCCTTCCCCGCATTTCTCTGTTACATTGACTACATCACTGGGCAGAGTATTTCACATTGATCTTTTCTTGTAAACGAACAAGTAATGTTCCTTCTTCTTTTTCTTCTTCTTCTTCTTTGGGTCATGTCCCTTCACAACCTGGACGATCATGGCTCTTCACAACTTCCTATCCTTTGTAGATCTTAGTAATGTTTGTCTTTTTTACTATCCCTTCTAATCTATTCATTTACGAAAACTTGTTAAATAAGATATTCGATGTTTCCCACTGTCCCTCTTACCTTAAAAATGTCCTGTGAGTGTCAAATCTTCCAAGTACTCTTTCCTCATTATGTGTTCCAGAAATTTCAGCTGTCACTTTCTTATCTTAAATTAATCAAGTTTGTCAGATTAATCTTGATGTATTTAATCAGCCTATAAAACTGCTAAATTTCTCTTGTCAGTTTAACACTTATTTACGGCATTTATTGATCTCATTTTTCTGTCTTTGTATCTATCTCAACTTATATATACCGTTGTAAAGATGGATTGTTTTTTTTTTGTTTCCGAAATATGGAGTGAGTATTTTGTTTTATATGGTAAAGAGAGAAATGCCTAGTTCAATCCTCAGATACGCCAATGGTTCAGAGCATAGTATGGCATAATGGCTGAAATAAAATAACAGATTCGGTTAAAAAGCCTGATAATCTTCGGAAAACTTTTGAAAAAGACCATTACGTCTTCTTCTTTGTGCCGTGTACTTTTAGGACTTGAACGAAAAGCACTCCTCCACAGCCGGTCATGTAATAACACTTTTCCTCTTTCAGAAACATAGACACTCGGTTTGGTTTGGTTTGGTTTATTTTGTATTACGGCATATCAGCAGTAATGGGTTATTTAATATCGACAATATTTTTAGGATAGGTTCGTATGAAAAGAATACGTATTCTTTGTAAGAAATCAGTTTGTCGATCAGGTTTCATTAATGTATTTTTATAATGAGTGTTTTCTTGTCGAGAGTCAAATGTATTGCTGGTAAGTTTGTTTTTTTGGGGGTTTTTTTTTCGAAAATTTGTTGCTGGTATTTTTACTATAAAAATCTATTTTTATACTTTCATAGTGTTTTGACCCCAGTTTGGGGGTTAACTATTTTCCCATAGCTGGTATCCCTAACAGGTGCTACCACCCCGGGTCACGGTGGACCAGAGAACGACAGCAATTTGGAGGTGGTTTCACACTCCTCAAAACCTCCCAATCAGAAACCTTGCTGTCGGAAGTGTTTTATTGCCATACCCAGAACGAATAAACACTTGAACTCTACTGTTAACGATAGACGTACCTTTTCCGCAGTCAAACATTTATTATTTTATTATTTCAGTTTTTGCTTTCATTTCTACATCGTTTGGTTGAAAAGATACTGGGTGTTATAGATACCTCCACGGTTGATATACATTCTACATCTCTTGCATAGCACGCAAGCAGACATTGTATTTGAAACTTCGTTGACATTACTCGGTTTGTATAAAGGTAACAAAATATCAATATCATCCACGTAATTTCCTTCAAAAATTGAAAGAGAAGAAGAACACGTTATTATTACATCTACTAATAGATGTGTCTTCTCTACGAATTTATTCAGCCTTTGCAACTTTGAGTGGGAAATTCAATCAAGATTTATTATCCGTGGGCGTAATCTTAACAAGATAGATACGCAGAGGACACTGAGTTGACACCTGGCACGGAAATAAAACTATAGAAGCTTCTAGACAAGGTAGTAAAGGAAAGTGAGAAGAAAGAGCTAACCTTAAATTGACAGAATGTATGATAATCAGCAACAGAAAAGGCCCAAGATATGAATTACGAATTGGATATGTCAACATCAAAAAAGTACAGAAATTCAAATATTTGCGAAGTGTTTCAACAGAGGATGGAAAACGCGACACCGAAATCCGAACGCACATCAGATTAGCGAAAAATGCATTCCAAAAGCTAAACAAAGTATGAAGAAACGGGAAAATTTCGTTAGAAGCAAAGAAAAGAGTAATGAATTGCTATGTGATAGCAATCCTCTTGTATTAACAGTGAATGCTGGACAATCTCGTCACAGATGAAGAGGAAACGGGAAGCAACAGAAATGTGGATCTACAGGTGGATACCATAAGCTTACAAATTGGAAATATCAACATTACACAAGTACAGAGTCTGGGAAGTGTGTTGACAGAAAATGTGACAAAGAAATGTAAAAGCAAGTTGGAATAATAAAAGATGCCTTCCAAAAGCTAAAGAAAATACTAAGAAACGGCAAAAATTCATTAGAAACAAAGAAACAAAGAAAAGGCTGCTGAACTATTAAGTAATTGTCATCCGTCTATATGACATTGAATGCTCGACAATTTCCTTGCAGGCGAAAAGGAAACTGCTGGAAACAGGGATGTTGTTCTACAGAAGTATACCGAGAATTCCATGGACGAAGCGCGTAAGCAACGAAGAAGTTTTAAAGTTCTTGAATGAATGGCGGAACGGGTACAGGTAAAAAGGCAAACTTTAGTAAGAGCTACAAATATAGGAAGTTGTAGAGGGACATGATCGCCCATGTCTTGAAGGGATACGGCACAAATAAGCGTTAATAAACAAATGAAGCGTAAGAAAGACACAGAAAATATTATACAATCCCAAAAATATGAACAAAGACATGGCTTCAAGTAATCACTTAAAGCCTGTACATTGAAAAAAAAACTCGCCAACATCTACCACAAATCAATGCAAACAAACAAATAAAATTTATTTTCTCACCTAAAATCTCAAACAAGAAGTAGTTGAATCGTGCAGTGGCCATGACATTTAGAAACATATAAATTTTTAGATTTCACTGGAAGATCTTTTTTCTACAATATAAGGAAAGATTTATGGGATTATCTTCCCTAGATAATAGTTTTTAATTACGGAATAAGCGCTCCTGGTTGAGAGATACACGCCTTGCAATTTTGGAAAGCCTCGTTCTCTTTCGTCGCAAACCAACAAAGTGTGTACACACTTTTATCTCCCGACATAACATCTAACCAATTCTTTCCGGTAAAGTATTATACCACCACGTACTGCCTTCTTTTTTATATGCTGTGTCCTTCCAGGACGTAGGCGATCATGGCTTTCCACTTCCCCGTATCTCTTGTAGCTCTCAATATATTTTATCTCTTTGCTACTTCTCCCAGACCCTGTTCTGTCATTCACTTGCTTAAGCCCGCTAGATATGTCACGCGTTGCTTTCCTCTTGACTCTTCTTTCCCTTAATCCGCCTTGTGAGTATCAGATTCTCGAAGCCTTCCTTTCTCATTACGTGTCCCAGAAATTTTAGCTACCTCTTCTTCCTTTCCAAAACCTCATTGTTAGCATCCTTCTGTAGAACCATACCTCCGTTGCCTCGAGTCTCTTCTTCATCTTTGAAGAGGCCGTGCAACATTCGCTGCCGTAAAGGACGGCAGATAAATCGTAGAAGTTCAGTACTCCTTTATTCAATACCAATGAAATCCACCTTTCTAGTAATACTCTGCCAAGCTTTTTAAATGCGTCATTGGCCATCCCAATATGTCTTTGAATCTCAGTGTCGCACTATCCATCCTCTGTCAGAACACTTCCCAGATATTTAAATTTCCGTATTTATTGTCCTCGACCTGTAAATCTCATTTCGGGCTCATCGTTTTACTGATGACCAAGCATTCTGTCTTCTTGTAGTTTATGCTTAGTCCCTTCTTCTAGCTCTCCTTCGCTACCTTCTGCAGGTTTTGTAATTTCCTTTCCGTGTCTGCTATCAGCACTATGTCATCTGTGTATCTTATGTTGTTAAGATGTGGCCGCCAATGATGAATTCTGATGGGATTTCCAGTTCATACAGAATAGCCTAGCTGTACACGTTGAATAATTTCGGTATTAAAAAATTCTACCACTCTCCGAAACCATAATTATAAGAACATTTTCTCACGTATATATTTCCCAACGGCTAACTTTACTTGGATGTAAATAAATCCTTCTTCTTTTAACCCTTTTGTCTGCATTTTTTATTCGGAACTAAATTATTTTAGTTCAATTTCACTCGTCAGCTAACAATGATTTCCACTGGGGTCAAATAGTAGTAATCCTTATATTATACTTATACAATAACGAGGTGCACCTCTCACAACAGATAGATAGATAGATAGATAGATAGATAGATAGATAGATAGATAGATAGATAGATAGAATGACCAGACTAAGATATATATAGACATGAACAGACTGAGAAATATATATGAGGTGATTAAGATAGATAGATAGATAGATAGATATATAGATAGATAGATAGATAGATAGATAGATAGATAGATAGATAGATAGATAGACTTGGTTTTTACAAATGAGAAAACGACAAATATTTCAGGAATTTCCCACTTCATGATTGGCAGAAAGACGTTTAATAAGTTACAGCAATCTGTCATATGGCAGATAGATATAACTTTAGATAATTATATCCCCTAAGGACATAGATAGATAGAAAAAGCTGAGATAGATAGATAGATAGATAGATAGATAGATAGATAGATAGATAGATAGATAGATAGATAGATGAACCCAGGCACACGTACACACACACACTCACAGACATTGATATAATTACACATACATTCAAACACACACACGCATACACACACACACACACACACACACACACACATATATATATATATATATATATACGTTTATATATATATATACATATACACACACACATATATATATATATACATATATATATATATATATGCATAGGCGCCTCATCATGATGTAATCTTCAACAACCTGGTCTTGTACAACATTAGTAATGAGTTTACTCTTGTATACATATATAGTTATTATATATGTAATAAATTTACTAATTTAAAAATATGGTTTCATTGCTACACAGGAATTACCATGTTTCAAAAACATAAACTAAAAACTTCAAATTTAATTATGGAATGAAATTAAAATCATAGTACTGTTTCATTACGATTGCGTCTAGCATGAAACAGCCATATATATATATATTAATATATATATATATATATATATATATATATATATATATATATATATATATATATATATATACACGTGGAATTAATGTAGGCTGGCAACCTTGACTGAACAGACATCAATATATAAATTATAAAGAAAAACAGCTGTAAATATCAGAACAAAAGGAGAAAAATAAGAACCGGAAATGCATGAAGATTAAAACAACGTTGATTACAGAGAGAAGCAAGCCTTATAAATGCTTAGAGTTCAGTCAGTCAGTCAGTCAGTCAGTGTCTCCGCTCTTAGCTGAAAATGTCACAATTTTATGATCTTAATTTTTTGAAAACTGTCAGTTTATAAAATGTCTTTCGCCTTTAACGGTTTGTAGTTCGGTCAGTGCATATGTCAACCTTTCTCTGGCAGTCGAGAACACCATCTTTTATATATATTTTGGGGGGGATCACGTGATCAAATGATGGAAGTTCTGAGGGGACATTTTGTCTGAAATTTCATAAAAGCCATTAGCGATTTAGAGACGGTTCATATAAAATGATGATGAAATAGAAATTATGCAAAATACTGGATCCGAATCAAATATGGAGATAAAAAAAAATTGGATAAACAAGCTTCCTAATTGGTGGACTCGCCAACTAGATGGACAGATGTTAGGTTAACAGACGGTGAGATAAATAGGAGGAAAAGTGACTTTTTGATAGATAGATAGATAGATAGATAGATAGATAGATAGATAGATAGATAGATTCTTTTATAGATTCTTTTATAGATAATAGACTTACCTATAGAAAAAAAATCAGATTTTCAAGACATGAAATACACATACTTCTAACGCTAATGTTTCAATCCGACAAAATTTGCCCGCAATCAAATTCTTATTCTTCTTTTATTTGCCTTGTCCCTTCTGGATGTAGGCGATCATGGCCCTCCACATCTTCCTGTTCCTTGTAGCTCTTAATAAGTTTTGTCTTTTTGCTATTTCTCCTGTTCTACCATCCAGTTACTCAAGCCCATGAATGTATGTTACGCGCTGCTTTTCTCTGTCCCTTTTTCCCTCAATCTGTCCTATGAGTATCAGATTTTCCAAGCCCTCCTTCCTCATTACGTTCCGTATAAATTTCACCTGTCTCATCCTGGTGTTAAGTATAAGTTTCCTTTATGTTTCCATTTTCTCTAAAACCCCGTCGTTGCTTACATATTCGGTCCATGGTATCTTCAGCGTCTTTCTGTAGAACAAGATTTCTTTTGCTTCAAATTTCTTCGCCATCTTTGAGGAGATTGTCATATAGAAGGACAGTTATCACATAACAGTTCAGAACTCTTTTCTTTATTTCTAACGAAGTTTTTTGGACATCGAATATTCTGAATTTTAACTGGATTCAAGGATCGACTTGTTTTTCTCGACAAAACGATCATGACTGAGCTTGATCGGGTACGTAATCACTATTATGGGACACTTGGTGTGGAACAAAGTTACTTGGAATATACTACAAGACAATCTTTCTGATTAGTACTCTTCATTAAGTCTCCATATAGTCGATTCAAAATCGTCAGTTTAATTTGTTTTTCACGTATGGCGTACTAACATACTTCATTTTTGGCTGTTAAACTATATTACTAATTTGAGCTTCAATTGAAATCAAATGTCTTGATGTAATAGTGTTACTTAGCGGCACCCATCCCTTCTCGATAGATAGGACAGGTTGCACAAAGTTATAAAGTGCCAGCAAGAGAGAGTAATTCCTGATCGAACCTACTGTGAAAGGTGGGTTCGTGACTTTCCAAAAAGTGTAACTAAGAATTAAAAATAAAAAACTTCAGCTTGAATTTGAACTCGGTTTGTCGATTTCATTTTTTTACTCGAGTGAACTTTAAAGCAAGGTTTCCCAAACTGAGGTACATGTATCCCAAGAGGCACCATATTATAATTCTGCCAGTTCTTTAATTATTTCGTTCGTTAACACGTATTCTACGCCCTGTCAACCCCTCGTAAATAATGGACTATTCCGTTTTGATCGCGTGGAAAGATAGAAAAGACATATAAGAGATAATGTTTGATTTCATTAAGAAAGAAAGAAAAAGTGATTACGCTTTCATGTGTTTATTTTCTGCTTCAGTGAAATGAAAAATCTTGTCAATTTTAAAAATCTTCATTTGTACCCTCTTACTTCTTTTAATAATGACCTGCATTCATGCTTATGATTGTTATTACAATATTTGGCTAAAGTTGTTAAGCTCAAATATTTAACGATACAATAGGCTAATTTCCATGGGTATTTGTTAGTCGTGCATTGATTGACAGATTGATTTGTTTTTTACGGCTTATCGACCTCGTGAAGGTTATTTAAAGCCAGAAAATATTTTAGATTGTAAAAATTTTTTTGAGATAAGAATGATTTAACTAATATAACTTGTACTAATTAACCAATAACTTGAAGGTGAGGAGGTGGATTTATGCTTTTCCCAAGGTTATTTGCGCGTAAATGAATATAATGAACCCGGCTTGAATTCGAACTCGACTCTTCAGTTTCCAATTCCAGCCCGTTATACTACCAGCAACATCCAAGCTTGCAAACGGTCACCCAACTAGATGCTTACCAGGCCTGTCATTGATTAACTTCGGTGATCTTACGAGAAGCGGTGGTTTCAACATCATAAGTAATCTGTAAGTCCAGTATAGCCGTAAAACTCGCAATAATCTTATTTGTACATAAATATTGTGATACATCAGAAAACACAAATAGGAAAATCGGTTACTGATAGTTTTTGTAATTCTCAGTTGTTCATGTTTTGCATGCAAAAAGATCTCGGAGAACTCTAGTATGGCGAATCTGCATTTTCTAAGAAAAAAAAAACGAGACAATTTTTTTTTCCTTTTTTTTTATTCCGAATTTGAAACTCGCACAAACGGCCTTCTGAACCTGCAATTCGATTACTGCTGTTATTTCTCTCAACAGGATTTTGTGAGTCAACATTTTTAACGCTGCAAAGGATTACATCAAATCACGGATCAAATCACGGATCAAATCTCGAAACGCATGAACATGATCTTCTTTGCGCAATTGCTGAAGTTTCATATTAATGAATTCGTTGCTTTAATAAAATAAAAATAAAAATATTTTTTTAAAAATCCACAAAACAAAAAAAAACGGTCTCAACTTGCTCTCACTCTAAGACTCGCATATTCAAAGAATTTTTCAATGAGAGTTGGAAAAGGAATTTTTAAGAATAGTTGCCAAACTTTCACGAATAATTAAATAGGGAGATTTAATGACGTAAATATAATCTTTTCAATCTTTTATCCTTAATTAATATTGTCTGATGACCCCTTATGGCATGACAGTGCCAGTCTCCAAGCAGTGTTGATTTTTATGCCCACTACCCTTATATCTGAAATCGCACTGACACTAATACAATTGAGTACATTTCACTAGTAAATAGCAATTCTATTTTAAACACACACACACACACACACACACACACACACACACATATATATATATATATATATATATATATATATATATATATATATATATATATAATGAAATTGACGAGTCGGACAATTATTTTAATACATTTTTTGTTTATACGTTATTTTTATAGATACAAATATTTAAGTAAATGCTCTGTTTATAATAAACAGTACTAAAAACATTTACCGGCCTAAATGTCCGAGAAATCTCAAAGAAAATATGTCATTTGACAGGAATCGAACCTGTATCTTACACAGAACCGCTATATAGCCTGACATGCTATACTATTTAGTTTCAGAGGAAGCGTCTGGATAGCAAGGTTAAATCATGGGAAGTTTGTAGTTCAAAAACAGTAATTTTACCTTGCTAACCAGACGCTTCCTCTGAAACTAAATGGTATAGCACGTCAGGCTATATGGCGGTTTCATGTAGGATACAGATTCTTGTTGGAGGGCATTTATTTTCTTCGAGATTTTTCGAACATTCAGGCCCGTAAATGTTGTTAATACTATTTATTATAAACATAGCATTTGTTTAAATATTTGTATCTATAAAAATAACGTATGAACAAAAAATACATAGACACACACACACACATACACACACACACACACACACACACATATATATATATATATATATATATATATATATATATATATATATATATATATATATATATATAGAAGCTTGTCGATGAAATCATCGATATAATCCTTAACTCTCATCCATCAAACCTAATATTCCCAAAACTTTATTGTATGCCTGCACAACTAAAGCCCAATTCTACGACCATAATGGCAACTAACGATAATCAATGTGGATATAGAAATCAACACTGCATAGAGATTGTCAGACATGATCTGATGCAAAGTTGATTTTATGTCTACACAACTTAAATGTACAACTTTTCTCCCATAAATATTGTTATGGTCCGGTTCCTTGTACCACGGTGATAGTCCAAGGTAGAACAGATAAAGAAGAACTCGAACACGGATATGGAATAACGCAGATATATTATAAACAGGAATATATACAGAGAAGTCAAAAGTGTCAGTACGAACAATCAGGTTTAGTAGGGAGAACAATGTAGTATCGACCAGTATCACTATTCCAATGTCTTGTAGTAATTGTCTGAACGCGACTCTGTTTCGGACTGCCTCTGACTCGACTGACTGACTCGCTCGCTCTGACTGACAGATTCCTGACGGACCTCACTCCAGACTTCAGACTGAACAGTATTTAGTCACCCCCGCCACGAGGGCATCATCTGGCACAAGGCCGGTTTAACGTAGGATCTCCGAACCCCTGGGATCTCCGAGCCCGTGGGCTCGGCCAAAAATATGCCTTTTGAACCCGTATAAACGGGTTCAGGGTCGGTTTTACCTCCCCGAAAGAGACTCTGTCCTTCGGCGTAGCCTCGTTCGGGTTCCTCCCCGCCCGAAGGCAGAGAGTTCAACCGATCAGCCGGTCTCTGCTTCCTCTTGAGGCGCAGTATTTATTACGTATGGAATAGTCCATTATGTTATTATGGGTAAGGTCCCATAACATATATAACGTTACTTATACCAGTTATATACCATGCGTGATACGATCATGTATCTTTCGATACATACCTGACGAGGCAGATTTTTTCCCGCATTATTTCTTTCTACAGTAGACCAGTTTTCATCTAAGGCTATAGAACCCGATCTGTCATGCTATTTACCCATAGCTGGAGGGAGAAGAAGTGGATTCATACCTTTCCCAAGGGTATTAGCACGTAATTTGACTGGAATTCGAACTCGGCTCTCCGAACCGCTATCCATTACACCACCGTGCCTCCTATAACGACTTAATTTTAAACAATGTCTGTGTGCGTGTGTTACTTCGCGTGTATTACTAATTATACCAGCATGCACTACGCACACACATAGACATATACACAATTAGATATAAAAACACAGTCCACCACATAAAGAAAAGTTAATTCTCTCTCTCTCTCTCTCTCTCTCTCTCTCTCTCTCTCTCATACACGCACACACACATAGACTTTGTCTACGTGTGACTTTGCATGTGAATATCTAATGTATATGCATATGTCTGTGTCGTGCATGAGTGACTTACATGTGTTTGTGACATTTACATCTCTGAATTCAAAAACCGTGAAGAAGTCGACGGGAAACCGCACCACAGTTTCCCAAGGCATTACACATATAAAAGGAAAGGAAACTGTGGAGAGCCTTGATCGCCTTCGTACTGAGGGGCATAGCATTTAAATAATAAAAAAAAATAGCATTTAAATAATAAAAAGACTTATAACATTTAAATAATAAAAAAGACTTATAACGTGACCGAGCGGGTCACGGGATTGTCTAGAATACTAATAACAGTCTAATAATTTTTTAGCGACCTATAAGTAGCTGAAACGGTGCAATGGAGTCAGACGTTAAGAAAACGCTACCTTCTTCCTCTGTGTTTAGTGTTCCTTCAGGGCGTGAGTGATCATGGCTCTCCACAGACTCCTATCCCTCTTGGTTCTTAACAGCGTTTCTTCCTTTGCCAAGATTCCTGCCCACCCACCTCATTCCGCCATCCATTCATACAATCATGTCACGTAGACTGCCGACTACCTCCCCTTATCTCTCTTGCTGTAGATTTTGACATCTCTAATTCGTAGCTTGTATTTATTTTTTTAATCATCCACCAATGCAAATTATCTATTCAAAAATATACACTTCTTAACAAAGAAATACTAAATGTGTATCGGAAAGTTTCAGATTCAACAAATTTTAAAACCTTGCTTTAGTGTAATTTGAACATCAAGTGACTTAACTGTATTCACTATCTCGTCCTGGTTAAGACGATAAACTACGTTTGACAGCAAGGCCTCTGATCAGGAGGTTTTGAGGAGTGTGGAACCACCTCTTAATTGCTGGTGTTCCCAGGTCCACTCTGACCCAGGGTGGTAACACCTGTTAGGGTCTCAGCTATAGGTAAATGATTAACCCCTCCCCAAACTAGGGTCAAAGCACTATGAAAGTGTAAAAATAGGTTTTAATACCAGAAATACTTTGTAAAAATTATTACCAGCAATATATTTTTGAAAAAAAAATATTACCAGCAATACATTTTTTTAAAATATTACCAGTGATACATTTTTGGAGAAAAAAATATTACCAGAAATAGATTTTTGAAGGAAATAAATATTACCGGCAGTACATTTTTGAAGGAAAATATTACCAGCAATAAAAATTGTCAGTATTAAATAACCCATTGTGGTTGATATGCTGTAAAATAAACCAAACCAAACCAAACGGAGATATCACACTTGGACACCCGGAAAAATGATTTCTGTGGGCTATAGCGACTGAACAGACCGGTGTGAACCAAATTGAAGATTGTAGTTTCACTTGGCATTTCCGAAAAAGTATAAAAGCATCGATGCTGGCTTTAACCCAAGAAGAAACTTTCGTGGCACAATTCTCAATAGGAAGGTTAGGAATATCAATTCAAGAGGTATCTCGAAGAAAGTGAAACGTCCTGGATATGACGATAAACTACATCCGGCAGCAAGGCCTCTGATCGGAAGGTTTTTGCGGAACGTGGGACCACCTCTTAATTGCTGTTGTTCCTATATTCATGCTGACCCGGGGTGGTAGCACCTGTTAGGTTTCACCGATGGGCAAACAGTTAACCCCCAGACGAGGGTGAAAACACTACAAACATTTTTATAGTAAAAATACCAGCAATACATTTTCATAGTAAAAAGATTACCAGCAATACATTTTAGTAAAAAATTTGAAAAAATAAAATCTACCAGTAATGCATTGTTTTTAAACAAAAATTCCCAGCTGTACATTTTCATAAAAGAAAATAATTAAGGCTTACAAGAAAATTAACTTTCAGCATTAAATGAATCTTAAGAGGTTCATACGACACTAAACAAACAAGGAAGTCCCGAAATGAATCCTAATCGGTACGCTGGCAACAAAAAAGAAATCTTGTGAATAGCAGTTGTTTTTTTTGGGGGGGGAGTGTAATAGACGACTAAATAAATAGAAGAAATATTAAAATTTGAATCATGAAATAGGATCTACTTCATGATCCAAATTGTCAAGAGGACAGAGTTGCAATGCTTGTTAAGAGCTAGCAAAAGAGGTAAGGAACAAATCAATTAAAACAGCATGTTGATCAGATGCTTTGAATATTTGGTCTGGTGCTACTGCTATATATTTAGGGATCCTTGCTAAAATACAAAGAAGAATCTGCATTGTTATTGGTCCTGACCTTGCATCTTGGCTTCAGTCAATTTCCCACGGCCGTAAGGTAGATTCCGTGTACCTTTTCTGTAAATACATTCATGGTAACTGTTCTGATGAACTTACCTCTATGGTACCTAGATTTTATGGAATTTAAGCGCAGTACTAGATTGGCAGCAATATCCCATCATTTTACAGTCGAAATAGCTAAATGCAACCCTAAGTCCTATGCTAACAGTTTATTTTCTCGCATTCTTATTTGTGGGACTGGCTTTCCAGTCAAGTTTGATCTTCAAAAATTTAAACGCAATGTCAATCGTTATCTTCTGTATTCTTAATTCCTTTTCTTTTATTGTTCTCTCTCTTCAATTATGTTTTTTCTTGTATCTTTTCACACTCAGTTACCCCACTCGCGTCGTCTTAGTGGCTTTGTTGTCTTACTTAGGGTGAAATGATTAAAGAAAAGATTACCTACGTTTTTGCAGTGATAATTGAGTGTGATTATGAAAATGCCCTGAGACGAAGGTGCAGACGACAACAGTCAGCATGTTAAAAAAGGCGGGGGCATAAATATGAAAGAAACCCGGACAAAAAATTAATCAATATCTTTCAAGTGGTATTTTTTCACGAGCAGCCTCATATGTCGGTCCCCTTTTTCGACGTTCAGTGATATTATGTAGAAGTAATCATGTGCTTAACTGTTAAAGAGTTGACATTGTGGGTCACAGTGACCCATACAGTCACACCAAAAAAAAAAAGAAAGAAAGAATAAAAGAATGCTTGGTTCTTCTGACAGTGAAAGTAATTCCCTACGTGCACACTTCACACATTCGGAAACAAACGAACGAACAAAGGAAAAGGCAAAATGAAATGACAAAAAAAATAGAAACGTCTAAGAAAGGATAAGCATTAAAAAAAATTATTTAATCAACTTGATAATATTAAGAAAAGAAAAAGTAAAGAAATTAACAAACAAAGATAAGAAGAAGCAATAAAAAGACTGGAAAATAATAGATTAAATCGGACAATGAACAAAAAGGAAGAAATCATTTTCTTTTCTTTTTCTTTTGTCTTGAAGGATGAAATAAATAAGGAAAGCAAAAGAAAAAAATACCAGAAAAAAATTCAGTCAGTTCAAAGGAAGAAAGAATGAGTTTGACAAATAACAATAAAAAAATGGAAAAATGAGGAAAAGACAAAAGATAATGATAATAAAGAGAAAAGAGAATATAATAAAGAGAGAGAAAACGACAATAAAAAGTGAAAAAGAGACTATGAGAGAAAGAAAAAAGAAACGATCAAAGAAAGAAAGAATTCGATGAAAGACAATAAAAAAGTGAAAGAAAGAGAAAATCGGGAAAAGAAAGAGGCAATAAAAATAAGGAAAAATTGAAAGAGGAAAACAGAAAGGAAAAAAATAAAGGTAGAAAGAAAGGTAGAAAGAAAGAAAGGTAGAAAGAAAGAATTCGACGAAAGACAATAACACAGTAACAAATAAAAATGAAGTAAAGAAAGAGATAATAAATGAAGGAAAAGGAGAGTAAAATAAAGAGAGAGAAAACAAAAACAGGAAATAAAAAAGAGAAAGAGAAACAATAAAAGAAAGAAATAAAGAGAAGCCATGAAAGAAAAACCAAACAAAATAGAGAGTAAAAAAATGAATTAAAATAAAGTGAATGAAATAATGAAAGAAAAATAAATTTTAAAAATATACGAATAAAAAAAGAGAGAGAGAATCAATAAAAGTGAAATCAAACATATTCTTTAATTCAAGTATAAAATCTGGACCTGCAATTGCAGCTCTAAATAATTATTGTATTAGTAACTTTGGTTTGGTCGTGTTTATAAAACCCAATCTTCATATTTCTAAGCATTCTAAACGTGATGCATTCATAAATAGAATTGAATCTGACAAATTTGCGTATGACTTACGTATGACTTTTTTTAAGCGTTTCACCTCAAGCAAGGCGGGAAGCCACTAGGACGCAAGGGGTTACAGACGATTGGGAGCAAGATCAGATAGGAGTGATAGAGGAAAGGATGAGAAAGATAGTGGATACATCAAGACAACTGGAGGTTTCGATTGACATTACATTTGAATATTTGGAGATTATAGCTCTCAAGGAAACTGGAATAGGGAAGGGAGTTCCACGGGCGAGAGGTGAGAGATATGAAGCTATTGGAGTAGAAGAGACAGCTACATTTAATAGTTTCGACAGTGAAAAGGTGAGAGTGGGGTGCCAGCCTCGTAGGGCGCTTGAATTCGTGAAGTCTGGGAACCAGCGAATGCAGCTCCTCGGAGCAATTACCATGAAAGTATTTGTAAAAAAGACAGAGAGAGGCGACGGCGTGTCTGTGGGAGAGCGACTGTAGACGAGATGCCAGAACAGGGCCAATTATATTGCATATCCGCCTGTGGATCTTATCAAGAACCCCGAGCAAACAGAAGGGGCTCCAGACCATATATGGCAGCAATACTCCATGCAAGGACGAATTGTTGATTTGTAGATCTGAAGGATCGATTCCTGGCGCGGCACAGGGAGACAACTTTCCTTGCGGTGTACGAAGCAATTGACTCAATGTATTTGTTCCATCTCAGGTCAGCAGTCAATGTGAGACCAAGCAGCCGCAGAGAGGTGCTCTCGAGATGCTGAGCGTCAGACATTCTAATGGGGGGGGGCAGGGAAGGATCTCTGTGGTGATTAATAGAGAGCAGTTTTGTTTTTGAGGCATTAAAGTTGACCAGTCAATTCTTGCCCCAGTTCACAACCGATTAGAGGTCCATTTCGAGACGTACGGCCAGGTTAGTTTTGTCAGCGACACTAGATTTGTTTTTGAGGCAGGAGTAAATTGTGGTGTCATCCGCGGAGATGCCAACTTGGGAATTTATGGCGTCAGGAAGGTCATTTATGTAGATAAGGAATAGAGTGAGGCTTAGGATGGAGCCTTGAGGAACACCTGCGTTCGTGGGATAGGAACTACTTCATAACTACGTAAAAATAATTTTATATTCTTATAAATCAATGGAACTAACGATATATAATAATATTAACATCGTGCGGCAAGAAGTCAAATATATAATGAGGTAAATTGGAGTAGAATGATTTTGCTACGCCAATCATTCAAGTGAGGAGAGTCTACTTGTCAACCTACGTTAAAAATCAATAGCCGAGATTTTAGATTTTACCATGTATCGAATACCAACCTCTATTATTATTCTTCTTCTTCTTCTTCTTCTTCTTCTTCTTCTTCTTCTTCTTCTTTGTACCGTGTCCCTTCGGCACCCGACAATTTCATGTGTTTCATAAATTTAGTTTTTGTTATAGCCCCTAAATCTTGTTCTGTCATCCATTTACTCAGTCGCGCTAAGTAGGTTATGTGTTGTTTTCTTCTGTCCCTCTTGCCTTCAATCTGTCATAACTGTCTCTTCTTGATGTTAAGTATAGATATCGATTTTGTTTCCATTTTTATCTAAAACTTCGTCGCAGGTTAGGTTCATGGTATTCTCAGCATCCTTCTGTAGAACCACATTTACGTCACACGTAAAAAGATTGAACAGCATTATAGGAGGACTGATATTACGTTACAGTTTAGTACTCTTTTCTTTGTTTCTAACGGTTTTTTCCTTCTGTTTCTTAATATTTTGCTTAGCTTTTGGAAGGCACCTTTCACTATCCCAGTTCGTGCGCCTTCAGATTTCAATGTCACACAGCAATTTGTCAAGTGGTTGAATACATCTGTCAAGTAACTACAGAAGTCTATGTTTATACGAGCAGTTTTATTTGTTTACTGAAAATAAAATGAAACCTACTTTGAAAATTTTAATTTTTGTAACTTAGTTTTTTTTTGTTTTTTTTTAATACAGGCATTTTAATTCGATTTTTCAAAATAAAACCTTTTCTTTATTTTTATTCATCCATTAAAAAGCAGACGATCCGGCAAGACAATATACAGGGTGTACCCCAGAAATTGAAATCATTTATAATGTGAATATCTTATTTACTTATCAAAATTCAAACAAGATATTCAAAGTGATGTAGATTTTATAATCGATTTTACAAAGCTTCACAAATGTCCATTATGCACACCACCTGTGTGACACGACACACGTCAAGTCAGTTGTCCAGCTCCTGCCAAACACGTTGTAGCATGCCTTGGGTAACATTATCCAACAATGAGAATCTATCAGGAAGATGGATCGGGCGTGTCAATTATAATGACAATGTGCTGTTGAAATGGCCACCACATTCACCTGACTTGACTCCTTGTGATTTCTTTCTATCGGGTTATGTGAAAGGACAGGTCTATATCCCCAACATTCTATAAGCCTCGAGGGAATTAAGCAGAGAATCACTGAGGCACTGAAGAATGTTACGCTAGACGTGCTACAGAGTGTTTGGCAAGAGCTGGACTACCGATTTGTTGTATGTCGTGTCACAGGTGGTGCGCATATTGAACATTTATGAATTATAAAATCTACATCCCTTTGAATATCTTGTTTAAATTTTAATACATGAATCTTTTATTTTCAACATTTCGTTTGCCTGGGATATGTAGTTACTCCAATATTCACTTTTTAAGTGATGTCATTTTTTTGGGGGGGGGAGACACCCGGTATAACAAAGAAATTAAGAACTGAATGTTGTATCTGTGGCAAGCTATAATTAGCTAGAAGTATTCATTACTATTTCTCTAGCAGTTTAATCTTCAATGTCAGGACTAGTTTAGCCACCATCTGTATCGACTGAGATTTGCATATGAATACAATATCTATATTATTCTCAAATGTGTACTTGAAAAAACCGCGGTACTAATAATGTGCTAGTTCCGACAGTACCGATGGACTGTTATCCTCTATTATAATGTTAAAGCTGTAAAATAACTTAGTAAACCATTACTAGCGCAAGGTGTTCGATATTTATTTGAGTACACTGCACTAATTACTAATATTTTCATAACTATGTGGGAATCTCGCCGATAAGTAATACTGAGCAAGTATTGTCAGCCGTCACGTCACGTGTACCGTTATCCCTTAGGATCTTAGAAACATCGCATGTACTACAGTCGCTGTAGCAATGGGTGTGTCCTAAGCAAGATAATCTGACGAAGCCCATCCTTCTCTAGGCTGGTTTTCAATTCAGTGTTGTTGCTCTTAGGTTGGTTGTCCTACAAGTCTGTTCGCCTATTTAACCCATAGCTGGATTCAGGCATTTCACGAGTGTATTAGCGGGATGTGAATGAATCGGAATCAAAGGGAATTTGAACTCGGATCGCTGTTTTCACTTTCTGCACCGCGCATACCAATGTTGAAGTGAAGTAAATTGTTGTAATGATCAAACTCATAAATTTAATGCCTTACTTAGATCAGGTCGCTAACCCCTAACACACGACTTAGTATCATTTTAATTAAATTTAAGTTTTAAGGAAAATGGAAGCAAAAAAAGATACTTAGAATCAGAAATGATTGATTTTTACGGTTTATCAACCCTTTGCGTTATATGAAGACGAAGCATATTTCGGATTGTAAGAATAATTCTTTCTTTTCTTTTTTTTTTTTGCGAGTTGATATTGCATTCACATTTTTATGAGAATAACAATTTTTCCAGATACAAGCCCTACTATTTGAAAGAGGAGGTGAATTTCTGCCATTTACAAAGGCATTTGCGCGTAAATGAATGTAACGAATCTCATTCTGATCCGCTATCTATTACTCCATATGCACATTTACATTTAGAATCAGAAAGAGTCAGGTGAAATTTCTTTGACATAATGAGGAAAGAAGGCTTAGAAAATTTGATACTCCAATGACATATTGAAGGCAAAGAGGACAGAGGGAAACAGCGAGTAACCTATCTGACAAGCTTGTGTAAATTGATGGCAGAACAGGGATTGCGAAAGATAGTTTTTTAAAAGCCACTGCTAAGAGCTGTAAAAGACAGGAAGTTGTGGCGAGCCATGATTTCCTACTTCCAGAAGAGACACAGAATATAAAATAATAAAAAATAAAGTTTGGCACAGGGCTACAAATTTTGGACGCCTAGTGAGGATTGAACAAACTATTTCTGTTCA
This sequence comes from Acanthosepion pharaonis, assembly GCA_903632075.3. NCBI lineage: Eukaryota > Metazoa > Mollusca > Cephalopoda > Sepiida > Sepiidae > Acanthosepion > Acanthosepion pharaonis. Next base: position 5,710,178 of record CAHIKZ030004979.1, on the reverse strand, counting down.
GCTACATAAACTTGTTAACCATTACCCCAACAGCAAACCGCCCACAAGAAGGCTGTTATTAAATCAAAACTATCTAGAGTCCACTGGCTTCGAAACTGTTAATGGAAATGGTAAATAATTTTGTACTTATTTTTGTGTCTGAAAGCAAGAAGTAATTTTATGTAAATACAGCCTCTAGAGAAAAATAGTTCTGGCTCGTCGATTCAGAGGCAATATCAGTAAATGTAAACCCATAAAACACAGTGTGTTAGGGTTCACTGATACTGTATGCACTCCCTTACCCTCTAGTTTCTGGTTTATATCGACAACTTACGCCATCAAAGCGACAACAAAGGCCCCAATGCAGTCATTACCTATGTTTTTGTTTTTGTTTTTGTTTTCTTTTTGGCTTTCCTCAATCGTTTAAACTTCAGACACACATTCCCGTTTAATCTATTTTCTCACTTGAGGCACACGTAAAGATGGTATGTTTTGAGGTGAAAGACATTGAACCAACATTTTTTAGCTTTATATATAATTCAGTGGCATCTAGGTATTTTAATAGATTCCTCGATAATAATAATAATAATAATAATAATAATAATAAGAAGAAGAAGAAGAAGAAGAAGAAGAAGATTTACGGTCTGAAACGGGTTTTCCCAACCTGGGTGATATCGCCCACCGGTGGGCGATTTCAACTAATAGATAGGTGATTAGAAATTTTAGTGTGTGATATAGGATTTTGAGTGTTAAAAAGGTATTTCAACATATGCTGCTCGAAAAAAAATGCTCAAAGTTGATACGTAAAGAACCTGTATATAAGAAAACAAATCCGGAGGCTAACTGGGAATAACTGAATCATATTCCTTGATAAGATATAAATATTCTTGCAAACTACGAATACTTTGGTATTTTCTATAATTTAGAGAAGAGTCGTTAATATTCAAATAGTTCTTTTTTCGAATATAAATCATATAAGGGAAGACCAAGAACAACAAAAAATATTCGCTGGACTTTTATTAGTTGTAAGTAGTGTATATTCTTTTTAATTTTATAATTATTAACAAAAATTGTTTAATTTTTGTGAACACTTGCAACGTTAACCCAATAAAAATAACCTTGACCATAAAAGTAATTTATATATATAGTTTTCAATAGTCAAGATTGTCTTCCTTTGTTCTTGTATACGGTAGTAGCAGTAGCAACAGCTTCATAAGTTAGTGTTATTTTTTACTTCCCTTTGGTATTTTTGCTATATGATAAAGTCAGTTTATGAACCAGTAACAAACTTTTACCAAACAATTTTGGTATACTTTTGAATATTAACTATAGTAATAGATGCTGTAAAAACATTTTCGTGTGAAAGTGAACGATGACATAAAAACGGTTGAGAACCCTTGGTCTAAAAGTACTAAAAACGGGTTTTAAACTAAGCTAAAACCCTAGAACAATGAAATACACGTGAATAGATTATTCCTGGATTCCTTTGCTTTTATTATTATAAATGTTGTGAGTAATTATATTAATCATTAATAATGTTAATTATATTATTAATTATTATGATATTTCTTTGCCAATAAAGTTTGCTTTAATTTCGAACAACGGGCAATCTATTTGCTTTGATTTTCAATACATTATTTATAGTAAACATTATTCGTGATGAACGAACATTGATATATAAAATAACCCGATTCTACCAGTGATAAAATTACTACTGATAATATTGATAAAAAGGCACTACTCCGTCAGTAACGTTCGCCTTCATTTATGACCACAGACAAAATAGTTTTCCTGATTTTCAATGCATTTATTCATCTTTTATCAGCTGTTTACTTTAATCGTAATCAAATTTGACAATCTGAATATTGCCATCAAAAACAACAATCATATGAAAAGAAAAACCAGAAAAAATTAACGATGCCAATATGAAATTATTTTATGAGGTGAAAAGGAGAAGAGAGGACGTCAAATTTCTAGTAGAGAATATTTTGAATGACGCAAACCTAAAAACACAAGACTCGTAACTTGATGTGAGATTTGCAGAAATACAAATATTTATTACAATGACAAAAATATTTTCACAATATACTAATAATACAAATTACAATAAAAGCCATACACAAAATTTCCCTTGTGCGCCTCAATAATTTGAGTAGGTTAATCATTCTTACAAATACAAATTCGTGAAAATTACCAGATTAACAAGATTATTACAACTTTCTTTTCTGACAACAGTCATATAAATCAATTTCTTAAGAAAAGAAATTTACTTATTTCGAAAAGTTCACAATTCAAAATGACGCTAGTTCAAATGTCAGGAGTTGAAATTCGAAGGTGGATAGTGAAGTTGGAAATATTGTAAAGAAAAGGCGCTTTTCTGGCGTTTGACTAATATTCAGATTTTTGGAATTGGCGTCTTCAAGTTTGAAATAAAATGTCACGAGTTTATGAAAGTCATTCGTCTTATGAGAATTTAAATGATTCTTCTTCTATCTTCGTCAACAGCATCCCTCGTCATCATGTGGTCTATTTCTTTTCTCGGTTACAGCAGACTTTACACGCTTCTCAGGTATGATGACTGTCTTTCGCCCGGATGGCGGCCTACCTTTTTCTGTAATTACAGTCAAAAATGTTCCTCTTATATAGCAAACACCTGGGTGAAAACCGACTCGTAAAGCAATTCATGAGAGAGACTATCCATTTTATCCCCATTGCGCCTATTTTCAATTCAAATTTGGCTGGTTTCGGAAACATCAAAGCCGGCCACATCTTGTAAAATTTAAACCGTTTAGCCTCCTTTTGGCGGTTTTTTATTGCATCAATTTGGAGAATCTTTACACATCAGTTTTCATTCATGTTATATATATAAGGGTAACAGTAGAGAGGAAAACTGGATCAAGAGATCACAACAGAAAGAGGGATCATCATTTCAAGTTAGAGCTAAAGAGATCAATTAGAAAAGATCCAACCCAATCCATAAGTCGTTTGGCACATGAGAGAGGAGTTTCAGCTATGAAAGTTCAAAGAGCAATGAAAAAAAAATTGAAAATGAAATCGTACGTGAGACCTATGAGGCGCTATGTTACGCTAGGACAGAAAGTTAGAAGATTAGAGAGGGCGAAGATCATCTGGAATAAGTTGGGAAATGATCCTGAATTATATATATATATATATATATATATATATATATATATATATATATATATATGAACTTCATTTCAATCCTTCATGAGCTTCGGATCCTTACATATGATTAATTAATGATCTAGGTGTCATTTTCATTCATAATCAATTTCATCACGATTCTTCTGTCTTGGAGAGTAATTATACATTCGTATTGCTCAATGTAGATTCCAGTAGTGTTATAACAAATTCGAAGAATTCCAGTAAGATATCTTTAATCATTTCTAAGATACAACGGTTCAAAGCTTAGTCTAAAAAATTAGACAATTTTGCGGTTACACGATTTGGACAATTTTGCTATTACACTTGGTATAGTACATATTCTTTTTAATGTTTTCACCCCAAGCAAGGCGGAAGTGTCACTAGCACGCAAGAGGCTACAGAGAGTAGGAGCAAGAGTAAAGAGGCGTGATAGAGGAAAGAATGACGGGAATAAATCAAGACATCTGGAGATGTCGATTGACATTACATTTGAATAGTTGGAGATTATAGCCATCAGGGAAGCAAGTAAGAGGGAGAGAGTTCCACAGACGGGAAGTGCGAGACATGATGCTATTATGTAAAAGAGACGGCTACATTTAACTGTTTCGACAGTGAAAGGATATATATATATATGCGTATGTTTGCGTGTATATATATATATATATATATATATATATATATATATATATATATATATATATATGTTGAGGGGTTCTCCATTTTTTACACAAATGGACTCACCCAGTATATACATATACTACTGCTTCGTGAAGACCCGTGAGAGCAACAGAGGGTGAAGGTAACAGACAGACAGAACAAACGTAGCGAGCAAGAGTCACAGTGAGCGATCACGTAGACTCAGTAAGAAGTCATACAGCGATACTTCAATACCATAGATTGTATAGATATTTGCTACTAACCCGTATTCCTGGAACTACTAACCTGCATTAGCAGTTTGTATTATTACGTTAATACATTATTTTTCTATATTCATTCTTGGCGTTTGTTATTTATTGGTATCGGATTTCATACCGGAATCCACAACAATATATATAATTATTACTATAAGTGAAAATGTATGTGCATGTGTATCCTCTTATGTACATTTTATATTAACGTGCATATTTCTGTGTTGGATGAATAAGTTATCGAAGAGAGACGGGAAGTAAATAGCCTACTTAACGAGTTTCAGTGAATGAATGGAAGAGGGCTAAAGGTTCAAAAATTATTTAGAACAACAAGGAAGTTCTGGAGTTCCGTGATTGGCCATACCCAGAATGTATATATGTACATAAAAAAAAAGATTAATGCATTATTTATTTTGACATTCTTATATGAAACGATTTTGTTATTTTTCTAACAGATGAAAAAGAGGCCTGAAGCGACAGAGATATGGTTCTATCAACGAATGCTTAGCATACCATGAACAGAACATATTAGCAACAAGGAAATATAAGAGAAATAGGAATAACAAGGAAACATAATTACGATCAGAAAGAGTCAGATGACATTTCTGGTACACATAATCAGGAAAGAGAGGCCAGAGAATTGAATACTTACTGGACATATTTAAGGCGAATGAAGCCAAAAGAATCAAGGACAACGTTGAAGAACCTGCTTAACGAGTTTGTGCGATGGGGTGATAGAAAATGTACAAAGGGAATGGTAAAGGGCCAAAAAAAGCAACAAAATATAGAAAGTCGTGGAGAGACGTGATCCCTTACTTGATATATAAAAAGAGGAGGAGCAACTTCTCTCTATTTTTTTTAGTGTTGCTTCTTATCATAGCACCCTGGCTCGATCGGCTTCGTGGTTGCAAGAACGTGAAATCGGCAATATAAAGTAAACATCCGATGAAACTTGAACTGGCTTCATACAGCTCAGGTGTACGTGTTGCATGGACGTCGGCTTCATCACTAAAGTCACGGAAACATCGGTAATTAAGTGACGCACAATTCTGTATCATTCTACCATCATATCATCGTCGTTCCTAATCTTTTTTCTTTTTCAGCAACTCTTTTCAGGTAATTGCGCTGGTTGGCGCCGGCTGTGTTAAAATTACACTGGCAAAAGAAACAGAGTTAATATCATTGGTTTACGTCTTATGTTTTATACCAGCGCCACTCGCAGAAAGTTGGCTTTGACGAGAACAGGTAATGGGCGGTCATCGGATCATGACATAGAAATAGACGGCCTTTGTAGAATATTACTTCATAGACTTATTCCAGTTTTGTTTTTTTTTTAATATTTTTTGATCGAATTCATCCCAAATAAGGCAGTAAAGCCACTAAGACACAAGGGTTACTGGGAGTGGAAGAAATAGAAAACAGGAACATTACTAAGATGCGAGAACTCCTGTTCAATAAACATGGAAGGAGTAGGGATCGGACGATAGGTGAGCCTTACACTAAAATGTTTAAAATGTCTCAAAACATATAGTCAAAAGGAGAAACACATGCGAATATCAAATTTTCAGTCAGTATTCACAATCCGCAAATCCCCTGTATCCCCCAACTGTTCAAATGACAGTTAATAACGCCCCCAAAAAGGGGGATTACCGCCCACACTGAGAATCAATGATATATATATATATATATATATATATATATATATATAGATAATATTAGTGGAAAATATACATACATATGAAAAATATATCTAAAAAATTCCATACATGTATATTTTCAGAAAAAATTTTTCCAAGAGGAAGGATCCAGGTAGAACTCAATGTCTAAGACAGAGTAAGGATATAATAAAAGGCTTAAACACTAATATTCCATGGTCATAATTTATTCCATTGGAATCGTAAATACGATCCAAATCATCAGACCTACAAATTCAAAATGAAAACAGAAAAAAACAACTCCGGAAATCAAAACAGAATTTAGAGAAAGTGTAAGTATGAGGATGAGTGACAGAGAGAATTTTTGGAGATGTGGGTGGGGTGGATTTAAAAAGAGGAGAGAAAGAAAGTCGACGGATGTCTAATACATAAAGATACATTTCGTGGTGACATATACACACCACAGACAATTCGGATAGGAAGGGAAAAAAAAAAAAAAAAAAAAAGGGGAGGGGTGGGGGAGAGGGATGGGACGAAGGAAAATAAAAATTGTGTTTACTTAAAATTTAAAATCAAATATAAATATATGAAGATGAATATAACGATTGTCTCATTTCGCAAGGACCAAATATTTCTATGTTCAAAAACACATACTAATACACACAAAAAAAAAAAAAAAAACCTATACAAGTAGGTACATACACTCAGACATATATGTACATGCACATACATATACACATACACACATATATATACATATACATACATATATACATATATATATATATATATATATATATATATATATATATATATACATATACATACATATACAAAACATATATATATATACAAAACCTAAAAATATATTCACATATCCACACATACACATATTCATCTATATTCATATACACACTTTTCACATACATATACACGCATACATATGCCCCATGTATACATTCATACATACATACATACTTATACATACACATACACATACATATACATATACATACATACACACATACATATATATATGTATGTGTATATGTATATATATGTGTGTATGTGTGTATGTATGTGCATGTACAAGTATGTCTGGGTGTGTGTGTGTGTACATGCCTAAGTGTATACCTACTTGTATAGGTTTTTTTTTTTTTTTTTGTGTGTATTAGTATGTGTTTTTGAACATAGAAATATTTGGTCCTTGCGAAATGAGACAATCGTTATATTCATCTTCATATATTTATATTTGATTTTAAATTTTAAGTAAACACAATTTTTATTTTCCTTCGTCCCATCCCTCTCCCCCCACCCCTTCCCCCCCTTTTTTTTTTTTTTTTTTTCCCTTCCTATCCGAATTGTCTGTGGTGTGTATATGTCACCACGAAATGTATCTTTATGTATTAGACATCCGTCGACTTTCTTTCTCTCCTTTTAAATCCACCCCACCCACATCTCCAAAAAATTCTCTCTGTCACTCATCCTCATACTTACACTTTCTCTAAATTCTGTTTTGATTTCCGGAGTTGTTTTTTTGTTTTCATTTTGAATTTGTAGGTCTGATGATTTGGATCGTATTTACGATTCCAATGGAATAAATTATGACCATGGAATATTAGTGTTTAAGCCTTTTATTATATCTATCTATCTATATATATATATATATATATATATATATATATATATATATATATATATATATGAAAGTGAGCATTGAAATCAACAGAGGCGACAGGCGTTTTCATGCTAGACGCAATCGGCGGCCTGGCGATTGCGAATAGCATGAAAAAGCCTGTCGCTTCTGAGTGTTGACTTCAATGGTCACTTTTATATTTACATACGCTCTATCACTGATATTGAGCACTTTATCCCATAAATATAGGGCATCTTAAAACTATATTTCTTCATATATATATATATATATATATATATATAATCGGCATCACATCATACAAGGCAGTAAAGACACAATGGGTTACAGGATGTGGAAGAATTAAGAGCAGAAATATTATTAATGAGCGGGAAGCGGAAAGAGTAACCAGGAGGGCATCAGACAGCGATTGACATTGCATTTAAATGTTTGAAGTTTAAAGTTAACTGGAAAGCATGGAGCCGGAAGAGTTCCGCATGAGATAAGTTCGAGAAAAGAAACTGCTAGCAGAGAATTAACGGTTACATCTAGCCAGCTAAACTGTAAATTGATGAGATCTCTACGACAATCTAGTACTACGCCTAAATTTTTAAAAATCTAGGTACTATAGCGAAGCGCACATCCGAACAATTACCATGAAAATATTTATAGAAATGACACAGAGAGCTGTTTGAAAACGAGCCGCCAGATCAGGACCAATAATATTGATGATTCTTCTTTGGATTTTATCAAGAAGCACCGGGCCATATGGGGCAGCAATATTCTAAGTATGGAATCATAAATAGGTAAATAATATATATATATATATATATATATATATATATGAATAAATATAGTTTTAAGATGTGCTATATTTATGGGATAAAGTGCTCAATATCAGAGATAGAGCGTATGTAAATATAAAAGTGAACATTGAAGTCAACACTAAAAGGCGACAGGCTTTTTCATGCTAGACGCAATTTGTTTTTTTGTTTACACGCTGGCTGTACTGCCGCTCGAAGAGTGAAGTGTGTATCGGTCTAGAATATTGCAATAAAGAATGACAATAGTTAACTGGAGTGAAGCTAGGAATAAAATAAAATAATGGAAACACTTTATCTGAAAATTTCAAAATAACTAAGTAATAGAACCAAGAGTGGTGTTAATGAGCATCACCTACACAACACCTGGAAACAAACAGCAATGCTACAAACATAAGCGCCGAATCTTACCTATCGTTTAAAGTAAAATAAATTTATTCTGGGAAATGACTCTCCACAACTTCCTGTCACTTGTTGTTCTCTGCAAAGTTTGACACATCCTTCCCTGTCGTTAGATAAGTTACTCACTGTTTCCCTCTGACCCTCTTGCATTCAACATGTCCTGTGTGTTAAACTCTCAAAGACCTCTTTCTCCATTATAAACTCCAGAAATTTCAACTGTCTCTCACTGAGTTTAAGTATTTTTAATTGCTATGTCGTTTTTGAGTACAAAACCGAACCATATCACTTGAGGGCTATCACAAGCGGTAACAACTTAAATGGACAGAGCATAACTCGAAGAGAAAATAACGACATAATCAAGCTGTTGACATTCCACATTAACTCAAATAGAAGGTGAGGAAGGAAACTCCCATCAATAATGGAAAGGGCAATAACAGATACTGGACTTGATAAACCTATTTTTCTGAAAAATTGTTTTAAGAGAAAGATTTTATAAATTCCAAGTGACAGCAGTAGAAGCTGCTCGGTCAATCAATGCCAACTTTTTCCTTATAGGGAAACGGCTGATATTACTATTACTATTTGAGGAAATGTAATATGTTACTTTGTTTTAATCACTGCTTTTGTAATGAGTCGGTAGGTGGCAACGAGAGACTTGCAAATTAACCTTTGATCTTACGGCTTACAGTTCCGTAATGTTACATGATCGATAGCTTTAATCATTTTATTTCATTCCAATGTAAACGAATTATAACAAAGTGAACTTATCAGAGACACTTTGAACATACAGAAAAGGGTTACTTTTAAGTTTTATAGTGTAAGAATTGGTGGAGTGGATCGAATATTGAAATAAAATCGAGAGAACGAAGACAAAATCAAGGAAAGAACCAATTTCGAGATTACTTTGGACAATTGGGCCTGTAATCTCCTGCTTTTCGCGTGTTTATGGTTATTGATGTCGAATAACGGTCCTTGTTAAAAGAATGGAATAAAAGGAAATAGGAAGATATGCAGTCTTAAACGGCAGTCGTAAAAGGAAAGCTCCCTTGGAAATTTAAAATGAGTTACAGGAGTCAAAGGTGATAAAAGAAGGAGGAAGAATTACTGAATGGAATTTTAATACTTTTGCCAAGTGCAGGAAGGAGAAAAAGGGAAAAGGACGACAAGTGCAAAAAATAAAGGGTGGAAAGAAAGAAAGAAAGAAAGAAAGAAAGAAAGAAAGAAAGAAAGAAAAGGACAAGTTAAAAAAATAAAGGGTAGAAAGAAAGAAAGAAAGAAAGAAAAGAAAGAAAGAAAGAAAGAAAGAAAGAAAGAAAGAAAGAAGGAAAAGGACGATAAGTCTAAAAAAACAGGAAAGGAAGATAAGTATAAAAGAAAGAAAGAAAGAAAGAAAGAAAGAAAGAAAGAAAGAAAGAAAGAGGGGAAAGGACGATAAGTCTAAAAAATATAGGGCGGAAAGAAAGAAAGAAAGAAAGAAAGAAAGAAAGAAAGAAAGAAAAAAGAAAGAAAGACTGCATGAATAATGAATAAAGATAGAAGGAAATAAATGTAAAAAGGAAAATATGTGTAGAAAAACGCAGAAAAGAAAGAAAAAAATCAAGATAATCAAGAAGAATAAGGAAAAGAAAAAGAAATCACAATAAGAAGGAAGAAATAATTAATATGAACAGCTTGAAAATTTCCGAAAGAAATCGAATCCAAAAATTGATATGAAAAAAACTTGAAAGAAAATGAAGCAAAATAAAAAGAATAATGCTTCGGCACATTGACACATGTATGGGTTATTTAATGCCAAATATATATTTCTTCTTTATTATCTCTGTTTTGCAAATATAATGAAATAATTATGAAACTCAGATATGTGGAAAAAAAACACAACGAAGAGACGAAAGAAAATTGTCGGCGAAATAAGTGGTTATGCAGAGGATATCTGAAAGAAGAATCACTCTCGAACAGTTTCCTAAAACAGGATCATTATAGGCAATTACATTAAGACGAACATTATTAAAACACGGCAACATATCAAATGCCGCCGATGTGGAGAAAAAGACGTGACATCAAATCAAATTAGAACGAATGCAATAAACTAATCCAAAGGAAGCAAAACTACAATGACATGATAGCATGAGGATAGTAATTCGTTGGGAATTGTGTAAATGGACAAAGCAAGAACTGACCTTTGAAGAATAAGAAATGTAATATAATTTGAGACTTTGAGATTCAGACAATTAGCTTAGACAGGCCAAATGTCCAGACATTGTGTAAACAAAGAATAAGAAAATCGGTCAAATAATCGATGTTCAGTCAAATTACATCGTAAAACTGACAAAGAGTGAAGAAGAAGATATAAAGACTTTGCCTGAGGCCTACTAACATTGCGGAATTATAAATTAACTAAAGTTAATTGACAAAAGAAAAGAATTTAAAAGAAAAAGAAGGAAAATAAAGGAATAATACATTGATATCTGTATGGGTCATTCATGGTCAAATATAAATTCCTTATTTATAAGCTTTATTTTTCAGAATAAAGGGAATACGGTGTTCGGAAAATTACTGTGCATTTTTCTAATATTTTCTATATTTCAGATTTCATCCTAATATGGTTTTAACAACAGAAGAACGTGTATTTCTTGTCGAACACCTATTTCGAGAAGGTGGTAGATGCACAGATTTTGTACGACAGCGTTTTGCTGATTTCAGATACAGCTGTTCCACATCGCAATGCACTTCGCAAACTTGAAGGGTGCTAAGGATATCATTGACTGAGCTTGTGAGCAATGATGAGGTCTTAGAGGGGATGAAAACAATGAGGAGGCTTATACTTAACATCAGGAAGAGGCAGCTGACGTTTCTGAGACACATAATGAGGAAGGAAGGCCTGAAGAATCTGATACTCACGGGTCAAATAGAGGGAAAGAGAGACAAGGGAAAACAACGCATGACATACCTAGCGGGCAAGAGGATGACAGAACGTGGTCTGGGGTAGGTAGCAGAGAGAAGGAACTTGTTGAGAGCTGCAAGGGATAGAAGGATGTGGAGAGCCATGATCGCCTATGTCGTAAAAAGAAAGAAAAAAGGATGATGCCAAACGTTGTGGAAGGTCAGCAAAACTATCGGAGATAGAAGTAAATAAATGTAAAAAAGAAAATATGTGTAGAAAAACGCAGAAAAGAAAGAAAAAATCAAGATAATCAAGAAAGAAAATCAGGAAAGAAAAGAAAGGATGATACCAAACGTTGTGGAAGGTCAGCAAAACTAGTTGGATATTTCTGACGGTATGCAGCATAGTTCGAGAAAATCATTACGAAAGTTAGCGCAGCAGCCAGATATTGGTCTTGGAACTGGTCGTTAGAAAAAATTAAAATTCTTCCGATTCAAAATAATGGCGGTACAATAACTGCGCCATTGCAGATAGTTTAACCGATTTATCGAAGACAATACTGCTAATGTGGCGGATGTGACATGTTTTACCGACGAAGCATGGTCCCATCTCTCGGATAACATTAATCCGCAAACACACAAGATTGAGCTCCTTCAATATTCCTCTGGATTTGTATGAAACACCCGTATATGATCTCAAGGTTGAAATGGGGGTTTCGATTTCCAGACGTCGAATTCTTGGCCCTATTTTCTTTATGGACACAATAAACCGCGAGCGCTATTGTTCGGGGATTCATACCGCCTTCCTCGGTCAGACGACAAGTGAAGAAGTCAATTAATCATGACTTCAACAGGACTACTGCCCTCACATCTCACAGTTTTTGGAGAACATTTTTACAGACCGCATTATTTCCAAAGACATATAGCACACCGACGCTCGCCGGATCTAAATCCCCCAGGCTTTTATGTATAGGGATCAGCAAAATTTGCAGTATTTCAAGATCGTCCGCGCATACTAGATGACTTGAAAGCAGTGATAACAGCGTTCATTCAGTTTATTTCAAGCGAGCAGCCGACAGCGGTGTTCAGAAACAAAATAAGAAGGATCTTATCATTTATTGATGCTAAGAGGCGTCATTTTCAACATTGTTTATAATTTTCATTCATATTCTCCTCTTGTATTTTACATTGAAACACATCTGTTAATAAAAAAAATAAATGCATAGTGACTTTCCGAACAGTCTGTAAAACTCAAAGATGTCAGAAAAATAAGACAATTCAAAGAATAGACAAAATAAAATGTTTGGATACTTGCATAAATATTAGAAAAAGATCCGAGTAAGAAAGAAATGAGAATGAGAGCGAGAATTCAAAAAAGTTTTATGAAGACTTTTTGCTACTTGATGACTTATCATACATTCTAATGTGAAAATGAAAACAAAAAGACACAATTTTGATGCAAACGAAATTTTTCGTTTACGAAGTTATAAACAAAATAAAAAAAACGAAGGAATAGTACAGTAGGCACTGCGACCAGAATTTTTTTGTTCAAAATTTCTTTCATATTACTATAGATTAAATATTCCAAATCACAAATACAAGATTTAATTAAACTTTAGGAAAGTTTCTTGGTGGGATTGTACAAGAGACACTGCAACCAGTATTTTTTATCACTATAGACTAAGCACTCCAGATCAAGAATACCTGTATATAAAATTATGTGACTTTTGTTAGTTTGTTCGTCCGTCACACCCGCTAAAATAATCATACATTGACCGATCGAAACCAAATTCTGGTGAGAAGTGCAATCAGATAAGGAGGTACAAAGTACAGTTTGTTTTACTAAGATGCGTAGCTTAGTATAATAAATTATCATTATTTTTTTGGGGGGGGGAGTGAAAGTTTTAATATTTAACATACAAAATTCTCCCATTATTTTAAAAACAATTTAATGATTAAAATAACAAATACTTATTTAATAAAAATGCAATATTGTTTTTACCATATCTTTCCTTTAAGTTTTTATATACACAAGAATCCAGTTTCCATTTCGCCCTGTCTTTGCGAGAACTATGAACAAATCACCAAAAAAGTTGGAATTTGACTCCAGAAAGAAATGATTGCGCATGGCCAGTTGTATGTTGTATCCTCAAGAGTAAGAAATCTTAAGAATTTATTCTTCGCTGTTAAAAAGAAAAAAGTAGGTTTTTTTGTCAAAGTATTTTTCTAAACAAATCAGCTTATTCAAATTCCATCGATTGGTTTGCGAAATTGAGCGAAACGAAGAGTTTGTAAATCTCGACAAAAATGTTAGCGATAACTTCAAAAATACTTGTGAGTATTTCAACATGTGTCAGTGTGTTGCAAAAAAATTGTTATTTAATGTTATTAAAGTTGATTTATGGTCCGATTTGCTATCTGAATCCATACTGTAAATTGATCCCTCCTACGGAAGCCAAAAATATGTTCACACCACGTGATTTCTTAAAATTTAGAATTTTTTTTAAAAAATTGAAATTCATAACCGAGAGTATATAATCGATAGCAAAATATACAAATATAAATCCAGATTACAAATTGAATTTTTTTTTCTTTTCATTTTAAGATATCATGTGGTATGCACATATTTGTTTTGGCTTCTCATAATGTTTACTGTACATCTCCACCAAAAATGTTTATCTATCTTAACAAGAGCCAGAGCAAACCAAAAATATAGACCTACCCAGTTCTCACTTTTCTGGCTTGATTTCAAAAGCTTTTACACGGCTTTGTGAGTGATGAATTATTTTCCAGTCTACAACACTTTTCTTACAGACAAAACGTCTCTAGTCTTTCGCTACACTTATCGCTATTTGCATGACAAATGTTCTGACATGTTGCATTCATTAGTTAAACCAGTTCAGACCTACACAGCTAACACTCGCCATACCTCGTATACTGGGTCAAATCATCCTAATTCATTTCATTTTCCATTAGTAAGAAAGAAGTTCCATTCGGACAGCCTCTTCCCAAGAACCAGTACACTGTGGAATAGAGTCTCTCCACGATCACTACAATCTTATCCACTTCAAGACTTAGGTCAATCGTTATCTTTCCTACATATCCTCATCATCTACTCTTCTTAACTCCTCATCTTGCATTCATACAACAACCTCATTCAGTAACGCTCTTTCTTAAATAGCTCCTGAGCTTTGTATTGATGGAACAATTTATTCTTTACTGAATTTTCTCGGTGACTAAAAAAAAAGCAAGCGATTTTAAAAGAAAAAATGTTCTTCCAAACAGAGAAAAGTAAAGATGTAAATCCAAATGCTTTTAGAGCCTTAAGGGTTGTATGCTAAAATTCACTCGATACAAGGCTTTGATATTTTGCTAAGCTTATATTACTAGCACTTAAGCCTACAGATACAGGAAACCCAGTGAAGTTCGAACTCTCTTCGGTAATATTTGTTTGCAAAATTAAGTTCAATTCTTTGTAAACTATCGAAGCCGATTATTGTACAGTAGGAAGGCGAACAGAGAAAGCAGCGAAGCAATTAAAAGGAGATAATGTTAAGAAAAGGATAAGCAGTGTGCAAAGAGGAAGAAGGAAGAGGAGGATAGTAGAAGAGAAAGACTGTTTAGAAGATTAATGATCGGTTAATGGCAAGGTCACTTGGAAAACTTGCGCATGAAAATGGCGGAATGAGTGCCAACTGGGAGTTGAAGAAATCTAAAGAAGAGAAAATAAAAGAATGTATCCTGAAGGGAACGGGGCAAAAACATTGAAGCATAAATCATTTAGGAAATTTTCTGCGCCATTGCTTAATTGGGCAAGGCACAGAAACAATAGGCCTCAAAGCCTCTTGATCATTTCCTCTCCATCGAACAAAAAGTATCATAGTGATTTGCTCAATACAATTCAATTCCTTCTTCTTTCAGACTAAATCCAAAATAATACGATAATCCTAGAACTATGCACATAAACTTGGATTCCTCTCTGCTAGGACGCTGGGACTATGTTCAGTCGGGAGCAATTGCCAATGTCAAGAATGTTTTTCAAAATGAATGCAAATATTTATTAGGCTACACTAATTTCGGCATAAAGTCGCATTTAATGAACCCCAGGAGAAAAATTAACTAGCATTGGATTCTGAAATCAGCGTACTCACTCCTCATCTACGTCTGATTGTACAAAAAAAGAGTTATAGATTATAAATATTTTTACAACGTGGGTCATTTCGAATGATAATGCTTCTTCTTCTTCTTCTTCTTCTTCTTCTTCTTCTTCTTCTTCTTCTTCTTCTTCTTCTATGTGCCGTGCTCCTTCAGGGCGTTGGCTCCCCATAATTTCCTATCCTTTGTTGCTCTTAACACATTTTCTTTTTTTATCTCTCCTAAACCTTGTTTTGCCATCCATTTTCTCAAGCTTGCTAGGACGGTTATACGTTGTTTTCCTCTGGCACCCTTGTCTTCAATCTGTCCTGTGTGTATCAGATTTTCCAAGCCCTCTTTCCTCATTATGAGCCCTAGAAGTTTCAACTGTCTCCTCCTGAAGTTAAGTATAAGTGTCCTTTTTGTTTCTATTTTCTTTGAAACTTCGTCGTTGCTCACATGCTCAGTTCATGGTATTGTCAGCCTCCTTCTGTAGAACCAGATTTCTGTTGCTTCAAGTCTCTTCCTCATCCGTGAGAAGATTGTTCAACATTCACTGCCATAAAAGAGGTGTGATATTACGTAACAGGTCAGTAATTTTTTTTCTTTGTTTCTAGCCATTTTTTCTGTTTCTTAATCGTTTGCTTAGCTTTTGGGAGGCATATTTCGCTGACCCAATGCGCCATCGTATTTCAGTGTCGCATCTTCCATTCTCTGTTAAAACACTCCCCATATATTTACCTGTTCGTACCTGATTGATTTTGGTATCTCCAATTCTCCATATTCGGCTGTCCCTTTTGCTAACAATCATGCATTCCGGCTTCTAGCAATTGATTAGGAATTGTAGGAATTTTTGTAGTCTCTTTTCTGTGTCTGCTATCAAAACTGTGTCATTTGCATATCTTATATTGTCAAGATTGTAACCTTCAATAATGAATCCTGCTAGTTCTATTTTAGTATATTTACTGAATTCATTATCTATCCGTGGGAAGGCGGTTTAGTTTCTGGATTATTCGAATATCCTTCCCAAATATGTCATGGTTACCTAGCAGTTCCAACAGTTGTTTGCGATCATTGCAAATGTCATTATTATGACCATTATGGTCATGACCTTAAAGGTCATTGGTATAGCTATTATAGTCATGATCTTAAATGTCATTGGTATGGCTATAATGGCCATGACCTTACATGTCATTGGTATGGCTATAATGGCCATGACCTTAAATGCCATTGGTATGGTTATTATTGTCATAACTTTAACCTTCATGTGTTTCACGATTTACCCCGGATGTGGTCCCGATTTTATTTATTTATTTATTTATTTTCAGTTTTTTGCTTTCTTTTGTCTTTTGTATGTCGCCTACTGGTACAACCACATCTGCTCTACACTCTAATAGGTCTTATATTTGTTGTCTATGACTACTAGACCTGGTCTTAGGGGACTACCACTCCGAAAGCTTCTTCTCAAGAAGAGCTACTTTATGGAATAGACTCCCACGTGGATGCTTCCAAGAACACCACAATATTAACATCTTGAAATCAAGGGTCAGCCATTATCTATCCTCCTCTTACGTTTATATCACACGCTTCATTCAGTAACCCTCTATTTTTAGTGTCTCTTGGACCTTGAATTGGATGAATTTTAATAAAAAAAAAATAGTCTTAAGATCAAATCTGTCTTGGGTATGACGATAAACTACATCCGCGTCCTGGGTAAGACGATAAACTATGTCCAAAAGCAAGGCCTCTGATTATGAGGTTTTGAGGAGCGTGGAATCACCTCTTAATTGCTGATGTTCCCAGGTCCAAACTTACCCGGAGTGGTAGCACCTGTTAGGGTCCTAGCTATGGGTAAATAGTTAACACCCAAACTTGTGTAAAAATAGGTTTTAATACCAGAATAATTTGCAATAAAAAAATTATTAATAGCAATAATTTTTTAAGGAAAAATTATTATCAGCAATACTTAAAAAAAAGTAATACAAACAGCTATACATCCTTAAGAAGTTGGATTTCACTAAAAAATATGAGTACATGAAAAATGGTTCAAATATATGTATATTTTCCAAACTATCACTATGAATCTATTTCAAAAATTTTGTTGTCATTAAATGACCCACTGAGGTTAATATGCCTTAAAACAAAACAATCAAATTAGATCGAATAAAAATATCAAGATAAAAATAAAAAATAATCCCATTAAGAACTAAAGTGTCATTTTACGTAACTGCAACGCAGTAAAATGTTCATTAATGTATATTTTATGAAGGAAATGAAAAGGTACAACCCACCTACTCGTTAGAAGCATAATGAATTAAAATTGATTTTAGTTTGAAGAATTCGGTGTAAATAGCATTTAAAAGTGCTCCATAATTCGCAGAATTTTATAAACATAATTTCTGTCTGAATTTCTGAGATGGGGAGTTATCATTATTTACATTATTTATATACGGACTGGTTTCCTCATCTTTGTTGTTACTATGACCAGATCGCCTTCTGTCTGAATTTCTGACATGAGGAGTTATCATTATTTAGATTATTTATATGCGGGCTGTTACCACAAAAACCCCAAGCTCATAATAATAGTACAGACTAATGCTGTCATATATGTGCAGAAGCTTCCCCAGTCTTTACTTTTCAGTCTCGATAGAGTCCCAAAGCATTTCCGCATACTTGTGTGTGACAAATTATTTTCCACGATACAGCCCATCAACCCACAGACGAAACGTCGTAAGACTCTGAATGCTCTATCGCTATTTCCATGTAAGGTTCTTAGACGAACTACATTCCTTGGCTCCACCAGTTCTAGCCTTCAGGGTTAGGAGCTGTCATGCTACGCAGGTTGTAGCGAACCACCCTCCTTCCCTTCGTGTTACATTTGTGTGATGTATCTTCCACCCAGGCAGCTTCTTCCTGTGAAACACTGCTCTGTGGAACGGATTTCCAAGATGAAATCCGTCCTGATCACTGTAATCTTAACCTGTCCAAGTCTGTGATTAACCGTTATCTTCTCCACACATCAGCCTAAACTGTGCCTCTTACTCTATAACCCTCTACCCCGAGTGGCTCTCTGGCCCTTTTCAGGGTGAATATCACTGTGAAAAAAAACCAACAAACTCTCATTGGCAATAGTGGTGACATACACTACCAATTGTTTCAATACCTTATTTTTTGATGAATAAAGTTGATAAAAAAATGGTAATTATTTGACTCAACCTAGTACATTTATAGGTTTTAATAATCAGCCAAGTGACTCCATTGCCTAGAGAAATGTCGTGAAGGACTCATTATGGTACACTGACTATTTACAAGGACTTGACATAATTTCATTTGACTTTCATTAATATTAACGATTAGCTTAAAAAGGAACTTATATTGAAATTTGCACCAATATTTAATTAAAAGCGAAACCTGATGAGTCAGTTTCCTATTAATATATATATATATATATATATATATATATATATATATATATATATATATATATATATTCTTTAATCATTTCTTTTTTCTTTTTTTTTTTAGTCAAATTTCTCGATTCAGCAAAGTGAGAAATTTGAAAATTATTGAGAAATTATTCTGTAAATAATATTGGTCTTCAAAGAAGTCAAATCGTTAGTCATATTTACGCAGTTTGACAGCATTTAGCATTCACTTCACATATAGCCAAAGAAAGGGTCCCGAGGTTCATATTACAGATGTTTACTATGCATAAATTGAGGAGGGATTTGGAATAGGAAGGTTGTGTTGCGCCACTCTTTTGAGACTTATGAGAATCAACCTGAATTGAAAATCCGAATTCCAAATGCTGAACTTTAATGAGGCTCGAACTTTCATGACTGGCGTCAGCAAAAAATACGCAGCACAGCTCTCTTATCCCCGAAACAAGTAAACACACCCACATATACGCAAACACACACACACATACACGCATACACACATATGGATGCGTATGTGTATGCGTGCCTGCTCGTCTTTTTTATTTATATATATATATATATATATATATATATATATATATATATATATATATATATATATAATATAAAAAGGCCCAAACACTAATATTCCATGGTTATAATTTATTACATTGAATCGTAATCACGTATTCCAATGTAATAAATTATAACCATGGAATATTCGTGTTTAGGCCTTTTATTTTATATTCTTACTCTGTCCTCGACATTGAGTTCTACCTGGATTCTATACTCTTGGAATTTATTATATATATATATATATATATATATATAGAAAGAGAGAGAGAGAGACCACTAATATTATCAATATATATATATATATATATATATATATATGCGTATATTCTGGCAGCATGTTTTCATTGACATGTCTCATTAAATAATTTAGAAAAATTTTGTCTACTTCTTTTTAATAGGATCCTCTCGTAATTACTGACAAGTTTCTTAGTATCCTTATTAAAGGAAGAAAGAAAATTACCATCTTGATGCATATCCATTTTAATCCGAGTACTTTCGACATTAGCACAGTGTTGTCATCAGGATCTTGTGTTCATCATTTTTCTCTGACAAACTAAAAATATTTGAAGCTATCTATTTTAAAAAAATTGAAATCAACCCTTAATAAAATTAATTATGAATACTGCACAAATGTTTTAAAATGTTTACAATACATAGCTTAAAATATCTAGGTTTTACCTAATAGGTTTCTTTTATTTTTAAATATTTAGATATTTCAATAACTTAGTTACCGCCCTTGACGTTTGCACGCATGTCGACATGATAAATTTTAAAAATTGTACAGTACATAACCTTAGCATTTTTCAATTCACACGTAAAAATTTAATTTTCAAATGAACACAACAATTTTATCTTAAAAAAACAAGATCCTGATGACGACATTGTACTAATTTTGAAAGTATTCGGAATAAAATAAATATGCATCAACATGGTAATTTTCTTCCTTTAATAATGACACAAAAGACGTATCCGTAATTACGTTATGATCCTATTAAAAATAAGTAGACAAAACTTGTCTAAATTATTTAAAGAGATATGTCGTTATATTCATTCATATATACATATATATATGTGTGTGTGTGTGTGTGTGTGTGTGTGTGTGTGTGTGTAGATATAGATATATAGATAAATAGATAGATAGATAGATAGATAGATATAAAAGTGAACATAGAAGTCAACACTCAGAGGCGACAGGTTGTTTCATGCTAGACGCAATCGTCAGGCCACCTTATACATTTACATACGCTCTATCTATGATACTGAGCACTTTATCCCATAAATGTAGCACACCTTAAAACTATATTTCTTTATATATATATATATATATATATATATATATATATATATATATATATATATATATATATATATATTCGGTATATTTAGATAGCAAATGTTCTTTTTTTAATCATTTCACCCCAAGCAAGGTGGTAATGCTACTAGTACGCAGAGGCTACAGAGAGTGAAAGTAAAAGAGAAGACTGAGAATAGGGAGGATTGAGGAAAAGACAAAAGAAGAGCGAGGTTCAAGAAAACCGAAAATAGAGTGTGACGTTGCCTTTATACCTTTGAAGATTGTATTTATCAGGGAAGAAAAGGAAACGGAAGAGAGAGCCACAGATGGGAAGGGCGAGCAAAGAAACTGTAAAGTAGAAGTCACATACATATATATGAGCACGAGAGTATGCTAAAATGTTTTCGGCTCAAACAAGAAAAAATTCTAAGAATTTTTTATTTTCGGCCTTTTGGTCAGATTTTGGAAGTAGTTGGTTGATATTAGCTTCATATTTTTGTTTGGAGATAGATAGATAGATAGATAGATAGATAGATAGATAGATAGATAGATAGATAGATATAGAAAGCAGGGGAGATAGATAGATATAGAAAGCAGGGGAGATAGATAGATAGATAGATAGATAGATAGATAGATAGATAGATAGATAGATAGATAGATAGATATAGAAAGCAGGGGAGATAGATAGATAGATAGATAGATAGATAGATAGATAGATAGATAGATAGATAGATAGATAGATATAGAAAGCAGGGGAGATAGATAGATAGATAGATAGATAGATAGATAGATAGATAGATAGATAGATATAGAAAGCAGGGGAGATAGATAGATAGATAGATAGATAGATAGATAGATAGATAGATTTTAAAAAGTCGTCATTCTCTTATTTCAGCGTGGAGAGGGAGCATCTTAAACTCTTTTTCTGTAAAGGTACATAGAAATTTTGTGTTGTCATGCATTTTCGATCCAGGGTCATATATCTTGAATTTCTTTAAATCTTCTGTTGTCTCTTGCAACTTCCTAGAAATTATATTAAATTATATTTCCGCTACAACAAATAAAAGATCATATCAAGGACAAAATAATCAGACAAAAAAAGATATTGTATATATTAGGTTGAGTCATAAATAATTTCTGCTTTATTCTTCAAAAAGTAAAGTTTCATTAGATTTTATTCAATTATATATTCATTATTATTTGCAATGACTTCTAACCATTTTTCCGGTGTCTCTTTGATTTCTTTTTGAGTAAAATTATGCAGGATTTAGTGTGAAAAAATTTTGACGAACTCTTGAATCTGATTTATACTAAAGACATTTTCTTCCCATCAAAACGTTTAGCAACGATCAAAAAAGTCATAATGAGTTGGTCAAAAAAGTCAGGTAAATATGGTGGCTGCGAAAGAACAGACCAAATGAGTTCCAAATGTTTTTCCTGGGTTATTTTTGGTGTATGTGGCCTTGAGCTGTCATGGAGGAGAAAAAACATGTTCCTTTAATCCACTATTTGACAGTGGATTAAAAAAATTAAGCTAGGTTCGTGCACTCCATATTTATCCTTAACCGACGCATGGAATTAATAGTTAGCATGGTACAATGGTCATTACAAGTGTTCCCCCAAAATATAAATTACTTATGACTCAACCTAATAATATTACGTAGGTTGCTGTTTACCATTGACTCTTGTGCCTTCACTAAGTCCTGTGAGTGTCATATTACCCATCTTTCCTTTCTTATTATAATGCAGGTTGCTTCCGATCAGTATTGACTTCGGTGACTCCTTTTATATTTACATATGTTCTATCAAACATATTGTGCACACATATATATATTTTCCATATCTTACACTATCTATCTATGTGTAGATCTCTAATTTCTGGTATTTGAGTTTGTTTTCATCAGATTCATTTTATCAGATTTTTTTTTTGCTATATTTATTAATGATGTGGTTGTAGGCATTGTAGTGGAGTTCTTTCTGCGTCACACACACACACACACACACACACACACACACACACATATATATATATATATATATATATATATATATATATATATATATATATATATATATATATATATATGGTGGCTACAAAAGTATACAGTAAGTATTATACCAGTATCAAGAACAGTTTTTGGAAGAAAGATGTATGACAAAGTGGAAAAGATTTCATGTGGCACGTTTCTTACTTTTTAAAAAAAAATTGTGCTTCCGACAGGAACCGAACCATCGTCCCGTTTTCCATACGGGAAAACGTTACCTATAGCTGAAACGCGACTTTACCAATTCGGCTACGTTGACCGCGTTGATAGAATGTGGTTTGAATTACGTATTTAAGTTGGGTCTTCTACCAATCTCTATCCGCTAGCTTCAGTCTCGCGCCCCAAACTTAAACAAAAGTAATTTTTGAATGGATACATGTATCCACTAAAAATAACATTTATAGTAATATGAAACAACCACATATAGAAATTTACAAATTTTCATACACAGGTGCTGAATCATTTTTACCTGCACACACAAATACATTAATTTACGTAAACATAATACGTACACACTGTAATGTAATACTTTGCAAATAAATAACAAACACATTGATCTAATAATTTGTATTTATACAATAATATAGGCATTAGTAACTTTTGATAGAATAATATAAACATCAATAGAAACACTTAAATTTCTGCCTTTTACCTTGGCTTCATCATTGATGCCAATAGAAAATATGCAACTGTTTCTGACACAAGGCAGACCAACATGAATATATTATAATAAACAAGAGATATGTAGGAAATTTTAACTGACAATTAAAATTTTATAAAACTTGGCAACAACAGGAATTTAAAAAAATCTACTTTGTATTTAAAGAAGTCATATGCAAACATTTGTCTACAGAAACTTTCGATGCCAAAAATTATTTCAATGCTGCAATCATATATATTAGTTCTGTGATTGTCTTGCACCGAAACCAATATTAACAGATGTCATAATTGTTAATGTTGACAAGGTGACATCAATTTTTTTTTTTTAATTACACAAAATTTCACGTATTTTAATCTTCTTAAGCTACAGACTTCGTCATCGTCTGTGGCTTCTGCGTTTGGAATTAACTCGATTTTTATTTTTTCTGTCTTTGTTAAAAATAAAATCGTCTTTTTGTAAATGTGACTGTTGGCTGCGTACGGCGGTCAGTCTGTCTGTACGTCTAATATTCTCTTGGATTGCAGTCTGCACAACTTGGCTGGATGAGAAATCGTCAACTAAGACAATGTTTAATCTGTATTCCTGTTCACGATCCGACCAATGACGTATCATAGAATTTATACTTTGATACATTATGTCCCTAACAGGCCGAGATGCGTCATCGCCGCAAAGATTAGCGATTCTTGCCATCTCCAGCAAGTTCGTGGCTTTCCCTTCAAATCCAAAAAAGTGAAGTATCGTCCTCTGCTGTAAATGGGCAAGAGACACAGACAAAGAGATAACCATTGTGTATAGAACACTAAGCAGCACAAACTTAACTGGTATCTTTGCAGCCCTCCCCCAACATTTCACGCTGACCACGTTGCGGAATTCGAGCCGGCAATAGAAGGTTGAATGGGGGAAACGACGGTATGGCCACAATGTGGCTAGCGTGTAAAAAGTGAAGATAAAAACAAAGGTTAAAATCCAACCCACGCGAGAACTTCGCAGTAATCCTCCCAGAATGTTCGGTACATTGTGCGTGACAAACGCCGGTGTTATCGACATACGATCGGCAAACTCATGCTTGTACCTCTGCATTATATCCGACCGATGGTGAAACATGCTCCGGGGGTTTGTCTTTCGTTCAAAAAACTCCACAGCTGTTTGATTGTTTACATCACTCCAGAAATACTCCGGGAAGGCGTTCACAAGATCCAGATCATCTCTTATAAGAGCAATTACGTTTCGACCTGTGGTGAGAACACTAGAAATTGTTGGATTTAACGAAATGTTACTGGTTGGTACTAAGGTAGAACCCAAAATCGACAACAAATGCCGACCAAGTTTAAGTTTCGAATGATAAGGCATTGGAAGTTTTTCCATTTCTCCATCCCCGGGGGCATTCAGGTGGGATATTAGCAAAATGATGATCTCACCTGGATTCCTACGTGCAAAGTCTGCAATGTCTTTCAGAGCGGAATCTATGGCTTCTCCAGAGATTCCGTGCCACCAGTAAAATCCTCCGTTGGGTAAAACGGCTACCCGTAAGTCAAGACATCGGTATCCAGCATTGAGCTGAGCTAAGATACTGTCGTCATGGTTTCGAGCCCATGAACTGAAATAATCATGGAAGCCGAGAGAAAGTGCTAGGCGAGACACCCAAAGTTTTTCAATCAGGGTACCGTTGGGGGACACAGAAAATGATGCACTGTTATGTGTGCCTGGAATCATCAAGTCCCCCAGTCGTGTATTGCCTAGGCGGTGACGCAGAAGAGTCATCCACCTCTGAAAACATGAGCTTTCATTTTTGGATAAGAGAGATTTTTTATGCAACATCCGCTTGAAGGAATGAAGATTGTGAGTGGTAAGTCGACGGTGCGGGCCATAGGGTAAGAAATTCGTTGATTCAGGTGAAAAAACTGGTGATGGGAAAAAAGATGAAGGGGTTTTATTTGTCCGCCACGTATGATCCAGAAGGGACCAATTTTCGTTACTGCAAATGTTGTTTAGGTCAATTTCGGCCAAGGCCGAATTTGATTCCTCCCAGATGTGAAAACAATGAGCAGCCGGTTGCTGGGAAAGCTCTCTTTGGATACGTCTTCTTTGTTGTTGGTACTTGGAGATTTCGTATGGTCGTATTTCTTTCAGTTTAAGACTATAAGCTTCGAGTTCTTTGCTGAGATCACCTGATTTGCTTGAAGACTGGTTATAGTAAAAGAGCATTCTAATGGAATGTGTAAGTACACAGAGGCTACAAGAGATTAATAATACACTCATTACAAGTTTCACTAAATATCGCCAGTTGTACATCATTTATCTGTTTCTGTCATAGGTAAACTGGAAGAATGATGGCGTTTTTAAATAATATTGAATGTAACAGAGAAAACTAAGTGAAATGAGGATGTGTGTTTGATAATGATAATGTCATATTTAAATGTTAGCCAGCAAAAGTTCGACAAGATATTTTTCCGTTTAGTAAGAACAATGATTTTTTTTTTACAGGAAAACAGAAAAAGGATTTATTTTTCCCAAATTTAACTCTAATTTAAAGCAAAGACTTTAAAATTATTCGTTTTAGAATTTAATTACAATTAAAATAGTAACATAATCGAGAATAAAAATTCATTTATTTTAAATAAAAGTCGATAATTGAGAAAACAGTAAGAAAATTGAATACCTTTTTATAATTAAAAGTTAAAATTAATTAATAATTAATTAATAGTTAAAATTTCTCATAAGCATTGCTGAAGGATGTGGAGTTTTGTATAAGTTTTTGCAAATAAAAATTTATTAGGTTGTATTTAATGTTTTATTGCATGGATGAATTTATAATAATTTCTGATTTTAGATTTACACGTTTTTAGAATTACTTACTATGTAAGTCTTCGCCCATATTTTCAACTTAAAATCATGTCTTGTTTGATCTAAACTCTAAATAGGTTTTGTATTTTTAATCAACAACAAACCACAACAAAATGAAAATGTCATAAATTCAAAGTTAAAAAAAGAATTATTCCGTTTTAGTGTTACGAAACAGAACCAATTGATTTATAGAACAAAATTATTTTCATTTATTCGTTTTGTAAATTTAAAATGCGTCCAATTACTGATAGAATGTAGATGTTGGATATATATAGTTATCTGTTTTGAATTCCCGTAAAATGATTCTTTGAATATATTCTAAGAGATCTCAGTAATTCTAAACATAAAATAATTGGCTGCAACCAAATTATTCCAATTTTCACTCGTGACAGCTGATCAAAATAACGACGTCATAACGCAGTGAGCCACGTCTATATATAACATCGGAACTTTCTGTTTTTGAATAAATCAATGAATATAAAAATATTAAAAAATTTTTCGAAATCAACAGTTAATCCTTACAAATGAGAAAGAATAGGGGTTGGAACTAGGAGCCTTAAATAAATTTATATTCAGTTCTCAATGTTATTTTAAAATTTCAAAAATGCCTAAGTACTTTTTTGTGTAAATTTCTAAAAATTCTTAAAATTCAAGCAAATTTCATTCAAAATCTTAATAAGTGTTACTATCAACCTAAAATTCATTCAGAAATTAATGTCTAAATTTAATAAGTATCTTTATCTTATTACTAAATAATTATCAGAAAATATGAAACCAGGAAAAGAAGTTTAAATCGAATTAAAAATTTAAACGTGTGTTTGTTGTTTTTACTTTTCGCATGCAAGATGTTTTTTATAGACTTGTAACAATTTGGCTGGCTGGCTGGCTGGCTGGCTGGCTGGCTGGTTATTATTGAGTTCTATCCGCGTTGGGTGCTCTACGTAAGTAGCCTTTTGCCAGCTTAAGTATAGGAAATACCTGTGAATCCATGTATGTATGACTATGTCGATGGCAGAAAACGTAATCCTTTTGATGTGTGGCTGGTGTTTTCCGTTGTTCCTTTACATTATAAACATTAAAAAAAAATCCGTGAAAAACATGTTCCAAACAATAGATCCAATTGGTACAAATGCCAGTTAAAAATATAGAAGTATACTTCGGTTTTTAAAATTTTGCAAAGTATCTTGTAGTCGCCTGAGTTATGGTTTTCTAGACTGTCCCGCTAGGGCTAGACCATCCCTAGTGTGATCCTCACCGGGTGCTAAAAGTGGCCTTGTTCCCGACGCAGCTGAACATTAAAGAATTTTCCTTTCGTGAAAGATAAATAAGTTTTGTTTTTGTTTTTCATTTATTGATCTCTTCCTCGCTCAGTTTTGGAATAAAAAAAAAAAAAAGAGAACGATTTTTTTAGCTGGACTTACAAACAAAAACAAATTTTATATTGTCAACAAAGATTACCGAATAATGAAGATGCTGTGTTGATTTCCAGATTTTCTCCTTCTTTCGTTCTTTTATTAAATGAATAATTTAAAAGCAAGTGATGATGATTATCCAAAGCTGACAGGTGATTATAATATTATTATTTCCTGGTGTGAATTTACTTCAAAAACATTTTTTTCATTTATCGGCATTTCATAAAATGTTTGATAATTCATGCCTAAAATTAAATTCGTTTTTGCTTTTTACACAACTCACAAGCATTTCCGATGCGTGTGCCGACTATAAGACGTCGTGATATTAAGTGTGCGTACGACGAGAATGAAAGAAAGAAAAAAGCTACTTTCCGTTTAAGCGGAACTACTACGGATTCGTCTTTATTTCCGACGAACGGGATTGAATGGGATTGGGCGTGGTATTAATAGTAGGGGTGACGAGTGATGGACAGCTCTGCAAAGTCTTTATCATTTTGACTTTTAAATACAAGTTTCATTTTATTCCACTGGAGGGAGGGTCGCGGAATTTACGAATACGTCAACTGACGACTGACTAAAAAAAAAAAAAAAAAGGCTAAAAGTAGACTGCCGAGGCAAGAACGAAAATCGGCTTTTTTTTTCTTCCTTTTTTTTATCTTGATCAAAATGTCATCTCAAATTGAAGATGCTTTTCTTTTCTCTTCCTTTCTTCTTCATTCACTAAACGAAATTAAATTTCGAGGGTGATTCTCGTTAATTTTTATTATTGTTCTCCAACTAGTAGTGACTCCTTCTATTCCTCCTTTCTTCGGGAATATAATTTTATGTTGACGATGATGCAAAAATTCTACATGTGGTTTTTAGAAGGCAGACGATAGCACGCTATCACAAATATTTGTTTTTGTTTTTTGATTGTTTTTGTCGTTGTTTTAATTAAATAAAAAATGTGTTCGTTCTATAATTGTCTAATTTCTATTAGTTACTTTAATTAATTAACGAAACAATTATAAAAATGAAATTAATTTTAATATATAATCACAAGAGTTAGCGAGCTTTCTTTTTCCATCTGTTTTTTATTTTATTTTGTTTATCATTTTTCGTATTTAAAAGTATCGCTTCGTGAGCCTTTTTAGAAGTTTATTTACTTATTTATTAATTTTTGGTGGTGGGACTCTATTTTGAAACGTAGTCTATTGGTCCATGAAGAGATGGTTTACATTATTATTATTATTGGACAATACGAATAATAGAATAGATAAAATCACTAAGGGGTTTTTATCAACAAAAGAGAAATGAGTCGAAAAGTCCAGCGAGATATGAATCCATCATTTTTTTTTCTTAATTAAAGATTGAATTTAAGTTTAAATCACTATTCATTTTTGGTGTTTAAGAATTATGTTAGACATCGATTATATTTTTTAGCTAGTTTCTTTTAGAATATGAATTAGTTCAAGTATCTCCTTAGTAAAGAAAAAAAAGGATTTTTCCTATCTTCATTTTTTTTTTTTTTTTTTTTTTGCAAAGTATTAGTTTCAGAAGAGATAATCAACTAGCTGTCTAAAATCGATTTTCATCCGTTTCTCTCAGCGACATTCTGAGGGTATCCCAAAACAAATTACACAAACAAAACAAAAAACAGAAAAAAAGTCGTTCAATCAGCAGATTTGACAAATAAGTTAACAGTCTTTGATACTGAGGATTCATCTGTGACCCAGAGTTAGGGCTTTCGCTTTTATGGATTGATTTTTTTTTTTTTATGTTGATGCAACACCTGTCTTTCTGGATCTTTACCAACTGTTTGAGTAAGTTAATACTTCTTATTAAAAGGCTCTCAAAACAATCGAAGTGTCTGTATTTTGCCAGTGTTTTAGTGAATGCTGCGTATTTTATAAGGATTCCCTTTTTCACAGACGTCAACCACAGTCGGTTGCCGAGAGAGAGAGAGAGAGAAACAGGAAACAGGACAAGTTAGTAGCAGCCGTAACAAGAGGAAGAAGGGAAAGAAAACTGAGAAATCTAGGTGCATCATTATTATTATTTTATTTCCTTTTATTTCTGGAGTATACTCGTTTCTGTCTGGGTCCCAACCAGAGACCTTAGGTCAGAAATGACATCATGACATTTTCCACTGAACATTTTTTGGAAAAAAAAAAAAAAAACTAAGATCACACACATTTTAAGCCCTTCGTAAGGTGTGAATTTTACTTATAAGTTTTGTATTTTTTTAATACTTGGGCGATCAGGAATCCCTTCAATAATGCTATCGGAACCTTTTTCCAGTCAAACCGAAGGCTCCAACTACAACCGAAATAGTTTAGGTCCTCATGTGCCACATTTTTGAGATTTCGATTCCAAGGTCCTTATGTAATTTGATAGTTTTTTGCAGATCTTCAAAGATACATTACTGTCTGCAGGCATTGCCACGCCAATAAGAAGGCATATCCTGTTTTGTGCTCTCTCATCACGATATCTTGGCGATTAGCTTTGATTATTCTCTCTGTGCGTATTGTAAAGCCCTATAAAATTTTAACAGGCCCTATGTCTGTAACCGGGTTAGGTTAGTGTTCATACCAGTTTCTTGCAATTTCCTCTCCGTAAAAGTTGCATATTTTCCAGTGCAGATATTGGCCCACTCTGTCATGGCGGTTTTTATATTCATTGGGTGCCAATACCGTGCAACCTGATACAACCTGGTTAATTATTTTTGGGATATTTATCACAGAATCTGCATTGTCGTATAACACAATTTTTCAGTATGTGTGCATGGTAATTTCTCGTTAGCAAGCATTAGTCCTGTGAAGTAAGAATAAAACCTTCGGTTTCAGCTTTTAACCCTGCACTACGTAGCCACTGATGGGTACGGCGTTTGTCTACATCAGCTTGTTTGATACCGGCAGAGTATTGACCTTAAAGAGGTTTATCTTGCCATCGTTTCTGCATATGGTACATTGCATTTTCTTTTTCTTTCTTTTTTATATTCTTTGCCGCTGCAGTCGGTGTATTATAGTTTACTTGCACTTCTTCACCCACTTGAAATTCCCTTTTGAATTTGCTGGCCTCCATTATTACTGAATAAAGTTACTTATTTCATGTTCTTTGACACACATCATCATCCAGTCTTCTGTAATTTCTAGGTATCTTTGAAAACCTGTTGTAGTTGTTCTGTAAGACAGTTCTAATTAGACTATTCCTGTACCACCTTCGGATCTGGGCGCATACAGATGATTAACATCAACATTAGGAGGATGCTTGCGGTGTCAAGTTAGAAGCTTTCTCGTTTTTACATCCATTCGCTTAATTTCAGCTATGGTTCAATTAAGGATGTTGAAACTGTATTGTACCACATGGACAGCGAAAACGTTTATGGCTGATATTCTGTTTAGTGAATTCAACTCAGTATTTAACACCAGATGCACACGTCTGTGATATTCTTTTCTTATTTTTTCCTTCATTTGGGTATGCTGTATTCCATCTCCTTCGCAATTCGCACCCGGCGTTATGCTGGGGGTTTTGACACATATTGGATCGTTTCTTGGCCTATGGCTGAGATTCGATCAAGGCTTTGACTAGCTTGGACTGGCTCCGGCCTGGACCTGCTAGGACAAGTCATGACCAGCATTGACTAGGCTCTGACCAGCTTGGACAAGCTATGACCAGTTTTGGACCAGTGGCCCTTGAGTGGAAACACTCGGGTCTCCCACGTTAAACGACCTTGTGTCACATCTTGACCCCGTGGGAGTTAAGTAAATACCATTCCATCTCCTTCGCTGACTCCTCCGTATTTATAGGCTTCTTCTTGTTCCAGTTCCCTAATCTTTATGACAAAATCTAGATTTGATTAGTGTGTTTCTTAAACTTTTAAACATTTATCTAATCCGAAATCCATACCGATATCATCATTGAAACATTTTACAGCATTGAGGAGACCCTTCAATTCATTGTTGTCTTCGGCAAACAGTTTGATATTATCCATATAGAATAAATGATTAAACACTTTTTTTTTTACTTTGTATGCATAGTTATTACTGTTTATTTCATGCGAAAGGGGAATTAAGGATAGACACAACAGAAGAGATGATATTGTATATTTCCAAAGCCTTAAGGATCCAAGAGTGTGGACATTATCAAAAGCTTTACGGTAATCTAAGCTGTACTGAGCTTTCTACCATTTTTCCTGTCATTTTCCATGGGCATTTTTTTTTATCAGTGGTTGATTGTTGTTGTCGTTCTTCTTCTTATTATTATTTTTATTTTCTGGCGTTTACACATTTCTTTCCGGGTCCCGCCCAGGGACCTAAGGTTAGAAATGGCATCATGACACTTTCCACTGACAAAAAAAAAAAAATTACATGGATAAAGCCCTTCGTAAAGTGTGGGCTGTACTTTTCAGAACAACTTTTTGTATCTCCTTGAGACATGGACTTCCAGGAATCCCTTCAATTAGTCTACTGCAGTCTTTTCCAACCAGTCCTAGGGCTCCAACTACAACAGGGATTGTTGATGTTCCCATATGCCACATTTTCGAGATTTCTATTTCAAGGTCCTTGTATTTTGACAACTTTTTGAATATCTTCAAAGATACATTGCAGTCAACAGGGACTGCCATATCAATAAGGAGGCACCGTTTTTGTTTGTGGTCTTTAACAGCAATATCTGGGCGATTGGACTTGATTGTTCTGTTAGTGTGTATTGTGTAGTCCCATAGAATTGTAACAGGTCCTATCTCCGTAACCGGGTCTGGGTGGTGTTCATACCAGTTTCTTTCAGTTTCCTTCCCGTAAAAGTTGCAGATTTTCCAGTGCAGATATTAGCCCACTCTGTCATGTCGGGTTTTATATTCACTTGGTGCCAACATCGTGCAACCTGATACAAGATGATCAATCGTTTCTGGATATTTATTACAGAATCTGCATTTTGGGCTGACACAATATTTTAGTATATGTGCTTGATAATTCCTAGTTAGCAAGCATTGGTCCTGCGCAGCAAGAATAAAACCTTCAGTTTCTGCTTTCAACCCTGCACTACGTAGCCACTGATGGCTACGGGTTTTGTCTACGTCAGCTTGTTTGGTACGGGCAGAGTATTGGCCATGAAGCGGTTTATCTTGCCATCGCTTCTGTATCTGGTCGGTTGCATTTGTCTTTGCTGTCTTTTTTAGGTATTTTGCAGTTTCAGCCGGTGTATTGTGCTGTAGTTGCAACTCTACGCCCATTTGAAACTCCATTTTGAATTTGTTGGCTTCTTTCATTACGGAGTAAAGACGCTTACTACTTTCATGTTCCTTGACGCATACCATCATCTAGTCTTCTGTAGTTTCCAAATATCTTTGGAGGCCAATTGTTGTAGTTTTGTAGGACAGTTCTAGTTGAACTAATCCTCTGCCTCCTTCGGATCTGGGCACATACAGACGATCAACATCAGCTTTGGGATGATGCATGCGATAGCAAGTGAGAAGCTTTCTCGTTTTGGCGTCCATTCGCTTAATTTCAGCTATGGTCCAGTTAAGGACATTAAAGCTGTATTGCACCACAGGGACAGCCAATGTGTTTATGGCTGATATTCTGTTTTTTGAGTTTAGCTCAGTATTTAGTACCAGACGTACACGCCTGTAGTACACTTTTCTTATTTTTTCTTCATTTGGGGGTGTTGTATGCCATCTCCTTCGCTAATTCCTAGGTACTTATAAGCTTCATTATGCTCCAGTTCCCTAATCTTTGTGACAAAATCTAAATCTATTAAGGGTGTTTCTGTAATTCTACCTTTCTTGAATGTTACTTTTGTTTATTATTATTATTATTATTATTATTATTATTATTCCTTTGTTCTCTGGTGCATACTCATTTCTTTCCAGATCCTAACTAGAGACCTAAGGTCAGAAATGGCATCATGACATTTTCTACTGAGCATTTAAAAAAAACCAAGACCACACACATTTTACATAGAAAGCCCTTCGTAAGGTGTGAGTTATACTTATGAAATAATAATAATAATAATAATAATAATAATAATAATAATAATAATAATAACAACAAAAACAACAACAACAACAACTAGGTACTACTAAAATGGATGCTTTTTTTCCTGAAATGAAAGCAAAAATCGCTACATCCTGTTTTAAAATATTTGCCCAAAATCAAGAACATTTTCTAATTGAAACGAAATTTTCAGTACTTATTTATTAATGAATTGATTCTTTTTTTACTGAAAAGGTTTTATTAAAAAGAAAAAAAAAAAAAATGGAGGAAAAACTGTAGGGAATATGTATAAAGCTCTTCCCCGTGACTTTTCCAGGCTGATTCTCGTTAATTTTATAGTTCTTCAACCTTGACTCCTTACATTTCCTCCTTTCTTCAGGAATATATTTTAATTTTATGTTGACGATGACGCAAAAATTCTACATGTGATTTTTAGAGGGCCTTACTAAGGCAGACGACATCTAAGCACGCTATCACAATATTTGTTTTTGTTTTTTCGTTGATTGTTGTTGTTTTAAAAGTATTCCTTCTATAATTGCCTACTTTCTATTAGTTACTTTAATTAATTAGTAGAGCAATTATAAAAGTGAAATTAATTTTAGTATATAATCACAAAAGTTACTGAGCTTTACACTCTTGAAACATTGTCTATTG
This sequence comes from Acanthosepion pharaonis, assembly GCA_903632075.3. Taxonomy (NCBI): domain Eukaryota; kingdom Metazoa; phylum Mollusca; class Cephalopoda; order Sepiida; family Sepiidae; genus Acanthosepion; species Acanthosepion pharaonis. The sequence goes on along the minus strand of CAHIKZ030004979.1, from coordinate 5,675,721 downwards.
ATCATTGAAGAGATTTTATTATTATAACTATTGGACAATAAGAACAGCGTATAGGCTAAATTCTTTAAAAAAGGCTTTAAGTTTATTACAACGAAAGAAAATTAAGTCGAAAAAAGAGATAAATCCAGCGAGATTGAATCCATCATTTTTTCTTTTTTAATTAAAGATTGAGTTTATGTTTAAATCTCTGTTCAGTTTTTGGTGTTTAAGAATTTTCTTAGCCATCGATTATATTTTTTAACAAGTTTCTTTCAAAATATAAATTAGTTCAAGTATCCGCTTACTAAAAAAATAAGAGGAAGAGAGAAAAGGATTTACCCTATCTTCTTTTTTTTTCTGCAAAGTGTTTAAGAGATAATCAACTAGCTGTCTAAAATCGATTTTCATCCGTCACCTCATACTGAGGGTATCCCAAAACAAATTAAACAAACAAAACCACAAAGTCGTTCAACCAGCAGATTTGACAAATAAGTTAACAACAGTCTTTGATAATTACTAAGGGTTCATCTGTGACCGAGAATTAGGGCTTTCGCTTTATGAATTGATTTTTTTTTTTTATGTTGATGCAACACCTGGCTTTATGGATCTTTCCCAACTGTTTGAGTAAGTTAAATACTTCTTATTAAAAGGCTCTCAAAACAATCGAAGTGTCTGTATTTTGCCAGTGTTTTAGTGAATGCTGCGTATTTTATAAGGGTTCCCTTTTTCACAGACGTCAACCACAGTCGCTGCCGAGAGAGAAAGAGTAAAATAGGAAACAGGACAAGTTCTGTTAGCAGCAGCCGTAACAAGAGGAGGAAGGGAAAGGAAATTGGGAAATGGTGATGCATCATTATTATTGTTAACAGCAACAACAACAACTAGGTACCACCAAAATGGATGCTTTTTTCCGAAATGAAAGCAAAAAATCGCTACATCCTGTTTTAAAATATCTGCCAATAATCAAGGAAATTTTCTGATTGAAATGAAATTTTTACAGACTGAATAGTTTTTTTTTTTATTAAAAAAAAACTTGGGTGAAATATTTGGTGGCGGGGAGTATGTTTTACGCCCCCCCCCCACACACACACTTTTTAAAAAAAATATGTGGGGTGTCCGTTCATTTTTTTTTTTACAGTTTTATAAAGAAAAGTCCTTGAAGAAAAAAAAAAGTATGCAATATCAAGTGTGAACATACGAAGAATTCATCCCGAATTTTCCCCAAAAATAATTCAATAAAAATAACACTTGCATAAAAATGTCGTTATCTTCTTACAGATTTGACAGAAAAATAATCCACACTTAATATTTATTTTTTTAAATTACTTGTAATTTTTCAGTGTGATTTTGAAATTCATCCCGTCGCTGTTCGTCACAAGATTCTTTTATTAAATAAAGACATGTTTGAAGAATAAAAAAATGCAAGGTTTAATGCCATTTTCGAATGTGAACCTTTTTTAAAATGATTTTATTTTTTTACCTTTTTAGCTGCAATTAGAATATTTTTGGTATGGATGTACAAAAAGGACATAAAAAGGCAGTTTTCCAATTTATCGGTACGGGTGTTTTTTGTTTATTTATTTATTTTTGTATGTCTCTGTTTTCCTGCATTCATTTACAGATTCGTGTATACAAGAATAACCAATAATTTCTTCAGTAATTAAACATTGTTATTTTAAAGTATATCTGTCTTATTTTTCCTGAATAATTTCTTGCCCTCGCCGCAAAGAAAATTTTCATAATTACGACGAAACTATTTCATATGCATAAAAGTATACTTTACCGTAATTTTTCTAAAATTTATTCTTAAATGTTTTTCTGTTCACATTAAAACGCAAATTACATTTTACTATATTTTTATTTTGGTAGCGACATAATGCCTTCAAATTTATTCATTATACTAAGTTGAATAAAAATGTATAGAATAAAAATTATATTCTTAAACTATTGGCTACAGAAAATTTACTTTTAACTATAAATTACAGATTCTTGATCATTTCACTGTTAGTCTTCCGTATATTTCCTTAAGTTTTATTTTTACTTTTTCGTGCCCTTCAATGTTTCTATGTCGTCCTTTTACCTCACAGGATATTGTGATAAAACTTTATTTTCATTCTGTTTTAAGTAAAAGGTAAGCATTACTTTTAGAAAATCCGGATAATTAAGTCTTAAATTTACTAACAGTCTTGGAAACACATCTCTAGAACAAATATAGGAATTTAAACAGAATTTTAAATTTGTGGTTTATATTTTTCTTATATAAAGGCGGCTTCATAAATAGATGAGTAACGAAAAAGCGTACCAATGTTTTAAAATTGCCTAAAAAATGTATTTATTTATATAAGGAATTTTTATTTTTTTAATTCGGATTAGCTTTAGGCCATTATCGTTCAAATAGAAATAAAATTTAAGTTCAAAGAAGGCATTTAAATTATTTAAAATTGGGACTTTTTTTCGTGGCGGAACCTAATAATAAAAAAGTATATAGTTATGCGGTGAAATGAAGATTGATTTTTAAAACGCTCTTCTAGTTTGTGTACGAGACGTATTTGGGAGATCAACGAATTGAGTTCTTTCGTTTGTGATTAAAATTGCCATACTCCTTTTGGAGCTTGTTTTAAACTGTTAAACACAAGTGCAATGCTTTAACATTTGGTTATATTATTAGTTACTGAGTGTGTAGTCAATACGAAATAATAAATCCCTTCACCCACTGTCCCTTCAAATTCGACTGAGGAAGAAGTAAAGTAATTCGAAATCTATCGGAAATTCTTTTTTAACCAATGAAAACCTTGCCTTTACAGTAATTAACCAGTCAGCCGAGAAGAAAAAGAAAAGAAAATAGCAAGTCTACGTAAAATTAAATTTGATATAAAATGAGGAGAAAAATTAAATAAATCAAACAAGAGTGTATGAAGTCATGTGAAACGTTTCGTTTCAGTTCTTCGTGACCAACCAGCATTAAAGTTCTCATTAGTGTAAAAGTACTAAAGAAGAAACTGTTATCTTAGAATTTACGGTTAAATCTAGGCATTTCAATTATAAAATGATGTGATATTGCCGCCAATCTAATACGAGGCTTAAAGTCATAAAGTCTAGGTACCAGAGAGGAAAGCTCATCAGAAAAAAATACAATTAAAATATTTATAGAAAAGGCACATGGAGGCTACATTGAGGCGGGGGTAAAGTGATTGAAGCCGAGATGCCAAGTCAAGCCCAATAATTTTGCAGATTCTTTGGATTTTATTAAGAATATCTAAATGCATAGCAGAAAACTCAGACCAGATTTGACAGCATTATTCAACATATGAGCGAATGATAGTGTAAGGCAGATTCTGTCGAGAAAAAATGTCTGCATTTAAATTGTTGAAGATCAGAGTTGATTGGAAAGCAAGAAACCAAAACAGACTTCAATAAGCGAGAAATGGCGAGAGAAGAAACTATTGGCATAGACCTTACGGTTACATCTAGCAATTACAATTATAAAATGGATACCTAACTGCCAATCTAGTACGAATGCGCTTAAATTCATAAAGTCGAAACACCTTGATAATATAGCTTATACACACGTACATATTGATTTATATATATATATTTTTTACGGTTTATCAAGCTTTGAAGGTTATTTAAAGCCTGAAAATATTTTTAAGATTGCATTGTGTTTTTTTCGTGGGGAGGGATACATAATAATCATTTAGGGATATATGTCCTACTAATGAGGCCATAGCTGGGGGTGGGAAAGTGGTGGATTCATACCTATCCCAATGGTATTTGCGTATAAGTGAATAAAACGAACCCAATGGGAATTGGACATCGGCTCTCCGATCTCCATTTCCGAGTCGTTATTCATTACCCCACCCACAAATCCAAACTTACAGCACTTGATATTCCCAGGCAGTCACTCATCTAGGTACTAATCACGCACGTAGTTGCTTAACTTTTTAGAGATCGTACGAAAATCGGTGTTTCAATGCGTATAGCAGTAAGCTATATATATATATATATATATATATATATATATATATATATATATATATATATATATATATATATATATATATATATATAAAAATAACATTTAAAGTTATATAAATATATATATATATATATATAACTTTAAATGTTATTTTTAGTGGATACTGTAATCAATAAGAATTGAAGAAAATTTGCGCTCTCTGCCAGGAATCAAATTTGTGTAAGATTTCTCGAATTTTCAGGCTGGAAGGTGAAAATAAATAAATATACTGTTTAATAAGTAAACGGGGCGTTTACTCAAATACGAGCAACCCCTACAAACGTTTAAAGGATAACGAAATCTGTCGGATTAATAAAAATTTTTTTGTTTACTTTTAAATGCGAAACTGATATATATATATATATATATATATATATATATATATATATATATATATATATATATATATATATTAACATCTGTATCGGAGATATATAGACAGCGTTGTGTGGATATAGGAATCAATATTGCAAAGTGACTGGTAGTTTTCATATATATATATATATATATATATATATATATATATATATATATATATATATATACATACAAACAAGTTTGATTAAAAAGAATTTTCAAGTGTTGAGTCTTGTGTTTGAAGTTGTGGATTAACTCTTTGAAATTTATATTTAGTTATTGTTTCGTTCAAATATTTTCGAGAATTGCAGTCATTAGCCAGAAGCAATGTGACGTATGTGTGAGAGCTAGATTTTCTCTGTCTCCGTCTTGGAATTCTTTGGGGTGCTGGAAGTTTGAAATAGTCCAGATTGCGCTCATATGTAACGTTTTTTGCGAACGAGGCCGCACAAAACTAACATGACTTATTTATTTTATTATATTTATTATTTTATTTACATCTATTTTTTCTTATACTAATATAAAATATGCACACATTAACTATATCTTATCCCCTTCGAGAAATCGTCTGCTGTAGTGGATGATATGTCACGCTAGACTATTTCTAACTTCCTGTTCTTTTATTGTTCTCTCAACTTGATAATGTGTCTTTCTTATATTCGTTCATATTCAGTAACCCCCGCTGAGTTTTACTGGCTTTATTGCCTTGCTTGGGATGAAATGATTAAAGGAATATATATATATATGTGATTTCATTGCTTATATCTTTTAGATTTATTTACAAAATACAGTGTAACCCGGATATAAGAGAGTTGTCGGGACCGGAGAAGAAGTCTCTTATATCCGGGTTTCTTTTATATCAGGGTTTGGTCTATTTTATATACATCAACACAGGCTCTAATTTGGGACCAGAGAAAATCTCTCTTATATCCGGGTTTCTCTTATATCCGGTTTCTCTTATATCCGGTTTCTCTTATATCCGGGTTTTTTATATCCGGATTTTACTGTAAAAAGGTGTCTGCATAATAAAATCTGACTCCCTATCGACTCTATTATCAATATTTTTAATAAGTATATAAATTGAAACACGATATATGGCATATAATTATATCGAAAAATACCAACATTGATTGTTTAGTATTAATTTTATTGTGAAAACATTAACTTTCATAATATAATCTGACAGAGTATGGAATTATCATATCACGACATTGGCATCTATATAATTAGTAAATTCTTCTTGTACGTTTTAGGTGGGGTGTCAAAGTGACTCGCCTTGGATATATACTGCTTCACGATCAAATATCTGAGCGACCTTCCTGTTGTTGATTAATATATTGTGACAGGTCACGAAAGTGAAACGGTAGGGA